>JAGDYQ010000258.1:242831-342511 GCA_021962125.1 Bulinus truncatus
TTGTATTGGTATCGATTTTGGAAATACATTGTTACTTGAGTATTTGTATTCGTATTGGCGATTCATTTTTCATGCAGAAATATTGGTTTTGACGATACAATTTACGAGTATTGTTAACAGCTCCTGTATATATATATATATATATATATATATATAAATATATATATGTGATCTATAATCATGTTTAATTTATATTTTTACGCCGTGGTCAGACTCAAGAAACATCATTTTAGGTTGGCTTCAGGCAGGGCGATTCCTATGGGATTTTGGGCAATCTCCAGCCAAAGGGCGGATGTGTTTATTAAATATTTAGGCTAGTTAATCATGATTGTTAGAATCATATACAAAATAAATCTCCCCCCCTGCTCCCTGCTAATGACGCCCCCTCTGAATCCACGACAACACGTATCATTACATATCTGTTGTTGAAACTGTTTAATTGTTGTTGAAACTGTTGACTTGTTGTTCGAACTGTTTATCTGTTGTTCGAACTGTTTATCTGTTGTTCGAAATGTTTATCTGTTGTTCGAACTGTTTATCTGTTGCTCTGCTTATCTGCTCAGTTAAAATATTCCCCTAACGTTTAGATTTGTTGGCTGTAGCGTTTTACTGTGTTTGACATTAGTATATGGTGCTGGGTGTTTTATTAAGAAAGTTAGATTATGATCTGGTGTAAATGTGATAAAAGAAACTGGAGTCTCCACATACATCGTAAACATGGTTGGAACTGTTGACATTTAGAGCCTTTTTACTGTCATTTCTTTTTTACTAGGTCATTACTTCCTCTTAACGGAAGTAGTCCAAACTGTAATCGCAAATTGACATTTAGAATGTCAATTAGTAAACCGGATGCTGTGAATAGACAAGTTTTGCGTTTTTATAAAAATTCAATTTCGCAATAATAGCAACCATAGAATAAGTCATCACGCCTGCCTTATTGTGGTTTCAATTCATAAGTTGGCAGTTAATATTTATTTTTAGTGATTGTAGCATTTTCAAAAGCATTAAGTTTTAACTCTACTTGTGGACCTTTTTCTCCAGTAAGTCAACACATAAAATAAAATGATAAATTAAAAGTACAACATAGATTTATAATACAGAATGAGAATGGAATGAGATACATCAGACAAAGATTGTATTCATTCTAGGATTGAATATAGATAATAAAAAAATGCTAAATATAATTGATACATCACGATAACGGAAATATAGGCCCTATATTTAAAAGACATTTGTAATGAATGGGTACAACAACCGTATTAAAAATGTTAGTTTGCACTAATGAGAGTATTTTCCCAAGAAATGATTTTTTCAAGAATAACACAAATTTCGGAACTTGTATAAAATAATACTTCTTAAAAAATCAGGAATAGAAACACAATAATTAAAACGTATGAAAGAAAAAATAATCTGAGATGAAAAGAAACAAATAGATGAAAACAGATTTACTTTAACTGTTAAATTTTTTATATATATGAATAGAGTTATTTTTTACTGATAGAAATACAACCTCTTTCTACCATTAGTAAATGACGGTTAAATGATCACCTCGAATCTGATTTTTCTTCTACATTCCATTTGAAATCTTGGCCTGCCATACTACTCATGTTTTTCCTATTTAGGGGGGGGGGGGGGAATAGTCCTTTATCACATCACACTTTGTGCCATTGAATCTTCATCGCCATTGTTTTTTCTATGCATATGATTATGGCCCTAATGCTTAGCTTTACAATTTTATATTGATGCCTTTAGGGGCCTGGGTCTGCCATATTACTTTATTTAGTCCATTTAGGCCTCATTGGGTTCGGTTACTAATTACTCTCTACAGCCCACGTAGGGGCCCTGGGCCTCGCCAACCACTTGTTTTCCATTTTAGGCCCTGGCCCTTAAGATAATACTTTCTACAGTCCATTAGGTCTTTATCTTGCCATAGGCATTTCTTAGAGTCCATTCAGGGTTCCGGCCTCACCATAATTTTACTTTACAGCCCATTTATGGCCCTGGCCTGCCATACTACTCTCTGATGAGCCTAATATGAAATTCCTGGCCTGCACATACTAATTTCTTCTACAGTCTATTTAGGGCCTTAGCCTGCCAGAGCCAATTTCTGCAGCCGCATTAAGGGTCCTATTCGGCCATACTACTCTACAGTCCATTTTCTGAAATCGCGGTCACATATTTTCTCTACAGCCCATTTAGGTCCTTAGTCATTCATACTACTCTCTACAGCCTGCCCATTTTTTTTCTTAGGTCTCAATGCCATACTACTCTCTACAGCCCATTTTAGGGCCTTATCCTGCCATACTACTTCTACAGTCCACGGAGGTCTTGGCCTACAATAAAGCCACTTTAGGTCCGGAGGGCCCTGTCATTTCATAATACCTTCAACAGGCCCATTAGGGGCCTTGGTCTCGCCATACTACTTTCCTTACAGCCACCATTGAGGGCCCTGCCTGCCATAATACTCTTCTCCACTTTTCTGGGATCCAGGGTGTTCTTTCCTCCACTCTCTCACTACAATGGCTTTAAATTCTTTCTCCACCTCCTCTAACCATCTCCATTCTTGAAATTCTTTTTTCTCATGGGGTGCTGCCCAATTAATTTTCTAAACAATCTATCGATACCTACCTGTTATTCCATGTAGGTCATTTGTACTTGAAATTATATTTTTATTTCCAGGCAAATAATTGAACACGACAAAAATGAATGTATTTGCGATTTCTCGTTGCTGACTAAAACTTCCATCCCACTGGAGGGCATTCTAATGCCATGTGGGAGCGTTTTTATTTGGAATTCGTTTTGCTATGACTTCTCACTTCGTGGCCATAAATGTGAAGCATATAAAAGGGGGGGGGGGGGGGGGGGGGGGGGGGGGGGGGGGGGGGGGGGGGGGGGGGGGGGGGGGGGGGGGGGGGGGGGGGGGGGGGGGGGGGGGGGGGGGGGGGGGGGGGGGGGGGGGGGGGGGGGGGGGGGGGGGGGGGGGGGGGGGGGGGGGGGGGGGGGGGGGGGGGGGGGGGGGGGGGGGGGGGGGGGGGGGGGGGGGGGGGGGGGGGGGAAAAAAAAAAAAAAAAAAAAAAAAAAAAAAAAAAAAAAAAAAAAAAAAAAAAAAAAAAAAAAAAAAAAAAAAAAAAAAAAAAAAAAAAAAAAAAAAAAAAAAAAAAAAAAAAAAAAAAAAAAAAAAAAAAAAAAAAAAAAAAAAAAAAAAAAAAAAGATTCAAAAAATAATCCCGCTTATAGGGTTAGTGTTTTAAACCACTGGCACACTTGGGCACGCGTGTGTCCTTCAGTTGGGCGTAATTTTTGTTGTATTCATGATTTACTTCTTCTTACAGTAAAATGTTTGGGCTTCCAGGAAAGGGCGCAGAAATAATGTCTGGGTGAGATTGTAATTCCTTCCTCCTCCTTATTGGAGAGAGTTGAGATTGAAGTTTTCTATTGGTGTATACATTTACAGTGTTTGTAATGTCAGTCATTAGAAGGGTCAGTTCTATGACTCCTATTGATGGTGTTAGTTATTATAAGGGTCAGTTCTATGACTCCTACCGATGGTGTTACCGGGCTTTGCAAAGGTCAGTTCCAGGTCGAAGCAGAGGGGGGCATGACCTTGAGGCCCCTGTGCTGATTTGAGTTTTTTTATCAAAATTTTAATAAATAGTTCGGCTATAAAACATCAATAATTTTGCTGATAAATCAATATTACAAACCTAAAAGCTGCATATTTTGGCAACCATTCAGCTAATAGAGATACTACATATAATATATAGAATTTTAGCATAAATGATTGAATCTTAATGAGTTCACTTTCTGGGTATTTTGGGCAACATTGGCATTTGGTGCTTCACTACAACCGAATGCAGTTTAGTCAACCCTCGCACTAATGCTCACCCCATATCGCAGATCAATCGTTACTAAACGCGTCTAAGCAATCTTTTTCCTAACTTGCCTTTGAAAAGATTTCCAACTAGACAATCTGAATGCTGTAACATTGTTAGGTAAATTCAGTGCTAAACCGAGGCCTGTAGGACAGGGTCAAGTAAGCAGGGAGGCACCAATACCTGTGCGTAAGGGGGCAAATCTTTTTACTTTTTTCCTTTTTATTTTTCCTCTTTTTTTCTTCTTTTTTAGTGGGGGGCACGCCACACCTAAGCGGGGGTCGGCCCCCCAGTGCCCCCTGGCTACAGAGGGCTAGCTAAACCACGAAGTTTGCAAATTTGAAACGTATAATAATATACGTTCGCAATCAGTGCCGACGAGTGGGGGGAGGAAGGGGGGGCCAATGCCCAGGATCCCGGCGAGTTTTAGGGACCCGGACTGAGCTGGCCAATCAACTTTTAAAAATATTAATATCAGCCCAGGGGTCCGAAATTTCTGTCGGTGGGCCTGTTCGCAACCTTTTAATAGTTTTATATATTGATATCTTCTGAGGACAACTAGCAACTTAAATAAGTTAATAAAATAACATTGGCTTCTGAGTTCACTTTTATACACATGTATAATAAAATTTCTGAGTGATGTTATTTAATTTACAAATTTACTTTTTAGCAGAATTAATTTTATTTTAAATTGAATAATTGCGACTGTTGTTGTTGATAGATCTGTTCTTTGTTTTCAATATTTTATAAAAAATATCACACAAATATCTAAGCTTTATTCGTGCATCTTTGTCGTTCTTCCCGGGTTATACGTTAAACAAACAGTATAATAATATAAATCAGGTATCTATTATGTAACAAATGTGTAGCATAACTATTGGTCAATATATTTATAACAGGAATCAGAAATTGTTCAGCCTCAATAAATTTTTATCATTAAAACTCTTTACTATTTAAATTATTTTTAACAAAACTGCAACATGCCATGCATTATTGAAACGTAGTTAAAATTATATATTTCTAATTAATAGCTAAACAATCGGTACTAAAATGCACCATTCCAGTTATGGAACTGCAAAAAATTTCTTAGGGAGGGGATCACAGTGAACTAAATTTCTTCGCCCCCCAGCCGAAAATTTCTTCGGCCACCCCCCAATCCAATATTCCTGGCTACGGGCCTGGTCAGTTCTATGACTCCTACCGATGAGGTCAGCCAGTTATTATAAGGGTCAGTTCTCTATGACTGCTACTCTGATGGTGTCAGTTATTATAAGAGTCAGTCCAAGACCTCTACCGATGGTGTCAGTTATTATAAGGGTCAGTTCTATGACTCCTACAGATGGTGCTTTTCAGTCCGTTATTATAAGGGTCAGTCCTATGACTGCTACCGATGGTGTCAGTTATTATAAAAGGTCCTAAGCACCTCTACCGATGGTGTCAGTTATTATAAGGGTCAAATCCTATGACTCACCGATACGGTCATCAGTTATTGTATGGTCAGTCCTATGACTCTACCGATGGTGTCAGTCAGTTATTATAAGGGCCGTCCTATGACTCACAGATGGTGTCAGTCAGTTATTATAAGGGTCAGTCCTATGACCTCTATTGATGGTGTTAGTTATTATAAGGTCAGTTCTATGACCGCAACATGCCATGCATTATTGAAACGTGTTGGAAATTATATATTTCTAATTAATAGCTAAACAATCGGTACTAAAATGCACCATTCCAGCTTATGGAACTGCAAAAAATTTCTTGGGAGGGGATCTCAGTGAACTAAATTCTTCGCCCCCCCCGAAAATTTCTTCGCCTCCTAACCCAATCAATATTCTCTCACATACCGTCAGTTATATACATGACTCCCACCGATGGTGTCAGTCAGTTATTATAAGGGTCCAGCTCATGACTCCTACCACGGTGTCAACAGTTAGTTACATAATGGTCCCCATGACTGCTACCGATGGTGCAGCAGTTATTATAAGGGTCAGTCCCGCCATCTCTACAGATGTGTCAGTCAGTTATTATAAGGTGTCGTCCTATGACCGTCACCGATGCAGCCGTTATTATAATGGTCAGTCCTATGACTCCTACCGATGGTGTCAGTTATTATAGTGGGTCAGTCCTATGACTCCTACCGATGTTGTCAGTCAGTTATTGTAAGGGTCAGTCCTATGACTCCTACCGATGGTGTCAGTCAGTTATTATAAGGGTCAGTCCTATGACTCCTACCGATGGTGTCAGTCAGTTATTATAAGGGTCAGTCCTATGACTCCTATTGATGGTGTTAGTTATTATAAGGGTCAGTTCTATGACTCCTATTGATGGTGTTAGTTATTATAAGGGTCAGTTCTATGACTCCTATTGATGGTGTTAGTTATTATAAGGGTCAGTTCTATGACTCCTACCGATGGTGTCAGTCAGTCATTATAAGGGTCATTCCTATGACTCCTATTGATGGTGTTATTTATTATAAGGATCAGTTCTATGACTCCTATTGATGGTGTCAGTTATTATAAGGGTCAGTCATATCAATGGTTGATGCATTTTTTATATTTGTTTGTTTTGTTCACGATAACTGTGTGTGCTCAAATTAAGGATAATATTTTCATCTCTTTGGTCCAATAACCGTCTAACAGAACAAGTTTCATGTTGTCATTATTTCATCCCCACCATAGTGCAGTAGTCTGGAAGACACACCTAGATGACTTGGATAAAGCCCGCACTTCCCCAACCAATCTCCGATAGCCAGTTTAATCTGGTTTGGGGAGATTTCAATAGAACCTCAAAAATCCCGAATGTCTCGGCGAGGATCGAACCCAGGGCCACCAGGTTGACTGTCGAGCGCATACAACACACAAACCATTTGCACCCCCTTTCTCCCGTTACATTATTGTTATTTTAATAACTTCATTTATATTCCACAATGCAACTTTAAAAAAAAAAACAGCCTTCTACAATTTTTTTCCAGGCATTGTGTACCCCATGCCTCACGAGAAAAGACTTATCCGAGACCTGATCGGTAATTACACCGAGCTGGGCAAGATGGGGCGCCCGGTCCAGGACCAGAACGATACCATCACCATCAAGTTCGGGCTGTCACTCATACAGATCCTGGACCTAGACGAGAGGAACCAGATCCTGACCACCAACGTCTGGGCAACATACGTGAGTCTTCACATTCTGACAGCTGCACCGTGTTGTAGCCGCCGTAACGATTGTACCAAAAACAATCATGTTCTGTCAAAACACATTTATCATTCATTAAGGGGGGGGGGCGCAGATTGTAAACAAAAGACTCCTTTTAAAACAGCGGTTCTCAGACCTATTTGTCTCGACTTTGCTCAGATGTGCGCGAAAGTATGTCCGCGGGTACTCACCACTAGTAAGCCCGCGAATAAATGTACTGATTTTCATAATGGAGTGAGCTGACCTTTTGGTATGCGATACTTGGGCGCGCGGCTTGGTGATGAGTCATTCAGCCAGCTGGCGACCTTCATCAAGCTCTTTGGTTGTTTGAAACGAAAATCATGTCTCTGGGAACCCCTGTATAAACTTTAACCTTTCCCGTAACTCTTAGGGTACACCAGTGCCTTCTACAATACAGTGGGGCATTGGGCAGGCTTAACACCGTATGAGAACCGCAGTTTTATCCCCACTGTCCGGTGACTGTCCTATTGTTCTACACGGTACTTGTACTTTGAGTTTGTTGATAACTCAAAGTTTAATTCATAACTACCAAGATGTATAGTTCAACAGTTCGTCACGAACGATTTATTTATTTGTACTAAATAGCTTTAGTATTTTTATTTTTGTTTCAGACGGTCTAAACATTGGTTGTAGTAGCTCTCACACTGTAATAGTTCACTGTGTCACACTGTAATAGTTCACTGTGTCACACTGTAATAGTTCACTGTGTCATACTGTAATAGTTCACTGTGTCACACTGTAATAGTTCACTGTGTCAACTGTAATAGTTCACTTATGCTGTAATAGTTCACTGTGTCACACTGTAATAGCTCACTGTGTCACACTGTAATAGTTCACTGTGTCACACTGTAATAGTTCACTGTGTCACACTGTAATAGTTCACTGTGTCAACTGTAATAGTTCACTGTGTCATACTGTAATAGTTCACTTATACTGTAATAGTACACTGTGTCATACTGTAATAGTTCACTTATACTGTAATAGTTCACTGTGTCATACTGTTATAGTTCACTTATACTGTAATAGTTCACTGTGTCAACTGTAATAGTTCACTTATACTGTAATAGTTCACTGTGTCATACTGTAATAGTTCACTTATACTGTAATAGTTCACTGTGTCACACTTTAATAGTTCACTTATACTGTAATAAAGTTCACTAAAATGACCAGTATGTAGTTCACTGTGTCATACTGTAATAGTTTCACTTATACTGTAACATAGTATTTTCATGTGTACTGTAGTCCACTTATACTGTAATAGTCCACTTATACTGTAATAGTTCACTGTGTCATACTGTTATAGTTCACTTATACTGTAATAGATCACTGTGTCACACTTTAATAGTTCACTGTGTCATAATGTAATAGTTCACTGTGTCAACTGTAATAGTTCACTTATACTGTAATAGTTCACTGTGTCATACTGTAATAGTTCACTTATACTGTAATAGTTCACTGTGTCACACTATAATAGTTCACTGTGTCATACTGTAATAGTTCACTGTGTCATACTGTAATAGCTCGCTGTGTCAACTGTAATAACTCACTATGTCATACTGTAATAGTTCGCTGTGTCAACTGTAATAGTTCGCTGTGTCAACTGTAATAGTTCACTGTGTCATACTGTAATAGTTCACTGTGACATAATATAATAGTTCACTGTGTCATAATGTAATAGTTCACTGTGTCATGTCATACTGTAATAGTTTACTATGTCATAATATAATAGTTCACAAATGTTTTCGTTCTTTTCTACAGATGTGGAATGATATTTACTTAGCTTGGAACGCATCTGAGTACGGAGATATTGAGACAGTTCGAGTTAATAATGACGATATTTGGAAACCGGATATAAAATTGTATAATTAGTAAGTTAGAGAAATACATTGGTGTGTTAAGTTGTGATATGATATCCAACATTGTGACTAACTATACAGATGGATGTCAGTGGATAGCAAGCTTATGTGACTAACTATACAGATGGATGTCAGTGGATAGCAAGCTTATGTGTCTAACTATATAGATGGATGTCAGTGGATAGCAAGCTTATGTGACTAACTATATAGATGGATGTCAGTGGATAGCAAGCTTATGTGACAAACTATACAGATGGATGTCAGTGGATAGCAAGCTTATGTGACTAACTATATAGATGGATGCCAGTGGATAGGAAGCTTATGTGACTAACTATACAGATGGATGTCAGTGGATAGCAAGCTTATGTGACAAACTATATAGATGGATGCCAGTGGATAGCAAGCTTATGTGACAAACTATATAGATGGATGTCAGTGGATAGCAAGCTTATGTGACAAACTATACAGATGGATGTCAGTGGATAGCAAGCTTATGTGACTAACTATATAGATGGATGCCAGTGGATAGCAAGCTTATGTGACAAACTATATAGATGGATGCCAGTGGATAGCAAGCTTATGTGACTAACTATATAGATGGATGCCAGTGGATAGCAAGCTTATGTGACTAACTATATAGATGGATGCCAGTGGATAGCAGCTTAACTCGCGTCTGGGGCACACAACCTTTTTAGCACCTACCCCCTTTTTCGAAAACCATATAATATTATATGTGAAATATACCGTTTGGCGCCCCATTAGTGAGTAGCGCCTGGAGCATGATGCTCCCCCTTGCCCACCCCTCGCTACGACACTGATGGATGTATATGTAGGTATATCGAATTTATAGATGGAATAAGAGATGGGCATATATGCTTGTGGATAAATTAGTAGATAAATGATAGAAAGATCAAAATAAAATGTAAAAAAAAAACGATTACAATATCGATGTGTCTAAGTATTACATTTATTGTTCCTTACATTTAGTGTTCCTTACATCTAGTGTTCCTTACATCTAGTGTTCCTTACATTTAGTGTTCCTTACATCTAGTGATCCTTACATTTAGTGTTCCTTACATTTAGTGTTCCTTACATTTAGTGTTCCATACATTTAGTGTTCCTTACATTTAGTGTTCCTTACATTTAGTGTTCCATACATTTAGGGTTCCTTATATTTAGTGTTCCTTACATTTAGTGTTTCTTACATTTAGTGTTCCTTACATCTAGTGATCCTTACATTTAGTGTTCCTTACATTTAGTGTTTCTTACATTTAGTGTTCCTTAATTTAGTGTTAATTTCATTTAGTGTTTCTTACATTTAGTGTTCCTTACATTTAGTGTTCCTTGCATCTAGTGCTTCTAAAATGTAGAGTTCCTTAAATTTATAGTTCAATACATTTAGTTTTCCTTACATTTCAGTGCTGACACCAGACTTGAAGAGAAACGTGAAGCACTGTGTGTCCTGTCCAGTAATGGAGATGTCGTGTGGATACCCCAGGCGGTATTTAAAAGTTCTTGCTCCATCGACATAAGACATTTCCCATTTGATGTCCAGAAGTGTGAAATGAAGTTTGGATCATGGACTTACGATGGATCGAAGTTAGATTTACAGGTGAGGTTGACTGGGCTATGTTAAGTTAGATTTACAGGTGAGGTTGACGGGGCTATGTTAAGTTAAATTTACAGGTGAGGTTGACTGGGCTATGTTAAGTTAGATTTACAGGTGAGGTTGACTGGGCTATGTTAAGTTAGATTTACGGGGGAGGTTGACTGGGCTATGTTAAGTTAGATTTACAGGTGAGGTTGACTGGGCTATGTTAAGTTAGATTTACAGGTGAGGTTGACTGGGCTATGTTAAGTTAGATATACAGGTGAGGTTAAATGTATTTCGGTAAAAGATATATTAACATGTATGTTTAAATGCGTTCTTGTGCATTTAGATTTCCAGATGAATTGACTTGATTCTATAAAGTTGAAACGGTTAGTTGGAATAATTCTAATCGTTTCATTTCTTTTGTTTATGTAAACTAATAAGCAGAGGCGTACCTAGGGTGGGGTGGGGGAAGGTGGGTCTAAATTCGAACGTTCCCTGGGCCCCGGATCGAGAGGGGGCCCCAAATATTTTTTTACATTAAATATTAAGTACATTAGCTCATGTCAGTGTATTGAATGTCAAAATTCAGGGGCCCCCAAAGAGGCCAAGCCCCCGGGCCCCCCAATCCCATGATTCGGCACTGCTAATAAGTTTGATAAGGAATGAAAAAAAAATCTTTTATTTTATGTTTTGTATTATTAAAATTTTGCATTTGTTGGTAAATTTTATATAACGTATTAAAAATAGCGCAACAGACTAAAAAAAGGATAATACGAATTCCCTATTCACATATATAAATACATAGATGTATTTGAATTCCCTATTCACACACATATATAAAAATACATAGATGACTTTGAATTCCCTATTCACACATATATAAATACATAGATGTATTTGAACTCCGCTATTCACACATATATAAATACATAGATGTATTTGAATTCCCCTATTCGCACATATATAAATACATAGATGTATTTGAAATCTCCTATTCACACATATATAAATACATAGATATATTTAAATTCTCCTATTCACACATATATAAATACATAGATATATTTGAATTCCCTATTCACACATATGTAAATACATAGATATATTTGAAATCTCCTATTCACACATATATATAAATACATAGATATATTTGAAATCCCCTATTCACACATACATAGATGTATTTGAATTCCCTACTCATCATATATAAATACATAGATATATTTGAATTCCCTATTCACACATATATAAATACATAGATGTATTCTAATTCCCTAAACCGACTGGATGTCCGGGGGGGGGGGGGGGCAAATATCTTTTCTGTGGGCTTATAGACTTTGCGGCACACAACTCCTCTCAAAGTCAACGGCGAATACAGTTTGGTTCAACCAGGGATTGAACCCTGTACCCTTACCATGTGAGTCGAGTTCACTTTCGAATTAATGCATCTCGACTTAATATATCCTAGCAAATATCTATTAAGTTGGATACCATATTATTTATAAATGGACTCGAACGTTTTAAAATAGTGCATTGTTATGGATAATTTATACTTGTTTAAAATTTCAAATTTATTAATCTTCGAGAAGTTTGATTTTGATTTCAAAATTGCTAAAGCACAGCTTTTGGAATTTACTTTACTATTAATAGAGTTTCTTGTGCAACGCAGGTTTCCTCAAAATGTGTGTTTTTCATTGTGATTAAAATTTCATTTACAGATTCTATAATTAACAAAATCTAATAAAAGTTCAAAATTTCTTCTTGAAAATGTATGTATATATATATATATATATATATATATATATATATATATATATATATATATATATATATATATATATATATATATTATATATTAAGTGGCCCAAAAACTTTTTGTCAAAATTTTTTTGGAGCATTTTGTGTTTTGTGTCATGAATATATGACTTTATTGAGTACTGCCTCATCGACACTTTAATTTTAAATCATTTTGAATGAGTTTTGAATGTGAGTATGCATATATAAAGCACACAATAAATGGTTCTGGAAAGCTTTTGAAAAATCTATAGAATTATAGAAGGTTCTGGAAGGTTCTATAAAATCTCTAGAAGGTTCTAGAAGCTTCTAGAAAAAAGTGGAAAACTTGAGAAAGTTCCGGGAAATTCTAGAAATCTCTAGAAGTTTTGATTTTCATATAAATAGCCAGCATCACCAGTGCATTTCAATTTAGTTATAAAAATAAAGTGTTATTAGATCAAATGTTGCGGCTATATAAATATCATTCATTTAGTTATGACTACTAGGTTGAAAAGCGTTGTTTATTTTACTGGCTTAGAAGTTGACACAACTCCTGTTTATTGAGCTAGGTGCTTCCCCTAATTGAGCCTACTGGCAAATGGTATGTTTATAAACACAGCCGTCTGGCATTCAGTTGTTACTATTTTTTCATGAACTATTTCTTTGCTTGTATACTGTCCAGTTGACATGCCAATCTTTATTGAACTAGGTACTTCCCCTGATTTAGACTACTGTTTACAAACACAGCCGTCTGGTTGACATTCGGTAAAATATTTTCATGAGGACATACTAATGTCCATTGAGCTAGTGCTTCCCCTAATTGAGCCTACTGGCCAATGGTATGTTTACAAACACAGCCGTCTTCAATAAGACATTTGAGGATTTTACAACTGGACTGGATGTGCTGCTATTCAAGCGCTTTAAGACATTTTGGCCAAAAAAAAGACAGGCAGAATTTAATATATACCACTATGTTTGACTGGTGCAAAATCTCAAGCCATTAAAAGAAGAAGTCATCACATTTTTTTTCAAATATCCTCCAAATGAAAGACAACTCAAGATATTTACCACGTTAAGATTACAAAGAACTTCTGACTGTGAATCTTATCTTCCTGGGTGGAATTCCCCCCATCCTCATCCCCATTGGGGTCGTTTTAGTGTTCCAGGAGCTTATCACCATGCAAGGTGAATGTCTAAAATAATCTACATAATGAAGATTTATCTCTTCCGTCATCAATTCAGGCTGACTAAGCATGAAGACAGATCAATTGCAGAATTTGGTATCTTTGCATCCTTGGTTTACATTAAAGCTTGGATTCAGTGTCCCATTCTATCAGACTCACCTCTGAATGTTCCCGATTTCATCAAGCTTCTTATTGATTATAAGAATGTTTCTCCCTTCATTTCTCTGACTGCATTGAAAACGATTGGCCGACATCTCGGTACCTTAGTGCTGAACTCATTCCTCTGGTTCTCTTTTCTCAACGTGTCTCAGGGGATGAGAAAAACAGCCTTGCTGCTTGCTTGAGGCATTTCATGGAGAAATCTTCTCATGATCAGAAAGGTGCATCCGCAGTACAAATGATCTTTCAGCACTTCATAATGTGACATTAAAGGGTTGTGTGACCTCGTCATCGCTGCTCTTCTTTAATGTTCTTCTGCTTCCCACAAATTTTTTCATGACTGATGCTTCCACCTGGCAACAAACTCCATCCTTCCAGAAGGCAACAGCAGTGGTCTCTTCCTTGAAAGTTGTCAATGACTGTGCCGAGCGTCATCATTTAACTCATCCTTCACCAAATCAGAGGAGGAAAAACAATACTTGCTCCAAATTGTTGAACAACATGCAAAGAGTTTTCAGATGCAAAAAAATCAACAGTGATGAAGAGATAGCAGCTTGAAGACCTTCAGGACTCAGAAGCACAGACTAACGTGTATTTTTGAATGGCACACTTAGAACTAACTACTCTGCAATACAGTCAGATTAATGTGTCATGTAACTAGTATTAATTTACTGTTTAATTCCTACTGTGTAATATAATTTTTCTTCGCATCTAAAAAACAGCATTTTCAACCTTGCAAATTTTTCATTTAATGCAACTGCCGAATACCACAAAACACGAGATAACAAGTGCACTGAGGTAGTATTTATAGGAGTCGAAATGGTGTGGAATTTGTTATATACATGTTTTAAATCACAATGAACCAGATAACTAAAATGCTCATGATAAAAAATCAACTTTATTTTTTTCCATTATAAAGTGAGCCACCCTAATATATATATATATATATATATATATATATATATATATATATATATATATATATATATACACACACACGCACACAGAGAGAGAGAGAGAGAGAGAGAGAGATAGAAAGAGAGAGATAGACAGAGATGGAGAGAGAGAGAGAGCGAAATAAAAAGTAAGAGAGAGAGAGAGAATGGGAATATTTGGGAGCTTATGGAAATAAGTAGGAGCTTATGGGAAGATTTGGGAACTTATTGGAAAATTAGGTGCTTATGGGAATATGACGGAGCTTTTGGGAATATTAGGAGCTAATGTGAATATGTATGAGCTTATGTGAATATCCGGGAGCATATGGCGGTATTAGGAGTTTATGGGAATATGTATGAGCTAAAGGGAATATTAAGAGCTTATGGGAATATGAAGGAGCTTATATTAATATGTGGGAGCATATGGGAATATGTGGGAGCTTATGGGAACATGTCGGAACTTTTGGAAATAAGTAGGAATATGGGAATATGAAGGAGCTTATGGAAATATGTATGAGCTTATGGGAATATTAAGAGCTTTTAGCAATATGTTGGAGCTTATGGCAATATGTGGGAGCTTATGGAAATATTAGGTGCTTATGGAAATATGCAATAGCTTATGGGAATATTAAAAGCTTATGGGAATATGTGGGAGCTTATGGGAATATGTGGCAGCTCATGGGAATATTAGGTGCTTATGGGAATATGTGGGAGCTTATAGGAATATGTAGGAGCTTATGGGAATATGTAGGAGCTAATATGAATATGTAGGAGCGAATGGAAATATTTGGAGTTTATGGGAATAAGTGGGAGCTTATAGGAATATTAAGAGCTTATGGGGATATGTGGGAGAGTAAGGAAATAAGTGGCAGCTCATGGGAATATTAGGAGCTTATGGGAATATGTGGGAGCTTATGGGAATATGTAGGAGCATATGGGAATATTTAGGAGCTTATGGGAGTATGTAGGAGCTTATGGGAATATGTAAGAGCTTATGGGAATTTATAGGACTTATGGGAATATTAGGTGCTTATGTGAATATGTGGGAGCTTATGGGAAAATGTCAGATATAAAAAATAATATTATATTAATATATATATATATATATATATATATATATATACAGAGAGAGAGAGAGAGAGAGAGAGAGAGAGAGAGAATGATAGAGATAGACAGAGAAGGAGAGAGATAGAGCAAAAAAAGAGTAAGAGAGAGAGAATGGGAATATGTGGGAGCTTTTGGGAATATGTAGGAGCATATGGGAATATGTGGGAGCTTATGGCAATATGTGGGAGCTTATGGGAGTATAAGAAGGTTATGGGAATATGTAGGAGCTAAAGAGAATATTAAGAGCTTATGGGAATATGAAGGAGCTGATAGTAATATGTGGGAGCATATGGGGATATTTGGGAGCATATGGGAATATGTAGGAGTTTATGGGAATATGTAGAAGCTAAAGGGAATATTAAGAGCTTATATAAATAAGAAGGAGCTAATAGTAATATGTGGGAGAATATGGGAATATGTGGGAGCTTATGGGAATATGAAGGAGCTTATGAGAATATGTGGGAGCTTATGGCAATATGTGGGAGCTTATGGAAATATGTGGCAGCTCATGGGAATATTTGGTGCTTATGGAAATATGTTAGGGCTTATAGGAATATGTGGGAGCTTATGGGAATATGTGGGAGCTTATGGGAATATGTAGGAGCTTATGGGAATATTAGGTGCTTATGGGAATATTAGGAGCTTATGTGAATATGTGGGAGCTTATGGGAATATGTGGGAGCTTATGGGAATATCTGGGAGCTTATGGGAGTATAAGAAGGTTATGGGAATATGTAGGAGCTAAAGAGAATATTAAGAGCTTATGGGAATATGAAGGAGCTGATAATAATATGTGGGAGAATATCAGGATATTTGGGAGCATATGGGAATATGTAGGAGTTTATGGGAATATGTAGGAGCTTATAGGAATATGAAGGAGATTATGGGAATATGTAGGAGCTTATGGGAATATGTAGAACCTTATGGCAATATTAGGTGCTTATAGGGAATATGTAGGAGCTTATGGGGATATTAAGAAATTATGGGGTTATGTGGGAGCTTATGGGAATATGTGTGATCTTATAGGAATATAAAAGAGCTTATAAGATTATGTCAGATATAAAAAAATAATATTGTATAATATATATATATATATGTATATATATATATATATACACACACACACACACAGAGAGAGAGAGAGAGAGAGAGAAAGAGTGAAATAGACAGAGATGGAGAGAGAGAGCGAAATAAAGAGTAAGAGAGAGAGAGAGAATGGGAATATGAAGGAGCTTATAGTAATATTTGGGAGCATATGGGAATATGTTGGAGCATATGGGAATTTGTTGGAGCTTATGAGAATAAGTAGTAGCTTATGGGAATATGAAGGAGCTTATGGGAAAATGTAGGAGCTTAAGGGAGTATAAGAATGTTATGGGAATATGTAGGAGCTAAAGAGAATATTAAGAGCTTATGGGAATATGAAGGAGTTTATAGTAATATGTGGGAGCATATGGGGATATGTGGGAGCATATGGGAATATGTAGGAGTTTAATTGAATATGTAGGAGCTTATGGGAATATGAAGGAGCGTATAGGAATATGTAGGAGCTTATGGGAATATGTAGGAGCTTATGTGAAAATTAAGAGCTTTTGGCAGTATGTAGGAACTTATGGGAATATTAGGTGCTTATGGGAATATGCAGGAGCTTACGGGAATATTAAGAGCTCATGGGAATATTAGGAGATTATGGGAATATGTGGGAGCTTATGGGAAAATGCGTGAGCTTATAGGATTATGTCAGATATAAAAAATAATATTATATAATATATATATATATATGTATATATACATATATACAGAGAGAGAGAGAGAGAGAGAGAAAGAGAGAGAAAGAGTGAGATAGACAGAGATGAAGAGAGAGAGAGAGCGAAATAAAGTGTAAGAGAGAGAGACAATTGGAATATTTGAGAGCTTATGGAAATAAATAGGAGCTTATGGGAAGATTTGGGAACTTATTATAATATTAGGTGCTTATGGGAATATGACGGAGCTTTCGGGAATATTAAGAGCTTA
Organism: Bulinus truncatus; assembly: GCA_021962125.1. Taxonomy (NCBI): domain Eukaryota; kingdom Metazoa; phylum Mollusca; class Gastropoda; family Planorbidae; genus Bulinus; species Bulinus truncatus. The sequence continues at coordinate 260,538 of JAGDYQ010000258.1, forward strand.
TGTGAATATGTGGGAGCTTATGGGAATATCTGGGAGCTTATGGGATTATAAGAAGGTCGTTGGAATATGTAGGAGCTAAAGAGAATATTAAGAGCTTATGGGAATATGAAGGAGCTGATAGTAATATGTGGGAGCATATGAGGATATTTGGGAGCATATGGGAATATGTAGGAGTTTATGGGAATATATAAGATCTTATGGGAATATTAAGAGCTTTTGGCAAAATGTAGGAGCTTATGGGAACATTAGGTGCTTATGGGAATATGTAGGAGCTGATGGGAATTATAGGAGCTTATGGGAATATATAGGTGCTTATGGGAATAATAGGAGTTTATGGGAATATATAGGTTCTTATGGAAATATGTTAGAGTTTATTGGAATATATGGGAGCTTATGGGAATATTAAGAGCTTATGGGGATATTTGGGAGCTTATGGGAATATGTGGCAGCTCATGGGAATATTAGGTGCTTATGGGAATATGTGGGAACTTATGGGAATATGTAGGAGCTTACGGGAGTATGTAGGAGCTTATGGGAATATTAGGAGATTATAAGAATATGTGGGAGTTTATGGGAATATGTGGGAGCTTTTAGGAATATGAAGGAGCATATGGGAATTTGTAGGAGGTTATGGGCATATTAAGAGCTTTTGGCAATATGTAGGAGTTTGGGAATATGTAGGAGTTTATGGGAAAATGCGGGAGCTTATGGGAATATCTAGGAGCTTATAGAAATATTAAAATATTATGGGAATATTTGGGAGCTTATGGGAATATGTGACAGCTCATGGGAATATTAGTTGTATATGGAAATATGTGGGATCTTATAGGAATATGTAGGAGCTTATGGGAATATGTAGGAGCTTATATGAATATGTAGAAGCTTATGGCAATATTAGGAGCTTATGGGAATATATAGGTGCTTATGGGAATAATAGGTGCTTATGGGAATATGTTAGAGTTTATAGGAATATATTGGAGCTTATGGGAATATGTTGGAGCTTATGGGAATATTAAGTACTTATGGGAATATTACGGAGCTTTTGGGAATATTAGGAGCTTATGTGAATATGTGGAAGCATATGGGATTATGTGGGAGCTTATTGGAATATGTAGGAGCTTATAGGGATATCTGAGAGCTTATGGGAGTATAAGAAGGTTATGGGAATATGTAGGAGCTTATGGGAATATTAAGAGCTTTTGGCAATATGTAGGAGCTTATGGGAATATTAGGTGCTTATGGGAATATGTAGGAGCTTATGGGAATATTTAGAGCTTATGGGGATATATTGGAGCTTATGGGAATATGTGGCAGCTCATGGGAATATTAGAATTATTATGGGAATATTTGGGAGCTTATGGGAATATGTGGGAGCTTATGGGAATATGCGGGAGCTGATATGATTATGTCAGAAATAAAAAAAATTAATATTATATAAAAAATAACACAGCCCAACAAAAAAAATTTTTTCGCATTGCCAAGAAATTTTGAATGAATTTATAGCAATTCATGGGTGCTGATTTCAAAACTGCCACTGCTTTTACTGAATCGGCTCTAGTTTCTGAGATATTGGACACCCTTGAAAATATGATTTTACCCTTTTTGTAAAACAAATGCAATTAGTTTGGTGTCTTTTGCGTCTCGTTGAAATTATTATATCTGAAGTTTTACAGCGCCATTTCTGAAGAATGAAGGCGGTTGGAAATATTTAATTTTGTTACGAAACAGCAGAGATTATATATTTCGATGACGTCATGGCGTTATGACATCACCACGAATTTGAGATCGATTAACGAGTGCGCGGTCGCTTGAGAAGTTTTTAGAATATTTGTCTCTCTCTATCTCGCTGTAATTGGTGAGTAAATTTTGTGTCCTACGTCAAATTGTTTAATTTTAATTCGAAGATTGATTATGTTATATTACTTACAGTTTAATTTAACTATACAAAGTTATAACTTGGTTTATTTTTTTCTCTTTTAAAGCTGCTTTCTAACGACATCATGAGTTCTTCACGAAGATGCTGCAAAAATAATCCGAATGTATTCTGTTACATCTGTGGAAAATACATGATTGAAAAGCAAAGAAGAAATATAACCGAATTTGTGCAGCAGGCATATTTGGCTTATTTCGGTGTGAAGCTGGGAGACCAAGACAAGTCTTAGGCTCCTCATAAGGTCTTCAAAAACTGTGTGGAGAGCCACGGCAGTGGACAAATGGTGAAAAGAAAAGTCTAAGTTTCGGTATGGCAAGAGCCGAAAGACCATTTTAGTGATTGTTATTTTTGTATTGTGAATGTTAAAGGCGTCAATCGCCACAAGAAATCTAAGTGAGATTATCCTGATCTTGAATCTGAAAGGAGACCAATTCCACATAGCAGTGAAGTTCTTCTACCAGTGTTTACTTGATCATTAGAGCTTTCACCATCAGACTCCGGCGAGGGGCAAGATCTGGAGTTTTTGGCAGGTGAAAACAATGCAAGCAATTATAAAGGAAGTTCTTCAACAACTCAACCATTCAGCCAAGAAGAACTCAATGACCTGATACAAGACCTAAATCTGTCCAAGCAAGCATTTGAGCTTTTATAGTCCAGGCTCACTGAAAGAAATTTTTTCAAACCATAAAATAAAATAACATCTTATCGGAAAAGGAAGAGTTTCTTCTTCCATATTTCAGCCAAGAGGAAGATTTTGTTTACTGTAATGACATCCCTGGACTTCTGCTCCAAATGGGACTACCATTCTGAAGACTGGCGTCTTTTTATAGACAGTTCCATTAAAAGCTTGAAATGTGTTCTGTTACACAATGGTAACCGTTATGCATCTCTTCCCATTGCTCACTCAACAACACTTAAAGAAGAGTATGAGCACATCACAACAGTATTGCAGAAAGTCCGTTATTATGAGCATCAGTGGTCCATTTGTGTTGATCTAAAAATGGTAAACTTCTTGCTTGGGCAGCAGTCAGGATACACAAAATACCCATGCTTCATGCGCCTTTGGGATAGCAGGGCAAGGCAAGATCATTAGACAAGAGTGACATGGCCTGTAAGGGAAGCCATGACTGTAGGTAAAGAAAATATCATCAACAAGCCACTGGTTGACAAAAATAAGATCATTCTCCCACCGCTTCATATCAAATGAGGTTTAATGAAACAATTTGTTAAGGTTTTGGACAAATCTGGCAATTGCTTCAAGTATATTTGCAGACCATTCCCCGGATTGTGCATGAAGAAGCTGAAAGCTGGGATTTTAGACGGTCCTCAGATTCGAAAACTCATCAACGATCGAAATTTTACTAATATCATGGATCACCTTGAAGCATCTTCATGGAAAATTTTTGTTTCAGTTGTCAGGAACTTATTAGTTAATAACAGAACAGAAAATTACGAAGAACTGGTGCAAGATATGCTCGCTAACTTCAGAAATATTAGAGCAAATATGAGCATCAATGTACATTACCTGCACAGTCATTTAGACAAATTTCCAGGTAACCTTGGGGACTTCAGTGAGGAACAAGGCGAGAGGTTCCATCAGAATACGAGGGTGATGGAGGAGAGATATCAAGGAAGATGGGACATACATATGATGGCTGACTACTGTTGGAGCCTCCAGCGCAATGGCCCCAACGACACACACAAAAGGAAGTCGAGGAAACAACAATTCGCTAATGCATTACCATAGACAATTAACATATTAATTAATTAATTAATTAGACATAATTAGTTTTTCAAATGAAAATGTTTTCCTCTATAACACTATTACACATATCTTTGAACTAATTTTTGCATGAATATTAACAGTTTCCCTACTATTATTTAGTATACTATTTTACTTCATGCAATTCTTGACAATTTTCAAACACGGTGCATAAATTATTTAATCAATTTTAATAATCTCGTAAAATAGAGCCAATCTAGCAAAAGCACTTACATATTCTAAATCAGCATGGTTGACTTTGTATAAAATGATTCAAATATCACTGGTAATAAATTCACTGTTTACCAGTGTAATATATATATATATATATATATATATATATATATATATATATACACACACACACACAGAGAGAGAGAGAGAGAGAGAGAAAGAGTGAGATAGGCAGAGATGGAGAGAGAGAGATCGAAATAAAGAGTAAGAGAGAGAGAATGGGAATATGAAGGAGCTTATAGCAATATGTGGGAGCATATGGAGATATGTGGGAGCATATGGGAATATGTAGGAGTTTATGGGAATATGTAGGAGCTTATGGAAATATGTAGGAGCTTATGGGAATATGTAGGAACTTATGGGGATATTAAGGGCTTTTGGCAAAATGTAGGAGCTTATGGGAATATTAGGTGCTTATGGGAATATGAAGGAGCTTATGGGAATATAAAGAACTTATGGGGATATGGTTGAGCTTATGGGAATATTTGGCAGCTTAAGGGAATATTAGGTGCTTATGGGAATATGTGATAACTTATGGGAATATGTAGGAGCCTACGGGAGTATGTAGGAGCTTATGGGAATATTAAGAGATTATGGGAATATGTAGGAGCTTATGGGAATATGTAGGAGCTTATGGGAGTATAAGAAGTTTATGGGAATATGTGGGAGCTAAAGAGAATATTTTGAGCTTATGGGAATATGACGGAGCTTATAGTAATATTTGGGAGCATATGGGGATATGTGGGAGCATATGAGAATATGTAGGAGTTAATGGGAATATGTAGGAGCTTATGGAAATATTAGGTGCTTATGGGAATATAAAGAACTTATGGGGATATGGTTGAGCTTATGGGAATATTTGGCAGCTCATGGGAATATTAGGTGCTTATGGGAATATGTGATAACTTACGGGAATATGTAGGAGCCTTCGGGAGTATGTAGGAGCTTATGGGAATATTAAGAGATTTTGGGAACATGTGGGAGCTTATGGGAATATGTAGGAGCTTATTGGAAGTTATAGAAGCTTATGGAAATATTAGGTGCTTATGGGAATATGTGACAGCTAATGGGAATATTATGGGAATATGACGGAGCTTTTGGGAATATTAGGAGCTTATGTGAATATTTGGGAGCATATGGGATTATGTAGGAGTTTATGGGAATATGTAGGAGCATATGGGATAATGAAAGAGCTTATGGGAATATGTAGGAGCTTATGGGAATATGTAGGAACTTATGGGAATACTAGTTGCAAGTACCCGGCTTTGCCCAGGTTTAAAATAAGGTTTTCTGTTTACCTTTTGTTTTCTCCCTCCCCCTATCTCCTTCCCCCTCCCTCTCCCTCCTTACCCCTCTTTCCCTTTCTCTTTCCCTCCCTCCCTTTCTCTCTCCCTCTCTCTCCTTCCCTCTCTAACTCTCCCATCTCCCTCTCTCTCCCTATCTCCATCCCTCCTTCTCTCACTCCCGTCCCCCGTCTCTCCACCTTCCTCCCTTCCTCCTCCCCCCTCTCTCCCTCCCTGCCCCCTCTCTTTATCTCTCACTCCCTCCCAATTCTCCCATCCTCTCCCTCCCTACCCCCTCTCTCCTTTCTCCCTCCCCCCTCTCTCCCTTTCCCTCCCTTTCTCCCTCCCTCCCTCTCCCGCCCTCTCTCCCATCTCTCTCCCATTCATCCCTCCCTCATTCCCTCCCTCTCCTTCCCTGCCCCCTCACTCTTTCTCTCTCTCCCTCTCTCCCACCCTCTCTTTCCCTCCCTCCCCTCTATCTCCCTCCCTACTCCCTCCCATCTTTTCTCTCTCCCTCTCCCCCTGCTCCCTCTCCCCCCTGCTCCCTCTGCCACTCTCCCCCCTGTCCACCCCCTCCTACCCTCTCCCCTCCCTCCCTCCTACCCTCCTTTCCTCTCTTCCCCCTGCCCCCTCTCTCTCTTTTTCTCTCTCTCTCCCTATATCCCTCCCTCCTTCTCTCACCCCCCGACCCCCCTTCTCCATCTTCTTCCTCCCTTCCTCCTCCCTCTCTCTCCCTCCCTGCCCCTCTCTCTCTCTTTATCTCTCACTCCCTCCCATCCTCTCTCCCTCTCTCCTTCCCTCCCCTTTCTCTCGCTCCCTCCCCTCTATCTCCCTCCCTACTCCCTCCTTTCCTTTTTCTTTCCCTCCCTCCCTTTCTCTCTCCAACCCTCCCTCTCCCTCCCTCCCCATTAATCTCCCTCCCTCCTTCTCTCCCCCTCTCTGCCCCCTCCTTCCCTCTCCCTCCCTGCCCCCTCTCTCTTTATCTCTCTTCAACCCTCCCTCTCCCTCCCTCCCCATTAATCTCCCTCCCTACCACCTCTCTCCCTCCCTCCCTCCTTCTCTCCCCCTCTCTGCCCCCTCCTTCCCTCTCCCTCCCTGCCCCTCTCTCTTTATCTCTCTCCCCCTCCCTCTCTCTGTACAATTAAACGTCAAATTACGCTTCTTAAATAAACAGAAAACCTTATTTTAATCCCGGGCAAAGTCGGGTACTTGCAGCATGAAAAAAAAAACAACAACAATATTTTTTTTTCCCCGTCCCTAGCCCTTTCTTCGCCGTCCGTTCAATTACACATTCACTTGGTGCGCGATTTTTATTTATAGTGAAGGCGATCCCATACCGTGGATACTTTAATATAGTAAAATACTAAAATAATTAATTACAATAAAACTACGCATTGAGATTGTATTAATAATGGTAATAATGTCACAGAAACATTTTAATTAACGTATTTCGGTTTATTAAAGTGCACCTTTAATTTTAATCTTCCGAATACATAAAACGATAGGTAAATAGATATGACTATTGATTTCATCATGTTTACAATTGGAGTTTCCGGGAGTTACCCCTCTTTTAAAAATGTGTCATAGGGAAATGACGTCACAGAGGAATTTTATCTATGGCGCCGTCGAGATTACTTTAATATAGTAAAATACTAAAATAAAAATAATGAATTACAATTAAACTACCCATCGAGATGAAACGAAACCTGTCCTATAACCTTCCCCATGTAATTATGTGTATGTGTAACGAATTTCACGTTTTTTGGTTTTCTGGATCTTGAGTTATAAGGGAACAGACAGACAGACAGACAACTAATGCGTCTTATAAGTATAGATATATATATATATACTAGTTGCAAGTACCCGGCTTTGCCCGGGTTTAAAATAAGGCTTTCTGTTTAACTTCTGTTTTCTCCCTACCCCCTCTCTCCCTTCCTCTCTCTCTCCCTCCCTCCCTCCCCCTCTCTCCCTTTCCCTCCCTCCCTCTCCCTCCCTCTCTCCCATCTCTCTCCCATCTCCTCTCTCCCCCTCCTTCTCTCCCAACGTCCATCCTCCCTCTCTCCTTCCCTCCCCTCTCTCTCCCTCCCTAACCCCTCTCTCTCCCTCCTTTCTCCCTCCCTCCCCCTTTCCACCTCTCTCTCTCTCCCTCCCCCTCTCCCCCTTCCTCCCTCCCTCATTCCCTCTCTCTCCCTCCCTGCCCCCTCACTCTTTATCTCTCTCCCTCTCTCTCCCACCCTCACTCTCTCCCTCCCTCCCCTCTCTCCCTCCCTTCCTTTCTCTCTCCATCTCCCCCTACTCCCTCTCCCATCTCCCTCTCCCCCCATCTCCCTCTCTCCCCCTCCTTTTCTCCCCCCTGTCCATCCCCCTCCCTCCTCTATCCCCCTCCTTCCCTTCCTCCTACCCTCCTTTCCTCTCTCTCCTCCTGCCCCTACTCTCTCTCTCTTTATCTCTCTCCCTCCCTCTCCCTCTCTCTCTCTCTCTCTCTCTCTCTATATATATATATATATATATATATATATATATATATATATATATATACTTATTATTATGGCTTCACACTTCTTCTAAAATCCTTCTTCATTCCTTTATCTTCCTCAAACTGTACAAATCAGGGAGCATGAAAAACAACAACAATTCTTTGCATCACAAAGGCACAATACAGCACCAGCGCTCTAGTTCTATTCGAATCGGGAAATGACGTCACAGAGGAATTTTATTTATGGCGCCGTCGAGATTACTTTAATATAGTAAAATACTAAAATAAAAAAAAATATTAGGTGCTTATGGGAATATGTGGCAGCTCATGGGAATATTAGGTGCTTATGGGAATATGTGGGAACTTATGAGAATATGTAGGAGCTTATGGGAATATGAAGGAGCTTATGGGAATATGTAGGAGCTTATGGGGATATGTAGGAGCTTAAGGGAATATGTAGGAATTTATGGGATTATTAAGGGCTTTTGGCAATATGTAAGAGCTTATGGGAATATTAAGAACTTATGGGAATATGTGGCAGCTCATGGTAAATATTAGGTACTTATGGGAATATGTGGGAACTTATTGGAATATGTAGGAGCTTATGGGAATATGTAGGAGCTTATTGGAATTTATAGGAGCTTATGGGAATATGTAGGAGTTTATTCGAATTTATAGGAGCTTATGGGAATATTATGTGCTTATGGGAATTTGTGGGAACTTATAGGATTATGCCAGATATAAAAAAAATAATATAATATTAATATATATATATATATATATATATATATATATATGTATGTATGTATGAATGTATGCTTATACCCATTTACTTTAGTAATTTCTTCTCTTGTAACAATATTTAAAAATCATTTCTACCAGTTTCGTTATCCCGATGTGTCTGGGTTTGAGATGGAGGATTACATCAACAGTAACGAATGGGACATTTTAGAGTCATCTACCAAACGAAATGTCCAATACTACCCCTGCTGTCCGGAGCCCTACGTTGACCTCCGGTTCAACCTGGTCATCAAACGAAAGGTCGCCTTCTACAGCTACATTCTAATACTGCCCTGTGTCCTGCTGTCCAGCCTGACGCTGGTGCTATTTTGGCTTCCACCCGAATCACCCGCCAAAATGCAACTAGGTCGTGTTTTTTTTTCATAGTGCTTGCATCTTATTATACAATACATGATCACATCCGTTCTTTTTAATAAACAAACAATGCCACCGGTTAGGGTCCAAAACTTTGGGGCGATTCCAGCAAGAAATGCTACCTATGTATTTATTTGGTGATAAACTAATGTGATGATAAGTTCCGAAACAATGAAAACAAAAAAAAGTATTTAGCAATATTTTGAATGTAGTGGTCATCATTTTGTAATGAGATGTTTGGGCTATTGTAGTGTGACATATTGAGCTACTGCAGTATGACACAGTGAGCTATTACAGTATAAGACATTGAACTATTACAGTATAACACAGTGAACTATTACAGTTGCTACAGTTAACTATTACAGTATGACACAGTGAACTATTACAGTATAAGTGAACTATTACAGTATGACACAGTGAACTAATACAGTATGACACAGTGAACTATTACAGTATAAGTGAACTATTACAGTATGACACAGTGAACTATTACAGTATAAGTGAACTATTACAATATGACACAGTGAACTATTACAGTATGACACAGTGAACTATTACAGTATGACACAGTGAACTATTACAGTATGAGACAGTGAACTGTTACAGTATGAGACAGTGAACTATTACAGTATGACACAGTGAACTATTACAGTATGACATAGTGAACTATTACAGTATGACACAGTAAACTATTACAGTATAAGTGAACTATTACAGTATGACACAGTGAACTATTACAGTATGACAGTGAACTGTTACAGTAAAAGTGAACTATTGCAGTATGACATAGTGAACTATTACAGTATTTAGCTATTACACTATGATATAGTGAACTATTACAGTATAAGTGAACTATTACAGTATTACATATTTAGCTATTACAATATGACATAGTGAACTATTACAATATGACATAGTGAACAATTACATTATGACATAGTGAACTATTGCAGTATCACATATTTAACTATTGTAGTTTTGTAATAGTTTGCTTTTTTTAATGTCTGTTTTCCCTTTAATTAATGTTAGTTCATGCTATTTTCTTCAGGAATGAACATTTTCGTGGCATTCTTTGTCCTGTTGTTACTTCTGGCAGAGTCAACTCCCCCTGCCGCCTCCAGCATTCCTCTCATTGGTACATGGATTTCTAATATTAAATAGATGGTTTCTTTTCACTGTGACTTCATTCCACACATGCCTTATTTCATACTGTATACTAGTGTATACTATTATTATGTTTATTTAAAACAAAATGCGTACCCATGTTAAAGTAATGTCACCTCGTTGTCCTGCTTATTATATTTAAAGTAGAAGAAATGTAAATTTTATTTTGTTAATCATTGATACATTTTAGTTAGAATTTGAAAACGTTTTCCTATTATGTAATAAATGTCCTCTCTGTGACACAGGTGCTTACTATTGTCTCAATATGATTCTGATAACACTGTCCACACTACTTTCTGCCGTTGTGGTCAACTTGTATTTTCATGGTCCAGGAACCAAAGTACCAAGACTATTTAGACGTGTAGGTGACCTTTTTCATTTGTCGTATACATAATAAATTAGTGTAAGATAAAACATGTGCTATATTTCATCAGCCATTAGACACATCTATCTAAATGTCTCTCATACTGACTCTGTATCTGTCGATAGATCTGTATGTCTACAAGTCTCTGTGTCTGTCGATAGATCTGTATGTCTACAAGTCGCTGTGTCTGTCGATAGATCTGTATGTCTACAAGTCGCTGTGTCTGTCGATAGATCTGTATGTCTACAAGTCGCTGTGTCTGTCGATAGATCCGTATGTCTACAATTCACTGTGTCTGTCGATAGATCTGTATGCCTACAAGTCTCAGTAACTGTCGATAGATCTGTATGTCTACTAGTAGACTAATAATCATATATCTGTTTCTCATCAAATGTTTCAATATATCATTAAACCAACAGACTAATCTACAAATTGTATACGTATATCTACGTTTCGGGCTTATCAAAGTTTTGTAAACAGATAATCAGTTTTCTTTTCGAGACACGTATATATGAATTAAAAAAACCAACTTTATTTAGGACAGCCAAGTGCAAATTGTGGCCCGTGGGCCTAATTCCGGCCCGCCGAAATGTTTAATTCATTTCATGTTCATGTCAAAACTCTACATTTCCTTTGACATGGCCCGCCGGTCTAAATTACGAACCCATCGTGGCCCGCGGATCAAAAAGTTTGCGCAACCATGATCTAGACAATATGCTATTTTATTTTCAACCTGAAATGATATTGTTTAATTTATATCAAGTGAATGTCGAAAAATAGTTATATTCTCCACCCCCAGGCCCCGTTCCCCCAACCTCTTAATGGGAAGACGCTCTTATATTAAAAATCAAAGTAAAGTTATTATAGTGTGACCCGAAAAAATAGTCAACATCTACAATAAAGACGTCATCAAACAAACAATACACAAAGACCAGTATGTGACGAGTTAAAATACACATTCACTGGTACACGTGCTCACTACAACTCACTCACACATTGTGTGCACAGTCTAATAACAGACGGTGGTGTTCGATAGAAGTATGTCACATTCCGCAATGCACCGCGCAGCTCGATACAGCCACATTGTTAAATATGGCTGCATTCCTCGACACGCAGATGTGACAGTGTCGTCTTCCACAAGTGGGGTTTTATTGGTTGATCCTTATACAATGCTGACAATACGGGGCGAATTTAGTCACTAACAATTACTCATCAGGTCTTTAATTTTGATTGATAGGCCTACATCGGTGGCACTGAATACAGACATTTTTGACACTGATATTGACATTGTCTTAATATATTGATAGGCCTACATCGTCGGCACTGAATACAGACATTTTTGACACTGATATTGACATTGTCTTAGTATGATAACTCCAATATTGACAAAATATGTCAACGCTTCATACATAAATGTATTGCCACTAAACACCGACAGTAGAATATTGACATTTGACATTCATATTAGATATGAACATCAGATATTAATATTGGATTATTGATATTAGATGTTAAAATTAGGTATTAACATTGGATTAATAACATTGTATTATTAGCATTGGATATTAACATTAGATGTTAACACTGGATGATTGATATAGATGTTAACATTAGATGTTAACATTGGATGATTGACATTAGATGTTAACATAGATATTAACATTGGATGATTGTTATTAGATGTTAACATTAGATATTAACATTGGATGATTGTTATTAGATGTTCACATGATATAAAGACACTAGATACTAAAGTTAGAAATTAAAATTGTATATGGACATCCGATAAGAAAATATGTAATAAGAACTTGGGATCAAATTGGAAAACTCAATTTTAAAAAAAAACGCATTTAAGATTAACTATTTAATTACCAGACTATAAACAGAGACTAAAACAGATATTTTAATTGTAGGTAGAACGTCTAACGAAAATAGTAAAAAAAAAGTACTAAATTTATAAATGTTCATTCTACTAGACAAGATAAAATATATATAAAAGCGATTTGGGCTCTGCGTTAAATCGAAAGTAAAGAATTAATACAACAGTATTCCAGGTTAAAATACAATCATAAAAAAAATCGGAACTGCCCGAAACAAAAAATAACCTAGCCTACCGAGTGTAACTCTATGCAAAGTTATTTTTTTTTTGCAAGGGTACAGCTAGTACGATTTATTAGTTATTTATATAGAGTCTAGTTTCACTACATCAATGTTCAGCACAATATCAAAACAAGATTAAATAAGATGTTTCTACGCCACTGTTAGTAAAGTGTAAATAGAAAGAAAAAAAATACTAACATCTGGACACTGGTGTGTTTTGAATGTCATTTCAATGTTCAACATGTGACGATGTGCTTTAAGACTGAACTTTTCATTGTGTATTATCTATTTATCTATTTTAAAATTGTGAATGACGTTATCAAAATGTGTTGCTCATTTCAGCTCATGTTGGACGTTTTCGCCAAAATATTCTGCATGCAGAAGACTCTAATGGACAAAAAGGAGCGGGTGGAGAGGAGGAACAGCGTGGCGTTCGGCTCGAATCACCCTGCCCCCGTAGCCGTCGACGGCCACACCAATCCGGCCATGGACGCGGCGGACAACAACAAAGGCGGCGGAAAGTCCAAGGACAAGAAACACAAGTACGACCGTGTGGGCGTGTTCGAGCTCCAGCCTGAGGACACGTGGAAGCCCCTGAACAACGGCGTGCTCAGCGAGGTGGACGCCTCAGACCACCGTGTCGTGGCCCCCGCGACGTCACACCTGTGCCAGCTGGAGGCGGAGGTCCACGAGATCAAGCTGGCCATCAACAGGATGATGGAGAAGAACGCGGCGAAGGCTCACAAGGAGTACCTGGCCAGGGAGTGGAAGCTCGTGGCGCTGGTGCTGGACAGGTTCTTCTTCTTCCTGTACCTCCTGGCCATCGTGGTGTCGGCAGTGGCCTTGTTTGACACGACTGTCTTTCAGGCCGGAAGCGTTGAACCATTAAAAAATGAAAAGAATTAAAACGTAATCTCTCGAGACACAGCTGGAGTATTTCATAATGTGCAGTGTATCATGGCCAACTTCTGTAGATAACAGAAAATATCATTTACATTTCTGAAGGAACACAGTGAATAATTCATGTTTTTCAATGCACACAATTCATTAAGTATTATTTCTGACCACACCATATCATGTATTAAGCATATTTCTGAAAGGGAAGAAACAAATTCAAAAAAACACTTTGTATCATATCTAAGAGTTCGCTGGAACTATTTAACACATGCTGAAAATTAAAGTTTTTATAACAAGAAAGAAAACATAGCAATTGTAAATGGTATCAAAGAGAAAAACTAAAGTGTATGCCCAAAACACCCGAATAACTTATCTAGTTTCATATACAAGATTTAAATGTGGAAACAGAATAACTTATCTAGTTTCATACACAAGATTTAAATGTGGAAACAGAATAACTTATCTAGTTTCAAATACAAGATTTAAATGTGGAAACATTTTATTTCTAACATGAAAGCAATAAATGATAAAAACAGATCAATAGTGCACACATATACTCGTACTATTTAATTAAATTTTGTGGGTTTCCAAAACATTATATGCACAATGTACATATTTTATCACAGGTGCATTATGTCATGAAATTTAAATGATTGTGTATCATCTGTGGACTAGTAACGATTTAACTGTGAATAAATTGTACCATTGATTTATTTCTCCAATAGATAACTCTTTTTTTATTCATTACACAACTCAAGTGTACACTACAAGTACCAGTCTTTCAAAAACAATATTAATCCGACTCAACTTGACAAAAATGTCAACTTTACTCCTCATGTCTAGACCAGGATGTCAACTTTACTCCAATATTATGTATAATCTGAGAAGTCGACTTTACACTTACCTAGTGTCTAGACCAGGATGTCAACTTTACTCCCACAGTGTGTCTAGACTGAGAAGTTGACTTTACACTTACATAATGTATAGACAAGGATGTCAGCTTAACTTCTCATGTCTAGACCAGGATGTTTACTTTACTCCTACATTGTGTCTACACTGAGAAGTCGACTTTACACTCGCATAGTGTCTAGACCAGGATGTCAACTATACTTCCGCATTGTTTTTCTAGAACAATATAAATAACAAACGGTACTCCATTTCAATGCGGTACCAACAGAAATGAGTAAGATGTACCGAAGTAATATGTACCGAAGTAAGATGTACTGAAGTAAGCTGTACTGAAGTAAGATGTCTCAAATCTCTGGATTGATAAAAGTGATCATTATCATTATTTTACTTAACAACTCAAACATGTCTGTAATGAGTAATGCCACGCCTATAACAACGTCATTTCATTGTACTATACTAAGTACATGTACTGGAGACAATCTGCTGATTCCCTTAAAAAAAAACAAATAATCCAATGTATTTTGCCTTCTGACTTGTTGGATGTTACGACTTACTCTTTACAAGAAACACAATATCTACTATGTTGTTGTTTTTACATTATTAAGTTACACTATATCTGCTTAGTTAGCAATAGATGATGAGCACAAGTGCACTGTAGTGGAGAGTAAGTTTTTTTTGTTCAACTTTGAACTCATACTATGTGATATTTGTTTACAGTATTCAATGTACATTTTTAAAAATTAAATTCAGTGGCAATGGTTGACTTAAACATTGAAAGCAAGCAAAGAGGAATAACCCTTAACTCTTGTGGTTGGGTTGGAGTAGTTACATCCCCATTATTAGCATAGTGCTTCAAATCTAGACCACATTATATTATAATATATATTGTTTTGTGACTCAAATAAGTATTTTCATTTATTGCTATGTTTCTAACAATATAATGCAATTTGTCCAGAAATCTTGCATTGATATTCATGATCTCATAACTAATAATCTCATTAAATAAAAGTATTATAAACATTAACAAAATTAAAGTAATTGGATATTGAAAAAAGCAGCTACCTATTCTATCTGAAACATTAACAGTATTAATTAAAATTGTTCATTTATAAATCCATGAAATAGAAAATCAGTTTTCGAAGTTGGCGCATTGAAAACTACTTATACATGTATTAGTATTTCCAGTCGCCTCGGTTAGTTTCTCATAGCCCATTGCAGGCTCTGAGCCGGTCTTAGGTTATACGGAGCCCCTTTCCACCAACCGAATTGTGTCCAACCACAAAAGCACTTAACTCTTTATTGTCATAAATATGCCATTTAACTGCCTACTGTGATGCAAAAGAATAATATAGACCAACAGACCAAACATATGTAATTTATAATTTTCTTTTAACAAAGAGCTAACAAAATATGTAAACGTGTAAATCACCTCAATTACGCAAATACGATTTTCAAATTGAAATTTAAAAAAAAAATTGATATAAAATAAATATTAGTGAGGAACACTTCTTGATAAAACTCAGTTTTAAGGTTTTAAATAGAATTAAGTCAGTAGTCTACTAGTGGTAACCATAGCAATGCAAATGTCTCGTATTGTGTCATGTGTGAGGCGATACTAAATCGATTGTATTGGCAATGTTAGCTTTATTTTAGTTGTGTATATAGCTCATTAAATACGACTCAATTAATACGACCCATTAATCAACTTTTGTTCATTGGTACTTTCATACTCCTCCCCCAATCCCCCCCCCCCCCTATTCTGGCCATAAAAGATATCAACTTACAAGCAGAGTTACAAATAAAATAATGTCTGCAGAACATTTTTTTTATTTTCTGACTGAGCAAACTAGCAAGAAAGTTTAGTAAGTGAAAAGATTTCTATCAGAATCATGCACAATTGTAAAGAGAAGAATTTACTTAATCAAAGATACTTTTTGTTAATGGAATAATGAATGAACACAGGCAGTATTGAGGCCTTGTTTGATCTCTCATCTTGCTTTATTCTTCTGTAGAACGGTGTAAATATTGAAAATTGTGTTCAGATGTTTGGTCAGTCTAGAAAATTTAATATTCCGTCAAATAACGCATTTTATTTAAAATTATTTTTTGACACATGTTTTAACATTTGTATGCATTGAATGTGTGTTAGTTTGAGTGTATTTGTGTGTGTGTGTTTGTGTGTGTGGGTGTTTTGTGTTTAACCAGCAGATGTTAGTGCGAAGAACAGATGAAGTTGTTCAATAAAAACCAATTCATTCACAGTTTGTTCGTAGTATTGACTAATTAAATAACATTTAAACCCTGCCAGGCTGTGGAAATTATAACAATATAGGAAAAAAAAATGAATGAGGAAAAAATATAATGTAAACATGAAAGAAATGCAATTAGATGTAATAAATATGTTGTTTGAGTTTGTATTGATAACAAATGTATTATTGAATGATTAACTTCATGTTTTATTTTTTATACAGAAATAATAAATTCATCTGCTGAAGTATTTATTTTAACTATGTTGGTTGAGTTATATTGTTATTTTATGTTTCTGCACATTCGGTTTTCCATTTCATTGCTTCAAATTCAGTTTTAAATCAAAATAAAGAATTTTAAATGAAATTGTGAACGAAACAAATAAATTAGTTTATATATAAAATGTATTAAGCAGAACATAATTTATTAAAAGTAATGTATAAGCCATATAATTAGGTTTTCTGTACCACATACTTTAAGTAACGTTTAACTTTCATATCTGCACAGCATTGTTGGACCACTATAATGAATCCTTTCTGATATACCTGTTCAGCTTAGTTCACTGCTAATCCAGACAAAATTGAAGACTATATAACTAACTGTATCAGTAATCATTTCATTCATTGGTTTATTGTAAAAAAAAAAAAGGAAAATTCCTTTAATTTAGTGGGCCATCGGAGCAGATGAAGTTTATTTAGGCTTCATCTTTTTATTGTACATCCTAAAATGTATCCATGTCTTGTTCATTGTAATTGGGGACAAAAACGTATCCATGTCTTGTTCATTGTAATTGGGGACAGAAATATATCCATATCCTGTTCATTGTAATTGGGGACAGAAATGTATCCATGTCTTGTTCATTGTAATTGGGGACAGAAATGTATCCCCCATCCATTACAGCTAAATATGTCTAGCATTGGTCAAGTTGGTGGGAGGTAGGTCCTGAGGGTGGTCACAATAGATGACCATGTTTAGGGTTGCCATATTTTTTCACGGACCAACCGGGACAGTTCTGTCTTTTTTACTTTAGGTTGAGGGATGTCGGTTCCGGGGGGGGGGGAGGTATGAAAACAGTAATGTAAAAAAAACACTTAAAATATAGAATAGATAATCTTTATTATTTTATTCATAATGGTACACAAACATGATATTTTGACAAAACAAAACAGTTTTCTACTTGTTGTACCACTCGTATTTTTCACTTCTGTAAATTTGTATTACTGTGCTACTTACCAAAATGTTACTGATCACACAAGAACAGATTAATCATTCCCTGATCTAATAATTTTGCTCAATTATTTCCAAGAAACTGTGCCCTGAATCTAAGCCAGGACAATTTCAACAACCGGGCGGGACACCGGTACAACCCAGTATATCCGGTAAACAATGATCCAGCTACGGTAAACAATGATCCAGATACGGTAAACAATGATCCAGCTACGGTAAACAATGATCCAGTTACGGTAAACAATGATCCAGCTACGGTAAACAATGATCCAGTTACGGTAAACAATGATCCAGTTACGGTAAACAATGATCCAGTTACGGTAAACAATGATCCAGTTACGGTAAACAATGATCCAGTTATGTAAAGAAATAATGTTCTTAGTTTAAATGAGTTCAATAAATAAACAAATATGGCTATATTCAGTCAAATCAATCAAAGGAAGGGTTGCGGCTTGTGTATAAAATAGCCTATACCCTGAGGCCATGATCTTTTCAGTACCGCGTTAATATCAGGTGAAATAGTTTTGTTTACGTCGTGTACTACATAAGTCACATTATAGACACATATACACAGTGGCGTAGTGAGGGGGGGAGCATGGGGGGGTCATCATGCCCAGGACACTACTCACAAAGGGGCGCCAAATGGTATATTTTATATATAGTATTATATGGTTTTTGAATGGGGGGGGGACACTAAAAAGGTATTTTGCCACGGGCGCGAGATAAGCTTGCTACGCCACTGCATATACACAAGCGGAGACAATCGTACACATAAACTAACACTGAATGACAGTAATAACAAAACACATTGAAAGGTAACACGCACACATATTCACAGGACACACACATTCACTCACTGACACATATGCACATACATTCACAGGAAACATCTATTGGCAAGGTAACAAGACTCAGTTGAATAAAACTTATTTCTTGACGGTACATTAAAAGAGCCATGGGGTTTTAAGCAGAGTACAGAAATACCCAATTGTTACGTAAGATTTTGAAAACTGCTAAAAGTCTTTATTTTGTTTGTTGACAGTAATTTGAAAAAAAAAATAATTAAATTATCTAAAAAAGTAAAATCAATAACTTGGTATTGAAATTGTCAGATAAAATTCAAGTGTAGAGGGCTGATAACAAAATAGCAGACAATTCAAAAACTAATCTCCATTATGTCTGGTTCCGTGAGACGCGCAGTCCTTTATAAGCCAAATATCTGATTTATCGCCCTTAGTACTTTCTTTATGTGCAACGATTTTATTTTCCCGACACTTTTTTTAAGTGTTAAGTTGGAATCATTTCACTTTGTGTGCTGGCTGGCTATAGAAATCAATCTATTGCTAGCTCTACCACTGCTGTGTATATAGATTAGAATTTATTGTAAGGGAAACAAAAAAACGAGATCTTTATATAACGCAATGAATTGAACACTTTAAATGATCACAAACACTGGACTACACACGGTGACTCTCAAACCATAGAAAGGGGAAAGTGCTCGATCGGTCTGTACGTAAAGACGGCCCTGACTTGTGAAACCTATCAGATAAAGGAGAGACTCATTGACGTGAATTTTAAACACAATGAAACCTATCAGATAAACCAGAAACTCATTGACGTAAATGTTAAACATATAAAACCTATCAGATAAACGTGAAACTCATTGACGTAAATGTTAAACATATAAAACCTATCAGATAAACTAGAGACTCATTGACGTAAATGTTAAACATATAAAACCTATCAGATAAACGTGAAACTCATTGACGTAAATGTTATACACAATGAAACCTATCAGATAAACGAGAGACTCATTGAAACAAAGTGTGCATTTCTGAATTTTTGTCGCTGCTTTTTCTTTTCTTTTTAAACATGTTATCATACATGTATGTAACACATAACTAGAATGTACGTTTTGAGATCCACTGGCGCATAAATCACTAACATTTATTTTCCGTCTTTGATATTTCAAACTAAGATCGGGCTGGTATGTTCTGTCGCCATTCACCATTAATATTAAACACAGTCGCTACCGAGTAGATCTACAACCACAAGGCTGTCTGAATTTTGGATATTCTTACCTGTCATTTCTAACAACACAGGTAACACATTAATGATGTGCATCACGTGCCAAACATAATTAGTAAAATATTTCCCCCTTAATTTTAAGCGTCTCAAACTCAAAATAATTGAAATGTAAATATACAAATGTAGCATATAGAAATAGTTTCAAAGTTTAAACTCTGTGCTTTTTGTGTTGGTGGATGGATGGCCGAGTGATGTAGATACTCGACTGTCGACCTGAGTGTCCTGGGCTCGATCCTCTGTGAGAACCAATGGAATTTTTACAGGTGTTATTTGTAAAGTCGTCCCACAAGTCCACCCAGCTTTAATTGGGTAACTGGGTTAAGTTGGGGAAGTAAAATCGGCTGGGCGTTGTGCTAACCACACAATTCCTTCCTGTGCCGAGGTTATAGAAACAGATAAATTCGTTAGGGCTAACGGAACTTATTTTGTGTTCATTTTTTTTTTTAAAAAGTAGAAACAAAAATGTAAAGTCTTAAAACTTCTATAAAGATACATTAATATTTCTCAGCTTGGCACAACTGTTAGTCGACAATACATTTTAACATAAATCTTGTCAAACACCGTGAAACTAAGACATTGAAGTGTATTTTTCTAGTGGTTTTAATAGTTGAGCTATATAGTAAATGAAAGATAACATGGAATAATTAATTATTCTTCTTCATGTTTTTTTAATATATATCATAATCAGAAATATTGGCAGATTTCCTAATATATAGAGTAACTGTTTGTATCTTTTTGAAAGTGTCAACAGACCCACCCTGACAACTGAGATTTCATAGATGAAAAAAAAAATCGGTGACAAAATTTGTGAAGGATAGGCTTTAGATAAATAAGTATAAAGTAGTTTCTCGAAAATATAAATATTTCTAATATTGGATGTTTATATGATTATATTGAATGTGTATATGATTATGTTGAATATGTATATGATTTTGTCTATTAAATGCCTTTTTAAAAATATTTTTCTTGCTAGTTAGCCGTTGTGTTTAAAAAAAAAAACTTGCTCAAACGAATGTGTGTGTGTGCGTGCGTGCGTGCGCGCGTGAGTGTGTGTGTGTGTGTAAGTTCCCTGTAAATATGAAATGAAATTTCTCAGATCCTACAAACCACTAATGGGACGGTTTACTATCCATTCCCACCATAGTGCAATGGCCATGAAGGCACCACGGGACCTATAGCGCGAACTTTCACGATAACCACCCGTCCCCTGCTCAAACCAGTTCAAACATTCTATAAATAAGTTACCATTATGTTCATAATGAATATTAAAAATAATATTTCAAAAATAGGCATACTTAAAAGAACTATTTAAGATTATAATTATTTTTTAAAAAATTCAGTGATTGATCATTACCCTTTTTAATGGGACGGGGGGGGGGGACTTTTTGCACCCGGTCAGCAGAGAAATTGGGTGCGGCGCTGCATTCAACTTACTAAGAAGATCAATTATGTAAACACGTTTTAAAGGATTAAGCATATTGTAGTTACCCAAGTATTTAAGTATTTCAATTATCTAGCCTATAATTCATTCGATTCAAGCTAACACTTTGAGGCCCTGGGCACAGAAGAAAATGTTGGGCCCTTTAGAAAAAGAGAGACATATATGTGGGTGTAAAATTGGTCTCTGTATGGCCCCTAAATATTTGGGAGGGGGGGTCCATGGACACACGTCCGGTATACCCGTCCTTAAATCCGACTCTGTATATGTACCATCATTTTACAGACAGATTGATAGTTATCTTGACAGAAGAAACTCAACAATTACAAACTGGTACAGAGGCAGTAAACATGACAGGATTCAAGGCAGGAAATGAGCTGAAAAAACAAAACACTTCTGTAGCATCACCAACGGCCAGGGCCACAACTGCAATACCAATGACCAGGGTCACTTGCGACGTGTGTGGACAACAGACTGGACTGCCAGATCTATTTTCACATCAAATCAGGAAAAAATGTCTTGAATCTAAACTGAAACACGATGTTGTCTGTGCAGTAAAGTAAGTGCTGAATTGAGATATTGTAGGTGTGATAATTGCTGAATTAAGATAGTATTTGAGCGATAAGTACTGAAACAAAATGTTATACGTTCAGTAAATGTTACTGTATATGCAGTATAGTAATAAGCTTATTGAGATTAAGCAAGTACTGAATAGTAATATTTTGCTTTAGATTTTAATAACTTTTTTTTTTAAATTACCACTGTCTAATAATATCTTAACTAATTATTACCATTTTATATATTTTAACAAATCTGTACTTATATTTTTGCGCATTTTACAAACAGACCAAAAAAATCATCTTACACATTGTCGTCTTAACGCATTCATTCTTTGGGCAATTCGACTATTTACATTTCACTTTTAAGTGTGGCCTGCACAGTGACCCTCAATGCATTTAAAATGGATGTGACACATCATGTATTTGAGATGGTTGTGGTCCATACAGGCCCGTAGTTTGCGTGGGGGGGGGGCAAGGGGGCCGGGACCCCCTGCGTTTTGTCTGGCCTCCTCTGCTTATTTGCTCTACTTAGTAAATGTATTACCTGCCCCCACCTGCTATTGCCTGGCCCCTGCTGTAGAATTTTCACGCTACGGGGCTGGGTCCATAATGTATTTGAGATGTCTATGGTCCATACTGTATTTGAGATGGTTGTGGCCTTAATGTATTTGAGATGGTTGTCCACAATTTATTTGAGATGGTTGTGGTCCATAATGTATTTGAGATGGTTGTGGTCCATAATGTATGGGAGATGTCTATGGTCCATAATGCATTTGAGATGGTTGTGGCCTTAATGTATTTGAGATGGTTGTCCACAATTTTTTTGAGATGGTTGTGGTCCATAATGTGTTTGAGATGGTTGTGGTCCATTATGTTTTGGAGATGTCTATGGTCCATAATGTATGGGAGATGTCTATGGTCCATAATATATTTGAAATGGTTGTGGTCCATTATGTATTGGAGATGTCTATGGTCCATAATATATGGGAGATGTCTATGGTCCATAATATATTTGAGATGGTTGTGGTCCATTATGTATGGGAGATGTCTATGGTCCATAATGTATTTGAGATGGTTGTGGTCCATTATGTATTTGAGATGGTTGTGGTCCATTATGTATTGGAGATGTCTATGGTCCATAATGTATGGGAGATGTCTATGGTCCATAATATATTTGAGATGGTTGTGGTCCATTATGTATGGGAGATGTCTATGGTCCATAATATATTTGAGATGTTGTAGTCCATAATGTATTTGAGATGGCTGTGGTCCATACACTTACTTTGTTTTGGTCTCTACTCACACAGGAAAAATAAAACTTCCTACAATCTTTTTATTTCTGTTCAGATGCATGTCAAGGGAAGTTCGGTTACACCAACGCGATCTTGACCTTCAGCATAGGCAACTCACCCGACAGCTTACAAGGTCATCAACGTCTCTTCCTGAAAAAACGCACAGTGGTAAGAACATATTAATAATATCAATAATAAATTAATAATAGGTATATTACAGACCCTCATTATTAGTCATGGGACTAAATATCGAAACGGGAGTCGAAATATCGGATTTTTTTTTATCTAACAGAATCGAAATCGGAACATTTTAGATTTTTTTTCCTCCGATTCCTTAACTGAATGGGCACTTTCATAACCATAAAGTCTTTTAGTTTTAAAATTCGGAATCCGCTATGGAAACATTATCGAAATAGAATGTTAAAGGAAATATCGGGAGTCGAATCGAAATTGGTAAAAACAAATGTGAGCATCGATCCATCACTAAATTGATGGTTCGGAACTCGATTATCATTTTTTTAAACACACGAACATACAAGGGCAAACACTTGTCTTTATTAAAACCCTTAAAGTGTTTACTGTTTTTTTTCCTCCTGTTCTCTAAGTGTGGTCTTGTCCACAGGTGCAGCAATCTCAAGAACTAAGGAAGGTATTTTACAATGTAGAAATTGTTTCAAGTCATTCAAAGAGTCCCAGAACAGGAAAGATTCATGTCGTTGGCACCTCGGACCAATCGTTAACATTTTTGGTGGCACGTGTTCATCTTGTGGTCGGCTTGACTATCAGCAGGGTTGCATTCTAGGATATCATGAGATATGAGCTTAAAAATAGCTTACAATAAAACTGCAATTCTAAACTTCTGGGTATATAGGTCGTGGTGAAGTGAGAGTATTTCAAAGAAATGTTTATTGTTACATTCATTGAAAAATCTCCGATTCAAGTTTTTTGTTCTCTGTTATTGCATTAATAATAATAAAATAAAATATAACAAGTTTATCATTATACCGATATCTTCTTTAGAATTTATATTTAGAGAGAATGGCCCAGAATTGGAGGGGGGGGATAATTATTTACATTGAACACGCCACAAGGCAGTATTTGTAACATATCGTACTAAACACATTTAGAGTTTAAAGTTTCTTGTAATATACTGGGCTAAACACATTTACCATTAAAAAGTAACACTTGTACTCATATGCATGAAAACAGATTCAAATCAGTTTCATTAGACATATATTGACGTGAAAGTAACAAGCACACGTACATCTGTATTAGATACATGCTGCTTAAGGGAATGTACTCACGTACATATATACTACATACATGCCATTTAAGGGAATCGACTCACGTACATCTGCATCAGATATTTGCCATTGAAAGGAACATACGAATTTACTCACGTACATCTGTACTATTACAGGCAATTGAAAGGCACAGACACACGTACATCTATACTAGATACATGTAATTGATATATACATACATGGGCGTATTCAAGGGGGGGCAAGGGGGGCATTTGCCCCCCCCCCCACATTTAGAAAAAAATGTCATATTGGGGGGGGGGCAAATGCCCCCCTCCGCCCAATCCCCCCCCCCCACACACACACACATTTTGAAAAAATGTCATGAAGTTGTTATAATAAAACTGAACTAAATTTCCTGAAAGTTTATTACATTAAAGTATAATAACTAAAAAACAACAAATGTACCCAAAACCTAACCTCTAACAGCAGAAAGTAACTAATGTGCAACTTGCTTGCTTTTTCAGATTGTTCTAAATATTCCAGTTGTTTAACAATTTCTGTCACATTTTCAGCGAAAATCCGCAACCTTTTATATTTATGTGTCCACCTGGTTTCACATAGCAAAGGTACATTTGGAATTAGTTTTCTTCGCTGATTAATTTCTCAGAAAAACACTACAATTGACTTAATTTTTCCTATTGTGTTTTGTACAACATTCACATTATTTAAATCGTTCACGGCAAGATTTAATTTATGTGAACTGCAATGTACAATTGCTGCTTTTGGGTCTTTTTTTCGAATTATTGCTTTGACTGCTCCTTCTTTACTTGCCATTGTAGAATATCCATCTTATCCTTGACCACCAATATTTGTCATATCTAATCAGGCCCGTAGCGTGCGCGGGGGGGGGGGCAGAGGGGCCTGGCCCTCCCTACGTTTTGTCTGGCCCCTCTGCTAGTTTGCTCTACTAAGTAAAATTTATTTCCTGCCCTTCCCCCTGCTATTGCTTGGCCCCTGCTGTAGAATGACTGGGCCCTGCTGTAGAATGTTCACGCTACGGTACTGTATCTAATCCAAATTCTAATGAATTTGTAATTATGGTTTTCTTTGACAAATCTAACACCAAGTGACATCTGCTCAATGCCTGAAATTATATTGTCTCGTCGGCAAGCATAGAAATTGCAACTGAATTATTTGCTTCACGAACAATGTCTGCACATAAGAGAGACCCACACATTTCGATCATAGTGTTTTGTGTAGTTTCCGACAGGCCCACCGACAGAAATTTCGGGACCCTGGGCAGGGCTATCACTCGCCTCTCGTGCTGATTATAATATTTCCAAAAGTTGATTGGCCAGCTCAGTCCGGGCCCCTAAAACTCGCCGGACCCCTGGGCATTTGCTTCCCCCCGCCCCCCCCCTCTCGGCGGCACTGGTTGCCGAGATATACTTAGCACTACAAGAACCAATTGACAAATGATTACCTAGAACTTCATCTCCAGATTCAACACGAAACTCTAACAGGTTGTAAAAAATACCAGAATGTGATTCTTTTCCACGAAGTGCTAAATCATGCATGCCTCAAAAAAAAAAAGATTGTAGAAATGGAGGGACCCAGTTTGTTGCACTTTTCTTGAATTTGTCTTCTAAATGATGAGTTCAAATGCTTTGGCTACCAATAGTGCAACAGAATAGCTTGCATCCTCAATAAGAGCCTTTTTGCCATGTGCTTTAAACCTTTAAATTTTGTGCATGGTTTGATGACAAAGGCCCCCTGAACTCCTGGAATTACTTTTTGTGGAAACAGCACGCAACATTTTCAAAAGGCACCTTTTAACACTATACAGTCCACGATGAATAGTCTGATAACCAAGCATATCTAAAACCTATGTTTTCACCACTGTCAGGTCTAAAAATCATACTTTTTATCAGGAGTCTAACAAACAAGGATCAGCAGCAATTTCAACTCATTTGAAAGGTCGTATGTCAAGACATACCGTCCAATATTCAATTTACGAAATGAAGAAATGACAGCGACAATCAAATTAGAAATAGTTTCTTCAATTGTGTCTGGCTGTTGAACTTGTACTGTTGTCCTCATTGCATATGATAATTCAGATGCGCAGACGCCCTAAAATCTTCTAATAACGACTTTTCAGAATCCCGCGATTTCTCTACTTTTCGTTTTATTGAGCCTGTACAACAATTTCTGAAATCCATCTTCTCATATTAATTTAGGATAAATTTAAAAATTCACTCAGTGGCAGGCGATTATAAACTAACAAGAATTGTCAAATTAAAAAAAAAAAGCCTGAACGCCAAAAAAACATTTTCGAAGGTCAAATCAAGCTACAGAAGGCCAAATTAAACAAAAAAAATTAAAATCGGAACATGCTTGTGCTTGTAGTCAAAATGGTAGAATTTTCAAATAAATTTATTTATGTCAATATAAATAATTAATGTTATACTTAACTTGGATTTAATTGAGAAATAAACCTGTATGGCATTGTCAGTTAAAATAAAAAACGTGGGTTTTTTTGCCACCCTCTGGAAAAATTCCTAGCGACGACCATGTATACATATATAATGTTTTGTAGACAGAAACTCGGATGTAGAAATTCAATAGAATAATAAAGAAATAGATCAATAAATGTCGTCCAAAAATCACGTAAACTAACTTGAGGCTAATGCTAACAAAGGAGACAATAAACCATAATATCTGGTTAATAGGCATGGTCGGATAAAGATAATTATGGGCCTAAGGATTGTTAGCAACAAGAGCCGAGCATTACTAACAAAATGACAAAACATACCACAGGTGTGATCAGGGAATCATGGGAAGAGGGGTCACCATATTAATTTTTCCAAGCCGCTTTTTATTTTTTTAATTATTAAAGTCATTCTTTAATTGGAAGCTTTGTAACACTAGTAACTTGAAGAATGAATAACTTCAGTACAATGTGTTCCCAGTCAGGATTTTATGCACAGCGCCTCCGCCGATAAAAGTGTCCGGCCCCCTTGATATCAATGATAAACCGGCGCTCCTCCATCGACTGAAAGTTCAATTTATAGTGGTGAAAAGTGGCTCCCGAGAAGTGTTGGTGTTGACTCCCACACTCGCAGTGACCCTGCCTTTACACATTGCTAGTCCTTCCTTAAATACATAATCGTCTAACTTATGCGTGCCTATGATTGATGCAGGATTGATGCAAGGGAAATATCCCATTTATTGGAAGTTCGTCATAGTTGAACACGGTTATAGCCCTTATTTAGTAATGCTACCACTCACAGGTAGCAGCCAGCTTCAGCAGGCTTTTCAACGAGTCTAGACATGAACGTACACTGACAAGTATTGTTTTATTAATATTATTGTGTATTTGATTCAATCTTATATTCGGGGGGGGGGGGGAGGAGGAGGAGGTGCACCAAATTAACTACAGAAGTGACTTAACCTGGCAGGCACTACAAAAACAACCAATACAAGTTCTCACAGGCATGCTTAGCTACGCAGTTGCACACAGCTAAATGGAAGATTTATTACAGCTTCGTATAGTTTATGGAAGGGGAATGTCCATAAAACTTATAATGGCTGCAAATTTACTTTATTGCACTAAAAAAATAACAAGAACTAAAAAAAACGTCATGATGACGCAACTTGTTTACCAGGAAGTTTTCTACTCTTAGACATGAACTACAGTTTTGTAAACACATAGTCTACTCATCTATAAACTGACATATTAATTGTATTAACTCACCGAATGATTACAGGTAGATGAATTTGACAATAACTTGTATTCAGTTCATTTACAAAATAAGAATGTTTCAATTAAACCTAATAAACTCATAATATGAACGTCATTTTTTAACAAAATATCTTCCACAAGTAAAAACAAGCAATTAAGCCTGTTCCATTCTGGACACAGGACGTGTTAGCGCATTTTCGTGTTATGTATCAGTACGTTTGTTAGCTTTCAGTAAATATTTGTAAATTTTGGAAATGTTTATAAATTCAGTTGTGTAATGCATATATCTGTAAAAAAAAATATTATAAAGACGTTTCTTTATATTTGAAAAAAAATTATTTTCTCTTAAATCTAACTACAAGTGGTTTGTGGTTACTGAAATAGGACTCATAATTGAAAACATTCGAAAGTGTAGTCATTCAATCGTCCGAAAACTCCGTCAATTGTTGCATACCTCTGATACTTTCAATTAAACTCAGAACACAAGCTTACTATTTCATTTGATGAGTTTCTTAATAAATCTTGGTGAAACTACGTACTGCAGTATTTCGCACCAAATGAATGGGTTATTGAACGTACAAGGTGTAGAATGGGGCCATATATATATAATATATAAGCCCCTTAGGAGCCCTGAAGCCCGGCCCTCAGAGGTCCTATCGCAAAATGAACTTTTGATGTACACATAGCAGGCCAAGACCTACAAAATGATATATACATCATGGGTCTAGGACTTATGGTTGTTGAGATCTAGGGCGCTCCTTTGTTAATATAGCTTATATAGTAAAAAAAACGGTACTTTATAAGCCCCCATTTACGGCCCTCAGAGGTCAGATCGCGAAATGGAAAAAAGCCATTTCTTGGCAGGCCAAGACCTACAAAATGATATATACATCATGGGTCTAGGACTTATGGTTGTTGAGATCTAGGGTGATGACGGACAGACAGACAGACAGACAGACAGACAAACGGGGACAATAGAGCATTTTTTTTCGAAAATGCTCTAAAAACTTAAAACGATGAATTTAGTTTAGTCAACAAAGTAATATCTATGATTATTTCAATATTTAACAAATTATATTATAATTCACTAAAAGCTTAATGTTACTACGACTCAAAAAATGACTCCACCCACCCCTACCCTAAAAGGACAAAATGTGTAAAGGTAAAATGAATAAATTAATATTAATCAGAGTAAACAAAGAAATCTCGTTACAGGAAGTCATTGCATTGATTGATTCAATCACCAATCAATAGGTTAGTCCTAATTTCTTTGGAAACATATATTAATTTTTGTTGATGATTAGAAAAAAGGGCACCGGACAGCAGAGCCGTTCATACTTAGTTGGGGGCCCTAAATAAAAGTACTTAGGAGGGTCTTAGGCAAAGTTTCTTTTTGGGTAGTAACATTTATGACCCTCGGAAATGTTACATTTAAGCCGTAAGGGGCCCGAAGAAACGTTACAAATGTGGGGACCAGCCAAAGAAACATTTTGGGGTCTTAAGGAAGGTATGTTATAATCTTGGGCCCCTAGTAATCTTAGATCAACAGGGGTCCCTATGACTTCCTCCCCAATCGTTACGTTATGTCATGTTAGATGTGGTAACGGCAAAAAAATTCTGAATAGAGGGTTCCCTTAGCAGTGGGATACTTAGGAATCTGCCCGACCTATCCTTAATAACGTCTCTGTGGGTGGGGGCAGAATGTTTCTGGTGACAATACGATATCCCGGGTCCACACAACAATAATGAAAATGTAAAGGTGGCTAGAGAATAGTTTGGCTACTAGAAACCTATGAACTCTTCTGTATATTTCTCAGTTCTAAATGGATTTTGCAGTTATCTTTATAGGAATATTTTATATCGCTATCTTAAGAAGCCTTATTAAAAAAATTCTTTGATTTTAGTTCTTTTTTCTACTCTTAAATACATCAGAGACATTGCACATCTGTTCAACTTGACTCCCAAAGCATGTGTGCACATCATCTTCAATACTGTTCAATAATTGCTATTATCAATATGATGTTTATACTAGTTATATATTCAGTTTAAGGTTTAGAGGTCGAAGCCTAAAGTGAAAGAATGACGGAGGCACAACCAGCCCAAGCAGCCGCAGCACCTGGTGTTCCATCTCAGCCTTCCTCTCTAGCTGCCGCACTCAGCATAGATGACCCCAGGATCGAAATAGTGGCCGACTACCTCCTCAGGCGGCATCGCCAGAAACCCGACCGATGGGTCAAGTTTTACAACAACACAGACAACAGAGTACGTGTTTCGGGAAACTTAGTTTTACGACAATAGTTAAATAAGGCGTAGGTGTAGCCTCTGATTTGGGAATTTAAGTTTTACGACAATACTTTGCTAAAGAGTGTAGCTTCTGTCTGGGTAGATGTTTGTTTTTACGACATTATTGAAAAAAGGGGGGTCTAGATTCTGTTTTGGAAATCTAAACTATATCACATTATTCACTACAGGTTAATTGTTGCTTTTTGTGGTAACCATAACGTTTGTTTTACGACAACACTGGCAGAGCGACATTGTAAAGACGATGTGGGTCAAAGTTCAGCGACAAAGTTTCGAGCCCGATATGATGTGTGTAGGGAACAGGTTCAAACATCAATGATGTCAATTACATTAGCTCCCCCCCCCCCCATTGTGGCCTCGGGCATAAGGGGTGTATAAAGGGGGGGGGGCTTTTAAAAAATATGCTCCATTAACAGACCTACTTTCTAGTTCAATTAGAATCAAAAGATCAGTTATGTCTCATCCCTGCAAGGACACCATGAAAGTATATATGTAAATGAGTGATAAATATAGAATGATGTATAGTTCGAAATGACAATACAAGTAGGGTGAAATATGAAATGGTCTCATTTTTCAGAACGCTCTAATGGATTTCTTCAACAACCAGGACAAGGAAGTGGTGACATTCGTCTGCACGGCAGCTGCTATAGACATGTCATTTAACTGGCCCGATGACCCGCACAGCATTTTCACGTGAGACTGTTGCTAAATCTTGACATTGACATCACAAACTTTTTGAGCTTAATTACAACAAGACACGATAACAACAGAGTTTTTAAAACTAACCGTTTTCTAAAATATGCAATTTTTTAAATTTTGTAATAAATTTACATGTTTAATTTAGTCAAATTAATGGCAAGGAAAAAGGCCCGTTTAATAATGCCGTTCGTCATAGTTAAACAAGGCTACATCACTTGATTAGTATAATGAGAATTTTTTAAATTTATATTTGTTAAAAATAAAATATAATAATGTATTACAAAATTATTCATAGAATAATCAATTGTCATGAAGTAAAAACATGTAAGTAAAATTTCAAGAAAATTATCACTAAAAAGTGCTTCAAAAATGGATTACAAATAAACAAATATATACACATAAATTTTGAGTGTAGAAAATAGGATTAGAAGAAAAGAAAAACATTTATTATGAGTGTGGGAGTGGTGTTTTGACACTCATGAGCCCACAAGCTGTAACTGTTTAACTATCAACATTTATATCTATATTGTATCTATTTTACCAACTAGTGGCCATTATTTGAACCCAATATCTTTTGAAAATATTAACCTGAAACTGTAGACTTATTGTTCATGACATTTTACCGAAATACAACGAATGTAAACATCAATACTAAATTAAGAAAAGTAATAAAGTATATAAACTAAAACAATTACTCAATAGGGTTGAGCAAGTCGCAGCATCTTTCTTAACAACATCCGAGATTATGACTATCTATGTAATTGTTTATTTTATCCTAGAAACATTCTAAATTTTCCAGTAAGATAATCAATATGATAGATCAATTGACTATGTTATCAGGTACTTCATAAAATTGAATCCTGTCAATAAAATCACCAAAGAAAATTTCAGAGATGAGATGTTATATGGTGACTTGTTCCCAAATGAAATGGATCAATTTTCCACCTTCTTGAACAAGGTATTTGGCTAAATTATTCAGCTTATTCACTCGGGTGGTCGAGTGGTATAGAGCGCTTGACTGTCAACCGGAGGGTCCTGGGTTCGAATCTCGTGAAATCCTTGGAACTTTTCCAGGTCCTGGTGAAAGTCCCCAACTCCACCCAGCTTTAAATGGATACCTGACTTAAAAGTTAGGGGAGTATAGGCGGCTGGGCGTTGTGCTAACACAATCCCTTTATATGCCGAGGTTACTGAAACAGATGAATTCTACACTTCATCTCCCCCGATGAGCCTTTTGGGGCTTAAGGGAAATTTACTTTTTTATTCAATTCAATTGTCTGTTGTGCTGTTGTTTTCTTTCAACCCGCTAATATTAATGTTTAAATTGATTTTTGTATGTGCAATAAAAATGAATGTATGACTGAAATAGCACCCTCTATCTAATATTGGTCTGTATAGCACCCTCTATCTTACATTGTTCTTGTATAGCACCCTCTATCTTACATTGGTCTTGTATAGCACCCTCTATCTAACATTGATCTTGTATAGCACCCTCTATCTTACATTGTTCTTGTATAGCACCCTCTATCTTACATTGATCTTGTATAGCACCCTCTATCTTACATTGATCTTTTATAGCACCCTCTATCTAACATTGGTCTTGTATAGCACCCTCTATCTAACATTGATCTTGTATAGCACCCTCTATCTAACATTGTTCTTGTATAGCACCCTCTATCTTACATTGATCTTGTATAGCACCCTCTATCTTACATTGATCTTGTATAGCACCCTCTATTTAACATTGGTCTTGTATATCACCCTCTATCTAACATTGATCTTGTATAGCACCCTCTATCTAACATTGGTCTTATATAGCACCCTCTATCTAACATTGATCTTGTATATCACCCTCTATCTAACATTGATTTTATATAGCATCCTCTATCTAACATTGTTCTTGTACATTTTTTTTTGTAATTCCCTTAACCAATGTGGTCGTTGTTGGGAACGAATAGACACATCAACAGATGTGCTTCCAAACGTCCTTTCTGTAGGGCTTATAGACTTGGTGGCGCCCATCTCCTCTCCAAGTAAGGGTGATTATTTTTGGCTTTACCAGGGATTAAGTCCTGTACCCTTTGTATGTGTGTCGAGTTCTCAATTGACTTCGCAATCCAGCTGCCATCTGGAAAATACCTTCTGTCAAACATTGATCTTGTATAACATCCCCTTTCTAACATTGATCTTGTATAATATCTTCTAACATTGATCGTGTATATTACCTTCTGTGTAGCATTGATCTTGTATAATATCTTCTGTATAGCATAGATCTTGTATAATACCATCTGTCTTGCACTGATCTTATATAATACGTTCTGTCTATAATGATGACTTAATTTAGCAATGGTCTTAAATCATTTTATCATTTTCACCTGACCCAGGTAGTAGAGCGAATCATTAGCAATGAGAACAACAATGTGAAGTGGCCAACAGTGGTCACTGAAGATGTCAAGAAACACACTCAGATTCTAAAGACAGTCGTGGACATAACGTCCAGCAGGACTAAAGGGCAAACGTTACTCCGAATTCCCAATGAATTAGAAAACTTTGAGTACCCAGACCCTAGAAATCAAAGGCAGGTTGTTGTTTATTATATTGTATTTCACGTCTAGCAATGCAAAACATAAACATCTGAGGTACTTTTGTAAAAATCTCAAAACAGCAATTTAAAAACATATACATTTTAAAACTTTAGTTAAAACAAACATACATCCCACAGGCTTAACCGAAAGACTCTCCATCTGA
The DNA here is from genome assembly GCA_021962125.1 of Bulinus truncatus. Classification (NCBI taxonomy): domain Eukaryota; kingdom Metazoa; phylum Mollusca; class Gastropoda; family Planorbidae; genus Bulinus; species Bulinus truncatus. The sequence goes on from JAGDYQ010000258.1 coordinate 294,401, forward strand.
TTGAATCAATGGTAGTTCTATGGTCCAACGAAATACAAAATGTTCTCAAAGTAAGAAACGCTGACCCCATACTGGAAGGCAAGAATCCGACCCCGACAGTGGAAATAAAGTTTTGGCAAATGCGAGCTAAGGACTTCGATCAGATTTATAAGCAGGTGACCTGTTCAGTAAATAAATGGCTTCTGTTGAAATATTAACATTTTAGAAATAGGACTGGATGGAGAATGTTGACTTGAATGTTCATATAAGTATTCACATTGGCGGTTTTATGAGTTTAAAGCTTGTGGTAAATTTTGTGTGTGCCGTTGACAATCTGAAGATATATGAGTCTGGTTATATATGTCCATACTTTATTTAATAACGTAATATTATATACATATATATGTATTAGGGCCACACCATAAACGAGCAATTAACGCGTTAAACAAATAATGCAATTACTATGTTTAACGCAAAGCCTAATTGCGTTAATTTGATTGAAATGCTTTTGCTTCGGAGTTTAAGAAAATCAGTAAATAACCGATTTATCACATTGTATTATTAGTTTTAACAGAAATTGGCAGGTCGCAGTTAAGCAGAAATCTTTTTTTTTTAGGTCTTTTGTTATAAATGATTCGGAAAAGTTTGTTTATTATCGAGAAGTTAAACTGGAAGCTATTGTGAATGATTTAGAACTGATCAGAATAAATACGAAAGAAAAATGGGCAACTGTGCCATTTACTCAAAATTATAGCAGTTGCGTGACACTGTAATTTTATTTTTTTTATTTTGTGACCCTGAAAATTACATTTAATAAACATGTACAGTTTATGTACAAAATGTGCACACTTATACAGTTTATTTACTAAATGTACACATCATAGAGTTAATATACAATATGTACACAATCATACAGTTTATATACAATATGTACACAATCATACAGTTTATATACAATATGTACACAATCATACAGTTTATATACAATATGTACACAATCATACAGTTTATATACAATATATGTACACAATCATAGAGTTAATATACAATATGTACACAATCATACAGTTTATATACAATATGTACACAATCATACAGTTTATATACAATATGTACACAATCATACAGTTTATATACAATATGTACACAATCATACAGTTTATATACAATATGTACACAATCATACAGTTTATATACAATATGTACACAATCATACAGTTTATATACAATATGTACACAATCATACAGTTTATATACAATATGTACACAATCATACAGTTTATATACAATATGTACACAATCATACAGTTTATATACAATATGTACACAATCATACAGTTTATATACAATATGTACACAATCATACAGTTTATATACAATATGTACACAATCATACAGTTTATATACAATATGTACACAATCATACAGTTTATATACAATATGTACACAATCATACAGTTTATATACAATATGTACACAATCATACAGTTTATATACAATATGTACACAATCATACAGTTTATATACAATATGTACACAATCATACAGTTTATATACAATATGTACACAATCATACAGTTTATATACAATATGTACACAATCATACAGTTTATATACAATATGTACACAATCATACAGTTTATATACAATATGTACACAATCATACAGTTTATATACAATATGTACACAATCATACAGTTTATATACAATATGTACACAATCATACAGTTTATATACAATATGTACACAATCATACAGTTTATATACAATATGTACACAATCATACAGTTTATATACAATATGTACACAATCATACAGTTTATATACAATATGTACACAATCATACAGTTTATATACAATATGTACACAATCATACAGTTTATATACAATATGTACACAATCATACAGTTTATATACAATATGTACACAATCATACAGTTTATATACAATATGTACACAATCATACAGTTTATATACAATATGTACACAATCATACAGTTTATATACAATATGTACACAATCATACAGTTTATATACAATATGTACACAATCATACAGTTTATATACAATATGTACACAATCATACAGTTTATATACAATATGTACACAATCATACAGTTTATATACAATATGTACACAATCATACAGTTTATATACAATATGTACACAATCATACAGTTTATATACAATATGTACACAATCATACAGTTTATATACAATATGTACACAATCATACAGTTTATATACAATATGTACACAATCATACAGTTTATATACAATATGTACACAATCATACAGTTTATATACAATATGTACACAATCAAGGGGGGGTCTAGACAACTTTGACCGGGGGGACAAAACTTTAGATAGATAGATAGATAGATAGATAGATAGATAGATAGATAGATAGATAGATAGATAGATAGATAGATAGATAGATAGATAGATAGATAGATACTATTATAATGTATACTAAAATTGATATAAAATACGCCATAATAATTTTTTAGATACCATCAATTTATTTCATTGATTTGAGAATAAAATTTGCCTTCTATTCATTTGACATGTGCACTCATATGAATTTAAAGTGCATAACAGCAATAATTTTTTTTATTTTAAAAAAAAAAAATAAAAAAAAAAAACATAACAGCAATTATAACAGTGCACACTTATAGTGCACATTCTTTGAGGATGACTGTGATGACGTATTAACTAAACAAAAACATTCCCTCCTATATTTCAACATGCCACACACATTGTCACTCCCAATGCACACACACGTTGTTGTCATATTTGATAGATGAGTTCAACTGTGTCAATAAACAGGTTGGAATAACTAATTCAATAGACATGTATGCTAATAATTGATAAGTTGCTACAATTAATTATAAATTATAACTCTTTCGTAAAGTAAACTGACTTGTTTATTATGCCAATGTTTTGATAGAATATAATGACAAACTAGTTTGAAAATAAATTAATGAATTATATTGTGTCCTTTAATATGTGCGTTAATTTGCGATAAAATGTTAATCATGCGTTGATTTCGATCAATATTTTAAATCTAACAGCAGCTCTAATATATATATATATATATATATATATATATATATATATATATATATATATATATATATAACATCTGATCACATTATCTGATCATTTTGTTCTTATTATCAATTTCATTCGTACATTTGAACAGCATCAGTGCTACGGTGTTCAAACTATAACATTTCTAAAAAAAAATGTATTTGTATATCACAATGTGTGTAATTAATATGGTAAAGTTGATAGTAAGAACTTTGAGTGCTTCACAGCTGATAGACCCACCAGTCAAAATGATGGTGAAATGTTTGAAAGACGGTAACAGTATTTATTACAAGTCTTATAAAGATCTGTACAGCAGCGTCGTAGGAGGTAAGCTGATGTTATCTTAACAACAAGATCAGGTGTGGTGGGGGGGGGGGTTGTTGTAATTATCAGTCAAACATCGTTTACTGAAGCGGTTCTCAACTTTTATTTTCGCCACTGTACACCAAAGGTTGCGAAGGTATGTCCACAGGTACCCATCACACGTAAAGTAGCGAATAAATGTAGGATAGTTATTTTCATGATGGAATGTGCTTCACTTTTTTTTTAATGTGATACTTGGGCACATGGCGTGGTGATAAGTGACGCAGTAAACTGGAGAAGTTCTTCAAACACTTGGTCGCTTTAAACGAAAATCATATGTCGTTTCGTACCCCTTCATAACCTTTTTTGCACCCCTTGGGGTTCGCGTACCACTGGTTGAGAGTCGCGAGTTTACTGGAAGTGATATATTATTAAGATGACCCATACACCGATGCAAGGTTTTCGCAAGGTTTTTTTTTCTATTTTTTTATTTTTTAAGCTACACTAGCCATTTTTGGTGCATGCATACAACAGACCAATTAATGAACAAAGAAATTAAAAAAAAATTATTAAAAAATTTATTTAAAAATTTATTTTGTGATTTTTTCGGGTAAAAAAGTGTAATTTTAAGACATATTTTCAAAGAGCCAATGTTTAAAATCTATTGTAGATATCATAAAACAACTTTGCACAAATGGTAATGAAAGTGTTCCAAACAAACTTCCAATTAAAAAAATGAAAAATAAATAAACTGTGCTTTTTTTTTATTTCGGTACACTCAGAAAAGTTACGTTGGGTTGGGGGGTGGGGGGGGGGAGGTAAGAAAAAAAAAATTAAAAAATTCTATTCAAAAGGGAAGGGGGGGGGCGATCCCCAGTTTCATGGGCCATTGATAGGACGAATTCTCCCCCTTTTTAGGGCCTAAGTGGATGGGGAGGGGGGAGAAAAACAAATTTACAGAGAAAAAGATTGACTATGACCTATGTAAAAGAAGTTTTATTATGGCCCACATCACTAGTTGAAGTCAATGATAACTTAATGAACTTGACAATGACCTATGTAACAGAGACTTTTATCTATTGTCCTCAGCACTAGTTGAAGTCAATGATAACTTAATGAACTTGACAATGACCTATGTAACAGAGACATTTATGTATTGTCCTCAGCACTAGTGGAAGCCAATGATAACTTAATGTACTTAAGCACGGTCAGCAACGCCCTGGCTAAAATTGAGGAGAACGACTTCGACACGTGCGCCCCTTACTTGGGCCCCCTGATGCACACCGTCGGCCTGGTGTGGGTCCACTCCAAATACTACAACACAGCTGAACGCATCACAGTCCTGCTACAGATGTTGTGTAATTTCATTATAGAACTGGTAAGAAAGAAAATGAAAGTTGTGTTTACTTGTTTTGTTGCAACTTTATGCGTTGGTCAAAATAAAAAAAAAGAGAAGAAATCTTTCCGGAGATGTCAAATCTACCATTTGATGTAGGACATTTCCCCCCAGGAACAACATGAGCATCTTGATTTGAGTTATGTAGGACACCATTGTCCATTTTCCAAACCAATTAAGTGTCACAAGTATATTGGTGCGGTCACGTGACTCACCCCAACATTATCCCACCAGTCTGCCATGTAGATTGGAGAGTACTTGTGCAAAAAGCAATCCAATGAAATGCTGAAGAGACAATCCAATGAAATGCTGAAGAGACAATCCAATGAAATGCTGAAGAGACAATCCAACGAAATTTTGAAGAGACAACCCAATGAAATTCTGAAGAGACAATCCAATGAAATGATGGTCACGGGCACATAAAAAACAAACTAACAAAATATGGCAGAATTAGTTGTCGATGTCCAGCACATCTGGGATTTAAAAGACTTTGTCTGCTGCCTTAAAGATCCACCAATAACCTACTAGGTTGCACGACTGACTGAATCAAACACACTTTTTTTACTACTACGTGGTTAGATTAGCGAGGGGTGGATTTATAATCTTTTAAAAAAATACATATACACCGCTTTTTATGAAAATATTTTGAATTTTTAATATATTTTGTTTATTTCTGCATCCGATAATAGCATGTGTATCACAACAAACTGCGCTAAATTTGAAGAAACGTGCCTTGGTCAGAGCTACCCCCTCCTTACCCTAGTTTTTATGCAATGTTTACGAGCCATTTTAACCCCCAGCAACACAACCTACACAAAATACTTAAACTGGTGATGTCAGAACAAATTAATACGAAATAGAAAAAAAATCGATTTTAGACATGAAAATCAAAACTCCCACTTAGAAAATCGGACAATAATTATGAACGTGTGTAGCGTCAAACAATTGTCTCTAATGTAAAGTTAATGTCTCTGTGTGTCGCGACAGGTGGACAACTACATCACACCTGAAGAAATGTTCAAAGGTGACATGGCGGAGACCATCCCCCTGGCTAAAGTTGCCGAGCAGGTCATGTCATCTTTCAGACAAGCTTTCGACGAGACTCGCGATAGACTGCCCTCCATGTTCCCTCCCGGAGTGACCCCAAGACCTTGGTTCTTCCAGCCGGATATCGTCTTCTCCAGATTCACCAAAGTCCACGAGAGGCTGAAGATTGCCTATGTAAGTTACATGTCTGGCGCAGTGGCGTAGAGAGCTTAACTCGCGCCCGGGGCAGAGTACATTTTAGCGCATTCCCCATTCGAAAACCATATAATATTATATGTAAAATATACCATTTGGCGCCCCTATGTGGGTAGTGCCCGGGCCATGATGTCCCCTTTATCCCCCTCACTACGCCACTGATCTGGCGTAGAGCGAGGCTGATACACGACGGACGGGGGTCAGTGTATAAATATCGGTATTGAGGATAGTTTTGTTGACTGATGTGAAGATATTACATTCTTGTCTCCGGAATCTAGACAGCTTTACATAGACCATTAAGTAAATGAAAGTAAAGACAACTTGAAAATCTTTTGAGCTCGGGCATTCATGTGAGCTGTGATATTGCAATGATAACTCAAGTACTGAAGTAGAAAAGTGAAGGATTCCCAAAAAATAAAGTCAGCATTTTAAACCTATAAACAAATTGTTTATTTTTTATTTAAAAAAAACGACAACACCCTAGTCAGACAATATTAGCAACCATATTTTTTTGAAAATGTATTCAATTCTACCACACCTGTCATGTTTTTCATTACCCTGCAACCTGTCACACAAGCCTGTGCAATTAAAATTCCGAAGCAGGTTCCCAACTTTATTATTTTTCAAAACAAAATGTTTTCCAACTACTGTGCTAGCAAACGTACTCACGTTGCATACTGCTATTTTTACAAATGGGCTAGTTATAATCAGCGTTTGATGAGACATACAAATACAGCATTAGAAAGTACTCATCAGGACTGAAGTTTTATAGCAAAAAGGCTGAAATGGAAAATGGCTCAAGGAGCGAGAAAGGGAGTGGGGTGGTACTATGAGACAACTTTATTATTATAAGGTTACTGCCTTAAATTCTTCTAACTGCTCTAACTGTTCTAACTGCTCTAAACTCTTCTGTTTTAACTGCTCTAAACTCTTCTAACTGCTCTAACTGCTCTAAACTCTTCTAACTGTTTTAACTGCTCTAAACTCTTCTAACTGTTTAACTGCTCTAAACTCTTCTAACTGCTCTAACTGTTCTAACTGCTCTAAACTCTTCTAACTGCTCTAACTGTTCTAACTGTTCTAACTGCTCTAAACTCTTCTAATTGTTCTAACTCTTCTAACTGCTCTAACTGTTCTAACTGCTCTAGCTGTTCTGATTATTCTGTTCTCTGTCTTGCAGTATCTTATGGATACCAACGTGAATTTCATGAAACTGGAGAAAGTTGAGTTTGGCGGAATCAGGGGGAACTCTCTGGGCGATGACGTCATTGTGATATTCCAGGAGTTCGATGAGGCGTTCAAGTTGTTCACAGAGAGCAAGTACAATCCACTGGACGCTTCTGACCCGGTAATAATGGACTTTGTGTTTGCTGCCAACTTACCGCATTTCTCTAATTCTCTCCATCTTACATAGTCTCTACATTCTTGCTTCAGTTCTAATATTTAACAATCCCAGATAAACGATAATTAAATTTGGTATGACTTGCTGGTAGTTGAAAGAACTCTTCATAGTATATAAGTTTTGTTTTTCTCTTATTTAATAAAACCCCAAACCCCTACAATTGTATATTTTGCATGTATATTTCTAAGGATTGCGATCTTTTAACAGAAAACTATTAAATTAAAAAAGCAGACTGACCGTAAACACTAAAATGACACAATAATAATAAAACTACTTTTCTTTTTTTTTGTGTGTTTTTTTTTCTTAAGTTAATTAACAGACATACCATTACTTAATGGTATCATTTATTGTAAAACAATTTCGCTTAGGCTTTCCTTGAAAACTATGAAACATTCAACATGATAATGGCTGACTTTGACCGTCGTCTGGCCACTATAGTGTGTAAAGGTTACTATGACTGCTCTGGTCTGGAGATGATCTTCAAGGTATACAGATTTATTTAAAGTGTGTTTTATTATTTGTGAGACCTAATTATTTATTAAATTCAATGTAAGGGTGGGATGTTTATTTCTGGATCCCACACATCATGAGGGGCGGTTTTATGGCGCCCTTTTATACACCACCATCATAGCGGTGTGTGCAACTGAAACGTTATGCAATTATAGCTACGTCATACAGATCTGGCTACATCATACAAATCTGGCTACATCATACAAATCTGGCTACATCATACAAAGTTGACTACATCATACAAATCTGGCTACATCATACAAATCTGACTACATCATACAAATCTTGACTACATCTTACAAATCTGACTACATCATACAAATTTGACTACATCATACTAATCTGACTACATCATACAAATATGACTACATCATACAAATCTGACTACATCATACAAATATGACTACATCATATAAATATGATAACATCATTCAAATCTGGCTACATCATACAAATCTGACAACATCATACAAATCTTAATTCATCAAACAAATATGAATACATCTTACAAATCTGACTACATCATACTAATCTAACTACATCATACACTAACGAGTCATCTGTTTCTAAAAGATGCATTTTGAATGTTTCTAGACTACACCTTGCAAATGTTCAAAAATATGTGTGGGATAAAGAGTTTAAAATGATATACGTGGGGAATTTAGTTCATAACAATAATATTACGGTAAAAATTTAAAATGAGCTCTACTTTCATATCTTACCTGCAATAAACATATTTGTAACCGGTACAATTATTAAACCAATATTATTTGTACAGGGAATACTTGTGAAACCTGCATTTATTTTACAGGGTATAATTGTTAAACCTGTATTTCTCAGTTAATTGAGATGATGGGTCCACTGCTGGAGAGAGAGCTGATCATGAAAGATTTTGATGATAAATATCCTCAAGTAGTCAAAATGATGGATGAGGCACTGGATACGTGTTTCGAATTGTATGAGCAACAGGTAAATGTAATACATACATCAGTACATTACAAATTATCCCTCTATAAATTATTATATGTCCACTCACATTGATTCATTGGATCATAGGGGCAGATGACGTGTAGGATCTGTTACCAAGGCCTATTGAGGGAATGTGTTGCTAGCACAAAACGCCACTACCTTTGCTTCCCCAACCAAAGTCAGAAATCCATTTTGATGCTGGGTAGACATGAACTTTGGTTCACACCGAGGATCGAACCCGGGACTTTAAGCACTATACACCGCTATTACATTCGCCCCTCAACTATTATGTGCATATTTTTTTTCCTTTTAAATAGAAAATGTATTTCAACCTCAAATAAATGATATACTTAGAAAAATAAAAACCGAAACACAAAATTAATGACGCTCGGAATAATTAATTTTCGACGATATTTTGCTTGGTGATTCTAACAAGGTAGGCGGGGAGGAATGATAGCAGGCCATGGACGATGGGTGAGTGTTGCCGGTCTAACTCTTAGATAAAAATGTACCAGCTGATGATATATATATATATATATATATATATATATATATATATATATATATATATATATATATATATTTAAACGTGTAGTCATTTTATTATGAATGATTATGCTAACTATATTCAATAAACACAGTACAGTTATATAGCTATAAGATATGTGTCTCTGCTATCTATTTACTCCTGACATAATATATATGTCTCTGCTATCTATTCACTCCTGTCATAAGATATATGTCTCTGCTATCTATTCACTCCTGTCATAAGATATATGTCTCTGCTATCTATTTACTCCTGTCATGAGATATGTGTCTCTGCTATCTATTTACTCTTGTCATAAGATATGTGTCTCTGCTATCTATCTACTCTTGTCATAAGGAATGTGTCTCTGCTATCTATTTACTCTTGTCTTTAAATCAGATGATGACTAAAAGAGAAACCGGTCGTATGGTTGTGCACAAGAACATGCCGCCAATGGCAGGGGCGATGATCTGGGCGCGGGAGGTCTACAACAGGGTGGCCGTCTACATGGAGAGCTACACCAGACTGGAGCATCAGTCAGTTCTAAATAAGTGTCAATGGAAATATTGTGAAAGTTTTACACTGACCAGTACATTGAAAATTATTTTTTAATCACTGATAAGATATTGCTTGTTCATATTTATACCAGCACATATTTGACACAGCACATATTGACACCAGCATATATTGACACCAGCACGTATTGACACCAGCCAATAGTGACCTCAGCCCATATTGCCAACAGCACATATTAACACAAACACATATTGACACCAACACATATTGAGACCAGCACATATTTAACACAAGCACTTATCGACATCAGCACATATTGACACCAATCCAATTTTACACCAGTTCGTAATTACACCACTTGATATTTAAATCAGTATCAATAGACACCAGTATATATTTTGATTGTTATATATTGATTCAGCTCATATTTACACAAGTACAAATTTGCACCACTATATTTAAGGGAGGGGGTCTGGACACCCCTTGTTTATATCAATCTAATGTTGTATAGACACCCCTAGTTTATATCAATCTAATGTTGTATGGACACCCCTAGTTTATATCAATCTAATGTTGTGTGGACACCCCTAGTTTATATCAATCTAATGTTGTATGGACACCCCTGGTTTATATCAATCTGATGTTGTATTGACACCCCTAGTTTATATCAATCTAATGTTGTATGGACACCCCTGCTTTATATCAATCTGATGTTGTATGGACACCCCTGGTTTATATCAATCTAATGTTGTGTGGACACCCCTAGTTTATATCCATCTAATGTTGTGTGGACACCCCTGGTTTATATTAAACTAATGTTGTATGGACACCCCTGCTTTATATCAATCTGATGTTGTATGGACACCCCTGGTTTATATCAATCTAATGTTGTGTGGACACCCCAAGTTTATATCCATCTAATGTTGTGTGGACACCCCTGGTTTATATTAAACTAATGTTGTATGGACACTCCTGGTTTATATTAAACTAATGGACACCCCTAGTTTATATCAATCTAATGTTGTGTGGACACCCCTGGTTTATATCAATCTAATGTTGTGTGGACACCAGAGGTGTGCGGATCTTGAAATTTAGCGTCCGCGTCCGTCCGCGGATTTCTATCAATGATCCGCGTCCGCGTCCGCAGAATCATCTTACAACATTGGTCCGCAGTCAGTCCGCGCGTCCGCATTACTAAAATTTAGTTGTTTAAATGACTTGAAATTTTTTTTATGGTAACGCTAAAGAAGATCCGCGTCAGTCCGCGAGTCCGCAACTTAACCATACGAAGCGTCCGCTGTCAGTCCGCGGATTCGGAAAAGTCTGCGGATCTGCGTCCGCAAGCGGACGCGTCCGCTGTCCGCTCATCTCTGGTGGACACCCCTGTTTTATATCAATCTGATGTTGTATGGACACCCCTGGTTTATATCAATCTAATGTTGTATGGACACCCCTGGTTTATATCAATCTGATGTTGTATGGACACCCCTAGTTTATATCAATCTAATGTTGTATGGACACCCCTGGTTTATATCAATCTGATGTTGTGTGGACACCCCTGGTTTATATCAATCTGATGTTGTGTGGACACCCCTAGTTTATATCAATCTGATGTTGTGTGGACACCCCTAGTTTATATCAATCTGATGTTGTGTGGACACCCATAGTTTATATCAATCTGATGTTGTGTGGACACCCCTAGTTTATATCAATCTGATGTTGTCTGGACACCCCTGTTTTATATCAATCTGATGTTGTTTTTTTTTGTAAATCTTCGTCATAACGATGTATTACTGGCTGATTATTTAATCTTCTTAATTCCAGGATTAAAAACATTGACGATTTTAAACACATTTACACCCGACTAGAAGATTTAAAGCATTTATTGGACTTGTACGTATGAGATTTTGTAACTGTACGACTATATACCTTTTGTTTTATCAGGCACTTATAAAATATCACTTTGGTTAGAACTATTTATTTCAGAATTAGGGTCTAATTTGATATAACCGTGCGATGATTGTAATGTTTGTGTTATAATAATTAACACTATGCATTACCTTTGCATGGAGATATACCACGATTCATTTTTGAGGTTAACGTGAATAGTTCAATATAATTATATGGCTCAATTTATTTTATGCCATAACATATTTTTTTTTAAAACGTTTATCGAATCGGGACGCAGGCAAGAGGCCATTAATATTTAAACAGGAAACGGTATTCTTACCTTCGATCTACAGCTGACAGACGTGAGACGGAAAATATTTATATAGATTTTTACCCCCAACATTTCCAGGAACGACAAAGTCTACTTCAACACTTGGCTGTCCAATGTGGACGAGATCTGTTCCTTCAACATGTCACAGCCGTTGCTGACTAGGAATCCTGAGACTCAATTACTGGATGTCAACTTCGATGAGAAAGTTAGCTGGTTGTTGTATTGTTTGTAATGTATAAGTTAACTTTGTTGACATGTTAACATTGAGATGCTAATGATTATTTGTTAACTAACCGTGTTCCTGACAACTACTTGTTAACCTTAATAATGATATTAATGATTATTATATCATAAGCTGGGTGGGGTTTTTGTTTAGTTAGTACTTAGCACCCACGGCCGCAAAGGGGTTAAACCCGTACACTTTTTAGGCACACCGGTACTAGAGGGCTCTGATGGTTGCCTACTTGAAAACGGATAACTATCGTCCATCCAAAAGCATCTTTCAATATCCTCATCGTTTTTATTTGTGGGTCCCAGCGACTGCCTGCTTACTGCCATTGAGCAACAATGTAGAAAATGACTGATGACCAATAGGAATATAATGTGACTTGCGAGACCCAAGCGGATCATTTTGCATCCATAAGCAGAGGCGCATTAAGTTTGGTCGAGGTACAAGGCGCTGAAGAAAAGGAAGAAAAAAAGCTGCTAGAAAATTTCACATCAAGGATAACTAATACATAAAGTATATTTTGGCGGGCTACATTTACTAATCTACCGCACTGGGGTAGATTTTCACCTTTTTAGTATTATTTTTGGCCCGGTAATGGGGAGGCACAATTAGAGTCCAGCCCTTCCCTGTCGCCACTAAAGATGGCTACTGCTGGCATTAAGTTGTGACGAGCGCGAGGGTAAGGTAGGTGTACTCAAAAAAAAAAACACACTGAACGCTAGAATTCTGAAGCTTATATAGATTTTATTGCAAATATTTGTTTCCGAATCAGTGGTCAAGACGTTCAGATTTTTAGAGCATCACTGTAATCAGGGCCGCTGTCCGAAAATTTAGGCCCCAGACAAACTATGTTTTCTACATCTTTTCCCCCTATTTGGCCCAGCTTAGTTGGAGGAAAGTAAATAAATATTAATACGACAGCTCTTCCCCAAGGCTCTGGGCCCCTGATAACTGTTTGCTTTGACCTCTTCTTGTGGCAACCCTGTAGTAATAGTAAACTAAATATAAAATAAGATTATATATGTAAAGAACGTGATTCATTCAGATAGGTCTCTTTCCTTTTTTTTTTTAATCCCTGTGATTTTTCAGCTAGTGGCAGTGTTGAGAGAAATGAAATACCTTAAGTTACGTAACAAGGAGATGATTCCGGTGATCCCAGAGGGTGTGTACGAGAAGAGGGACATGCTGTTCAAATACTACGCCAACCTGATGCTCATAATGCAGCTGTACAACAGGCTCATCACTGATTCACTCCCCGTGGAGAAACCTTTGATTGACCCGCATCTGCAGAAAATTGACCAGGAGCTTGAAGCAGCACTGACTAGCCTGTCTTGGGAGATGCAAGGTAGCTAATACCCACTGTCATGCACTGACTAGCCTGTCTTGGGAGATGCAAGGTAGCTAATACCCACTGCCATGCGTTGACTATCCTGTCTTGGGAGATGCAAGGTAGCTAATACCCACTGTCATGCACTGACTAGCCTGTCTTGGGAGATGCAAGGTAGCTAATACCCACTGTCATGCACTGACTAGCCTGTCTTGGGAGATGCAAGGTAGCTAATACCCACTGCCATGCACTGACTAGCCTGTCTTGGGAGATGCAAGGTAGCTAATACCCACTGCCATGCACTGACTACCCTGTCTTGGGAGATGCAAGGTAGCTAATACCCACTGTCATGCACACTTCTATAAAGTGAATAGTTGTAAGTAAAGTTCCCATAAGCTCTCAAGGGCAGCTTAAAGACTAGCTGCCTAAAGACTAGTTGTCTAAAGACTAGCTGCCTAAAGACTGGCTGCCTAAAGACTAGTCTCTATATAACCAGCGTAAATGTGTCGATAAAATTTTAAGTATGGAAGTGAAAAGTAACTTTTTTGTGTGTCCAGATATTTGGGAGTACATTGCTAACACGTTGCAGCAGATTCAGGATTTGACCAGCAAAGTTCAACAGACCAAAGATAACGTGGAGAAACTGAAGACCATAATGGCCACTTGGTCACAGAATCCTCTGTTTGAAAGAAAGGAGAAACTGGACAATCTGCTTGGTCTGACTGACCGTCACGAGACCGTTAAAAAACGTTATAATGAAATAACGGCAGCTGGTATTGAAGTTCTGGATCTAATGGAGGTGAATACGTGTTGTTGTTGTTTGTTTGTTAGTTTGTTGCTGTTTGTACGGCTCTTTCAATATAATATAATAATGTTGGTGGCTTCCTATCACACACACAGAACAGTCATAAATATATACATATATATATATAGCTCAACACTTGTTAATGTGAAGTATAAATAATTGAGCTTTATTAAAACAACTCGTGACTGCACTTTTCTCTGAAAACTCTAATCCAACACTAACTACGCGTCCGTTCCGATGGACTACTGGCCCCTGAATAAGGTGGGAGGGGGCTCAGGGGTGTACGGGAAGTGGTGTTTAGGACATAAAGATATATATATATAATCTTGAACATGGGTTAAGGGAAATTGCTGTCAATATGAGAGATCATGTCTGTCAACACAGTATATCAATAGGCATGTTCCTATGTTGTTTTACCTAAATAAAGGATTGGCTTTCGACCACTTTGCTTCTTAGGCTGTGTGTTGATCCTACTGCTATAAAATGTGTGTCTGGCGCGATAATTAAAAGGTAGAATAAAGACACAGTCAGTCTTAACCTTGGGCTAAAACTATTACTTTTGTTTGTTTTAAGTGGTAAGATAAGCTTCCTGTTGATATTAAGTTAACAGGAAATTGACTATTGACCATTGTGTTTCGACGGGCGAATTATTGGAGTACTTTGAAAAAAAAAATATTCACTTAAAAAACGTATTTTATATATATATTTACATCTAGGTATTACATAATACATTTTTATAATAAAAGCGAGCTTCGAATAATAGATTTTATAATAAAAGTAGGGGTTAGGTCCAGTAAATAGTTTTGTCCGCTGGGGGTTTTGTCACTGGGGATTGTGTCCTCTGTGTGGGGTTTTGTTCGGATACCAATAATTTTAGTGATAAATGATTCCAATAAAAAATATACAGCTAGTTTGAATGACTTAATATTTATAGGATGAATTCGTTTTAAGTATTGAATGCATTATGAAGTGAAGATATTTTACGATTTTAGAAAGAAGGCATTTGAACAATCTATAAAATCAAAACATTGGAACGTTTTATTGAATGAAGACATTAGGACAAGTTTTAGTGAGGAAATATTTGATTCAGTTTTAAAAGAAGACATTTGAATACATTCTGAGATTTAAAAAAAAAAATATTTGAATGAGTTTTAAATGAAGACATTTGAATGACCTTCAGACTTGAAGACAGCAGCATAACTAGCGACAGGACCGCCCAGGACGGGCTCTTCAAAATGCTGCCCTATTTCCGTGCCCCTTTCTATTAACGCCTCTGCTCAAAGACATAGTGTTGTGTTATACATGTATTTGGTTTATGGACTAAACAAATAATTTTAAAAAATGTATGTAATGTGTTAGGCGAACAGAGAGCTGTTTGATGCAGAGAAAACTTCGAATGATTGGCAGAGATATGTGGATTATCTGGACGCAATGGTGATTGATGGCTTCGTGCAAGTGGTGGGTAAGTCGGTAATTTCTTATTACAAGTCACCACCAATGTTCCCTCTAAGCTGAGCGCGTGAGCGATCGCTCACGCGTATTCAGAGCGTCGCTCATACTACACGTACGATCGCTCACTCCGACGGACGACATCGCTTAAATCGCTCACAAATTTTGGCCAGAAACAAAAATGTCGCTCAGAGACAATATTTCTTGCTCACTTCATACCACACCTTAGAGGGAATATTGGTCACCACTATACAGATTAATTTAATTGATAGAAGTTTCAGAAAATTTAGTTAAAATTGGGTTATGTGAAACAACATTATAAAAGAAGTTGTGTGAAGCATCGTTATAAAGTGGGTCAGGTCAACCAATGTTGTAAGGTGGGTTATGTGAAGCAGCGTTATAAATGGGTCAGTTGAACCAATGTTTGAAGGTGGGTTAAATGAAGCAGCGTGGGTTAAACGAATCAGCGTTATAAAGTGGAGTAAACGAATCAGCATTATAAAGTGGGTCAAATGAATTAGCGTTATAAAGTTGGCTAGATGAGCCAACGTGGAAAAGTTTAACCCGAGTTGATCGTGTTGGCTGACGGGAAATGTTAAAATATTACGTAAATCAAAGTTGCGATACTGTATTCAGAGAGTATTCATCTCAGTAAGGTTTTTGTTGGATTGGAGATATGAAACAACTGGTAAGTGTAACTACATTGTTGGACGCAGCAAGTCATTGTGTAACTGTTCCCCTCCAGCCTGCAGTATCAGGTACCTCCTGGAGAACGCGACACCTGAAAAAACAAGTGGGCCCCTGTTTGAAATTCTTCTGGAGCTGCACACACCAAAAATGACCTTCATCCCCGACGTTGAGCCTGGGGCTCAAGGTGGATTCTGGGATTTGATCGAAAGTTTAATTTCTGACATTTACACTCAGGCCTCGCTTATCCCCAGGTTAAAATCCGGAGATCTTCAACCATATGAGGTAAATCCCATTTAATATTATTCTAAGTAGTTAACCTTTCATATTTTGCGTTCACTATTATATCAGATAACAGTCTGTAGCATACAACCTTAAATATGAGTAAAATGAACACACATTCTAAATAGGGTAAGTAGAAAAAATAATAATTAAAAAATAGTTTGCAAAAACGTTTCACAAAAATGGTTTGCTTCTTCACAAGTTTAATGATATGGACGTACAATAATTTTTTTTTGTGCTAAACATATTTTTTGAAAAGCGATAAAGAACTGTTTTAAGAATGATTCATAATTTTCAAAAGTTCGTAGAGTTGCAATGACTGATTTCAACATTAAAATTGAAAATGGCCTACATACTTGAGCTGATACAACTATTGTTAGCGTACTTTTAACATTTTAAAAACTTTACATGTCTACAGACTTAAACTAAGGCAGTTAGAGTTGACTTACTGGAAACAATTCCTAACGTTACATGTCTACAGACTTGCATTGAGTCCAACAACGAGCTGACTGATATCAAGGAGAACGTTCTGGATGCCGTCGACAAGGCCATCCTTGAGGTGACACAGTACAGGGACGGCCTGAACTCCTACTCCACATTGTGGTCGGAAGATCGTCAGGAGTACATGAATTTCTTCCTCAAGTACAACCACAGGCCCACTCAGGAAGAAATTGCACTCGCCGGCGATGAGGGGATACCAGAATGTCCCCCAACCTTGGCACAGTTTAAGGAAATGGTGAGTATCCATCAGAGACTTCGTGGGTTATCAAGAGCCCTAACCAATCATGGGGCCCTAACTAATCAGGGGCCCTAAACAATCAGGAGCCCTAACCAATCATGGGGCCCTAACCAATCAGGGGCCATAACCAATCAGGAGCCCAAACCAATCAGGGGCCCTAATCAATCAGGAGCCCTAACCAATCAGGGGCCCTAACCAATCAGGGGCCATAACCAATCAGGGGCCCTAATCAATCAGGAGCCCTAACCAAACAGGGGCCATAACCAATCAGGAGCCCTAAACAATCAGGGGCACTAACCAAAACTTTCTGAGATATTTTGAGGCCGTACGCAAATTTACCCTTTCTTTAACATTTGATATTTTTTTACTAATAAGGGGTTGATGTGGTTAGGGGCCGTAGGGGGGGGGGTCTAGTCCTGTTTCCCTGTTTGAATAAAAATAATAACGGCTCTAGTATCAATAATGGCTCTGGTATCAATAATGACTAGTATCAATAAAGGCTCTAGTATCAATAATGACTCTAGTATCAATAATGGCTCTAGTATCAATAATGGCTCTAGTATCAATAATGGCTCTAGTATCAATAATGGCTCTAACGTGAGGGGAGGAGGGGGTCAAGGCTGTAGGATTGGAGCTTGGGCATGTGACTGTGGTCTGCGAGGTCAGTCGATTGACATGGGGATAAGACCTCAAAATTATGTATTTCTAGGACACACTGGGGC
The DNA here is from genome assembly GCA_021962125.1 of Bulinus truncatus. Lineage (NCBI taxonomy): Eukaryota > Metazoa > Mollusca > Gastropoda > Planorbidae > Bulinus > Bulinus truncatus. The sequence continues at coordinate 312,798 of JAGDYQ010000258.1, forward strand.
TTGCCCTGGGCCCCCGACTATCTGGTCCTCGTGCTAATTTAATTTGTATATTTCATGATCGTTAGTGGTTGTCAAAAAGGCTCCAGAAATCTAGATTGCTTAAGGACCCATATCGATGATAAGACGGCTTTTCCTGGAACCCTAAATAATTTCTAGCAAAGATGTGTGAATGTTACCTAAATTTCCTTAATTATGTATATTACTCCGTCTAAGTACCTCTATTATTATTATGTTTTTCTTGTGTTATTATTATTCAATCAAAATAGATAGAGTATTATGAAAAGCTGTATATTGAGATTGAACAAATGCACGCCATTCAAGTGTTTTCAAAGTGGCTGCGTGTTGATGCTCGAGCTTTTAAACAGGGATTATTAAATGTAGTCAAGAGATGGAGTCATATGTTCAAACAACACCTGATTGATAAAGTTACTGGAGGGTAAGTGGTAAAAAATGTCAATTAATAAAATGTTAAATGGAAAAGATATGTAGGCCTATAGTTATTTTTTTTTTAAACTTTAACTTAAAATGCGAATTCATAAAACTCTAAATGAGAACTCTTCAAAACTAGAAATAAATTAGCTTCTAATTCTTTTTTATCTTAAGACTTGACGGACTGCAAGAATTCATAATCAAAACAAATAAAGGTTTGTCCAAGGAACCCAAAGAAGGAGACTATCACGGGCTTGTGGAAATAATGGGTCTGCTAAACGCTGTTCGTGACAGACAGGCTGAGACGGACGTAATGTTTGAGCCCTTAAAACAAACTATTGATATGTTGAAAACTTGTGGTGTTGAAATGTCCGAAAAAGTCTATTTACAGCTAGAAGTGAGTTTAAGTCGTCGAAGCATCTCATTTTTTACTTTTTCGTTGGGATATCTATATTTTAATGAGAAATTTAAATTGTAAATTAATATCATATGATGAACATTTCCAGCTACACATCGGGTAATTTCCTATTTAGGTAGAAGAAAGTGTATGCATTTTGGTATTAATTAGGGACGGCCCCCCCCGCCAAGCGTAATTCTTTTTTTTTCCTTCTCAAAAATATTTCCCCCCCCCCCACCCTCCCCCCCCTAACCTTCTCCCTCCCCCTTTTTTTTTCGGGGTGTTGTGTATTCAAACTATTTTTTTTTTTCCCCCTTTTATTTCCCCCCTTTCTTTTTTATTTGGAAAAAAAAAAAAAAAAAGAGAGGGGGTGTGTGGTTAAATTAACACTTGTTTTTTTTTTTAATATAAATAATAATTAGTAATAATACTGTATAGATAAAAAGGTATGTAAAGTTTTTCATTAAAGTTATCAGAAGTTTAATTATTTAAAGACATTATAGCACTGTATAATTTATGGCTAGAACAAGTATTAGTCCTTTTTTAACATTCAAAGATTAGACATTAATAAAGTACTAGATAAAATTGTCAAGTATTTCTATCTTCCAATTTTATCAAATTTAAAATCTAATTTCATTTAAAAATGAATTGCCAGAACATGAGTAATTTTATATAATAGTTTGATTTATTAATTAGAAAAATTAATTTCTGACCTTACACAAAAAATTATTACATCTCAAACGCTGTTAAAACAAAATATGTTCAAGGAACTTCCTGACAAATGGATACAACTTAAGAAAAAAGTGATGCTTATGAAACAAGCTGTCGTACCTCTGCAACAGAATCAAGTGGCCAAGATAAAGAGGAAAATGATTTCATTTGATGTCAAGCAGCATCAATATAGAGAGGCATTTAGAAAATGTCCGGCATTCTTCTTTGACTGTACTAAACCTTATGTTATTATAAACAATGTAAGTTGCTTACATATATAAAATGTAAAGAGAATCATTAAATCACCTGTGCTACGAATTTAATTAGAATACAACCAGTTAAATTTTTTAGCTTCTTTTTAATTTTGTTTTCACTTTTTATCAGTGCCTTTATTTTAACAATGTCAATTTTTCTCTAGTTCTTTCCATTTTCAAAATATTTTATTTTTGAAAATGTCTTAAAATTCTTTAAAAGATACAGGAAAACTTGTAACTTTTTTTAAGGATTATAAATTTGTTTTAATATTTACATATGCAATACATAAACTATCAGAAATAGCCTCAATTGGAGACGAAATTTATAATTTTTATATAAAACCAGTGTCATGAGGAGTTAATGGTGATGGAGAAGGAAATGTTGGAAATGCAAGAGTCTGCAAAAATATTTGATGTTCAGTTGCCAGACTTTAAACAGTTAAAGATTTGCAGGACCGAGCTAAGACTATTAAAAATTCTCTGGGATTATGTCATAATGGTTAGAATGATGTTTGAATTTTGGAACAACATTCTCTGGTCACAAATTGATGTTGAGCAAGTGAGTTGTTGTTTTTTCCCTAAAATTATAATGTGCAGTTTTTTTTTATTTGTTGATTGGATTTTTAAGTCGGTAACAATAAATAAAAAATAATGTATATTCTATGTTAGTTTGTCCTAAAGGGTTAATTGTCAAGGTTATATTTTTTTTTTCTCCAACTAAAGATGGATGTAGATTGCAAAAAACTATCTAAAGAAATTCGAACATTGGACAAAGAAATGAGATCATGGGATGTGTACCTTGGGTTAGAAAATGAATTGAAGAACATGATCACATCACTGCGTGCTGTCGGGGAACTGCAGAATCCTGCCATCAGAGAGAGACATTGGAATGAGTTGATGGAAGCAACTGAAGTCAGTTAACATAATTTTCTTCAAAATATTTTTTAGAAATATAAGAATTATTTTGTGTACACATACTATGTTTTAACACTTAGCCCTTTATGTAGGCTATATAAAATAATAAATAGGATTTATGTGAGAACATTTACTTGGTCTTAGATTCCGTGTTAATATAAATATTCCCATTTAGGTGACATTCTCTATGAATGAAGACACTACTCTGGAAGATCTACTTAAACTGAATCTTCACAAGTTTGAAGAGGAAGTCAATGGCATTGTTGATAAGGCTGTGAAAGAAACAAGCATGGAGAAAACCTTGAGAGAATTTGGTGTTACATGGGCTAACATGTCTTTCATACACAGTGAGCACCCAAGAACCAAGACGACATTATTAAATGTAGAAGAAGAAGTAATTGAGACTCTAGAAGAGAATCAGGTGAGTAGCATCATTTATTTTGACAGCCAAGTCTAATGATGATCTGTATTTTGTTATCATTATTTAGCATGGAGCAGATGTTCGTGTGGTAAATCGCTTGACTGTTGAATCAAGGGTCATGTTGCCTCCATGGTCATTGCACTATTGGCTACGGTGGTGGTAAAATAAGAGCATCACAAAAACAGTTTTGTAGTGGTTTATAGGATCCTAGAGATAAACATCTCATTCTTACAGGGATTTGACAGTTCACTATTTAGCTGCAGTGCTATTGTAGTTTTGTTTTCTATTTCTTTCTTTGATAAATAGTGTCTGAAGAGCCAAAACTTGATCATAGCTATTTTTGCAGATAAATGAAGTTTATAAAAAGCTTTAATGTGACAAGACTTTTTCACAGTTTATGTAAAAAGATATATTGTTTTTAAATGGGATGACTTTTTTGAATGACCCATAATAAAAAATGTTAATATCACTTTAAGTACAGAGCTAAATATTTATAGGGTCACTATATTTTTTAAAATATTTCCTCTGTTGGATTTACATCTGATTGTATGTAACTAATTTTTAGCATTTTAAAAAGGGTAGGATCAACATTCACTCTAGTTTTATGACAATTTAAACATTTACTTATTATTATTTTATTTATTCAGAATTAACTAATCTGTTTCAGGCATTCAGTTATTATTCAAATCATTAACTATGTTTGTTTAGGTTCAACTACAAAATATGATGACATCTAAATATATCGCACATTTCCTAGAACAAGTTTCTACTTGGCAACAGAAATTATCTATTACAGACCAGGTCAGTATTAAGCTGAAAATAATCTTAATTTTTTTTTTGTTAATGTTTATCTAGCTTTGAACAGTGAATGTCTTGATTTTCTATGGCCAGGTTATCACAATATATATGCAAGTTCAGAGAACATGGACACATCTGGAAAGTATTTTCATGGGATCAGAGGACATTAGAAAGCAGCTACCTGAAGACACTGATCGATTTGAACGAGTGGATAACAGCTTCAAGGTATAAATGATCAATCAGATATTGTATTGTCCATTAGTATAAATTTTAAAAATAGCATTTTTAATAATTGGACAATAATAATTTGAAGCCACCTATTTATTAGTTTTATTAACTTTCACACAAATATATATTTAACTTGGCAGAAGATAGTTCTCATAACATTTCTTTGAACTTTCACAGTTTATCTACAAACTGAAAATTAGCCATTGTGATTAAACTCCCTGTGTTCCTTAGCAACTGGGTCACTCTTGATGGACATGATCCACAGTTTCCTCATCTTCCATACAGTGATGGCAAAGAGTCAGGACATTTGGACCCCAACCTCCCAAAGTGCTTCCCAATCAGAAAATGCCCAGGGTGAAACTGAGCAATTAATGCCTGTACAATTCTCCGAAGCCCCCACCACATAACAGTCTTGGATTGCCGGTCTCGAGAACCACCAATTTCATTCAAACTCAGGGATCCTGGTGATTGGGCCTTCCAGTTAGCTATTTTCTTCACCCATGAAGAACATCTAAGCATTTATCAACCTTGCTAGGACATTGGCCCAATCATGCCCAGGAATCCACTGACGAGTCACCAATACACAATGTCTTGATATTAGATCCTGGAGATCCTCCCCCATGGCTTCTGCCCCTGTTATAACTTGTAGATCAGAGAATGAATCTGCCTCGATAACAATGCTTGTTGCATGTTATGTCCCATCCTACAGCCACCAATCTACATGATAATGGCTATCATCTGTGTTTCATATATTGACAGATACTGGACTAAATATGTTTTATTAGTTGATAAATAACAGTCAAAATAAATAAATAATCTCAATTTCACACACTAAAGTATTATGTCAATGAGAGAAATCATTTATTTAATTACAAATAATACATAATGTCAGAATCAATTGTTAATGAAAGTTACAATTTACTTTCACTAGAGCCATAGTTTATTGAAGATTTGATCCACATAATATGCTGAAAATTCAATTAACAAGTTAACTTCAGTTATTTTTGATGAAATGTATTTAATGGAAATGTCTAGGCCATAGCTGCAGAGATGAGTGTGACTCCAATTGTTGTGGATGCCTGCAATCAGCCTGGTCTATATGTACGACTGGATGAAATCCAAAAAGAATTGGTCAAGTGTGAGAAAGCACTAGCAGAGTATCTGGAGACCAAACGACTTGCTTTCCCACGATTCTACTTTGTTTCATCTGCTGATTTGTTAGATATCTTATCTAATGGCAACAATCCACCTGTGGTTAGTACTTTTTTTTTGTAAAAAGGCTTCTGGTCCTTTTCCTGAATAATATTTTTAAAAAATAAAAAGAAAAAAAAAAAAGTTATAGAAGTTTTTTTCTTTACTGGCCGTTTTTTTTTTTCCCATGTTATGCTTGTATACTAAAATTCACATGGAGCTCTGTTTATCAATCTCTTTCTGTCACCAGGTGGCTAAACAACTTACTAAACTATTTGACAGTTTGGCCAATCTTGAAATTAGTAAAACTGATCCACCCGTAGCTACTGCCATGTTTAGCAAAGAGGGTGAAAGAATTAAACTTGAACATGTTTGCGATCTAAGTGGTCAGGTATTAGCCTATCATCATAAATCAGTACACATTTATAAATTTGTATAGATATATTTTAAGTAATACACAATTGTTTACATTTAATGTAATAGATATAATATAATTAAAGAAAAGATTGCAATACAAATAATTTGTTTTAATTTTATAAATTTGGTTGTCCTGTATTAAAAAAAAAATCACATATCATTATCCCTATTGCAGTATTTAGTCACTAATGCATGCACTAATTTTTAGGTTGAAATATGGTTGAACAGAGTGGAAGATGACATGAAAGCTACCATTCGTAAAGAGATGGGTGAAGCAGTGGCTTCCTATGAAGAGAAGCCAAGAGAAAAATGGATATTTGACTACCCAGCACAGGTACATAGTTTTTCTTTAGATGTTTCCTGCCCATATTCATCTGCATTATCTTTGGATTCTTTTTAATGTGAATGACTCAGTGGTAGTGGTCATTCAGACTTGGAAGTAGCTTGTTAATGATCCATCCGGAACATTCGCTATGTTTAGGATATTTGACATTTTTGTATTGAAGATGTAAAAGAAGCATTACAGAAATTGCCCCATTGGTGGTAGGTTGAGTCACAATATAATATCTTTTTATTGCATGGACATCAAGGAATATTTTAGATGTATTACTCACTTGTGTCAAGGGATTTATCGAGGGCTGCCTATTATTTACCTTTGCATGTATTTGCTTAGCTTTCTATGTACTGAAAAGTTTATTTTATTTTTCTTATGTTGTACTGGCCTAGAGTCTATTTTTTGGATGTCACACAAATTAGAGATGGGAATGTAAATAAAACTGTACAAAAAGATATTTTTATTCTATTTAAAAAAAAACTGTTCTACACTCCCAGCCGGCTTTGTGTGGTACTCAAATATGGTGGACAACTGAAGTGAATCAAGCTTTTTTTAAACTGGAAGAAGGCCACGAAGGTGCTTTGAAAGATTACTTAAAAAAACAGGTGAGAAACCTCTCATGTCCTTCTGACTGTAGTCATTGTGGTAAATTAATTATTTTAAAAATCTTTGTGATGATACAATTTATCTTTCTTTATTGCGATGAAAGAAATTTTTTATAAAACCCAATTCTAGCATTACTATTAACGTTTTTAAATGTTGTACATTAACAGATAATTTTATAAAACCCTAGCAATTTTTTTTAAGCTGATAATTGTATTTTCAAATTAATTTTTTTAGCTTTCCCTTATTGGTTTTTGAAATTTTTTATATTAGATTACAAAGAACATTTCTCATTCCTCCAGATAAGTCAGTTAAACAGCTTGATCACATTGTTATTGGGAGACTTATCTGCTGGGGATAGACAGAAGATCATGACAATTTGTACCATTGATGTCCACGCAAGAGATGTTGTTGCTAAAATGATCACATTAAAAGTGAGGAATGATAAAAAAGATATGTAACAGAAGTTTAATGATATCATTCGATTTAGATTACATAGGCTGAATCCAGCCAGTGAAGTCAATTTAACATGCTCGCTGACGGTAGTTTAATTTACTTGATATAACTTTCTTGCGCTAAAGTTTTAATTATCATGCAACCTGTGCTCCTCATTCTTTCAGTTTTTTGGCAAGCTGTTAAAAGGTTTGGTAACCACGGAGTAACATTACCTACTAAATGAAAATGAGAACATTAAGATGGAATATTATGTCACTTTAATAATTTATGCCTTATCATTTTTCATCTCATTCTTCAGGTTGATAATTCCCAGTGCTTTGTATGGCTGTCTCAACTCCGTCATCGCTGGGATCATAAAGAAGATGATTGTTTTGCAAATATTTGTGACGCTCAGTTCCGATATGATAAAGAATACTTGGGTAATACACCCAGACTTGTGATTACTCCATTAACAGACAGGTTAGTGTGTGTATAAAGTTTATTAAATATCTTTACAGGTTGCATAATTTTATTTAACCTTGGAAATTTAAAAGAATAAAATATATTGTTAGTGTTCTATTCAATTCTGATTTACAAAAATAAAATATTATATTACTGATTGATGATTAAGTGCTTTCAGATTTTATTTAACTTAGCTGTGGCATGATAGGGTAGACAGCCAAAGCCAGGGAACAGTTTAAATTATAGGAACTGTTGGCTATTTGTAACCAAGAAATGTGTGAATGTTAAATGTTCTGTTTAAGCTTAATTTAAATTATAGACTATGAGTACAGTTTATATTAACGATTTGTTTTTTTCCCAGATGCTATATTACTTTGACCCAGTCCCTTCATCTGATTATGGGAGGCGCACCAGCTGGTCCTGCTGGAACTGGGAAGACAGAGACCACAAAAGATTTAGGCAGAGCTCTGGGCATCATGGTTTATGTTTTTAATTGCTCAGAGCAAATGGACTATAAGGTTTTTTTTTCTTATTAAGGATGATTTGATTTTTTTTTAGAAAACTTGATTAACTACAAATGTAAAGTAAATTTGATATTTTTGGATGTATAATTTAATTTTATTCATCTGAAAAAGTTCTATTATGATTTTTCCAGTCTGTTGGAAACATTTTCAAAGGTCTGTCTCAGTCTGGAGCTTGGGGATGTTTTGATGAGTTCAATCGTATTGCTGTGGAAGTCTTATCTGTTATTGCAGTGCAGGTGAATAAATTAGTCCTAATTAATAACTATGTTAACTGTATATATATATAATAAATAGCTTATTATCGCGACCTCTAATAATTAATGTGTCATATCATCTAACTACATTCTTTTATATTATTCATAATTTGTGCTAAAAGAAAGTTTATTGAGGTGTTTGACACATTTTAGTGTTTTATTAAACAAAGTAAAGTTCCCTTAACCCTAACGGGCCATCGGGGCAGATGAAGTGTAGAATTCATCTGTTTCTATAACCTCAGCATATGAAGGGGTTGTGTGGTTAGCACAACGCCCAGCCACCTTTACTTCCCCAACTTAAAGTCAGGTACCCATTTAAAGCTGGGTGGACTTGGGGGACTATCAACAGGACCTGGACTTGTGGACTATCACCAGGACCTGAAAAAATCCCAAGGTTCTCACTGAGATTTGAACCTAGGACCCTCCGGTTGACAGTTGAGTGCTCTACACCGCATGACCACCCATCCCCTTTAAACAAACGATATGTTAATTTCTCTGTTGATTTTGTTTTTATAATTTTATTATGTTTTGCCTTCAAAGCAAATTTATTATGTCTATACTTCTAAATGTGAGCTTTTGTCTGTATATATTTCTGTCTGTCATATAAAAAACTATACTCTACACACCATGTTTTGAAGAAGATAGTTCATGAACTAATTTTAGGTTATCGGATTTTTTTTTATTTTACCACACAATTACCACAATGTTCTTTAAGGTTTGAGGTTCATAAATTTATTTAGTAGTTCGTATTTGTGTACAAATAAAATTTATATGATTTTTTTTTTCTTTTATTAATTCATTGTTAGGATAAAAAAAAACACTTCTTTGAACGAGAGAGTAAAGTTGGTTCACAACGTCATACTTACCAAGACAAAATTATTGATCTTGTATGGCTGTACAGTATACAATTAGGAGTAAACAAGGGAAAAGAAAAAAAAACTTTAAAATTAATCAGTAATTTTATTGTCCTGATAACACAATTATCCACGATTTCTACCCATGAGCTGTAGCAGAATATATTTATCTGCAACCATAAGGAATGGTGTCTTTAATTCCAGTATCTAGAACTCACAAATTCTGTACAATGACACACTCATCAAAATATTCAGACAAGTTTGGATTTATGCCAAATTTGAATTTACCCTGCTTGCATTTTTTTTCTCGCAGATGTAGTTTTTACAATGGTAAACAAACCAAAAGGGCTGATAAGAAATATCAATTTGCAATGAAAATCGTTTATATTTGTATATAATGGATATATTGGAGCAAAACAGTTACAGAATTGACCATGTCACTAGATATCTGAATTTTGGTCCAGTGGTGACATCATAATTTTAAGTCCTAGTAAATAAACCAAAATGGCTGCATAGAAATATTGACTCATGTTTTCAATATGTAAAATTAACATATACATGCATTTGTAACTAAACAATACTTGAGACATTTTTTTAAGAGGACAACTAGAACTACATGTATGTGTTTGTATGAAAGCTTATAGTTAAAGATTTTCGCTTGGAAAATACATTTACATGTAGCTTATTTATGACATTGTATATCCCACTTTATTAATTGATTGAAACATGAAGTTAATCTGTGGCGGTGAAAATTTTGATAAGCAAGTAAACAAGACACCAATAATGGTGCAGCACTATTAAGGACTACCAATTAATAGTAAAATATCACTAGTGCCCACTGTATTTAAAGCTCCTTGCTTCTACCTCCATCTATATAACAGATGATAATTATTCATATTTTACAAACAAAAAGTACTACTTGTGATACAATATACTATTGACTAATAATATTGTCCATACAATACACCAGAATTAATTCTGCACCATCACACTCAACAGACACAAACATTTTTCATAATTTTATCTTTACAAAATGTTGTTTTGATTTTTTACAATTAGAAAAATGATTATTGTTATAACAATTTATTTGGAGTAAGCTGTAGACGTTGAGGGGTAAAATGTTTACAAATGAAATGTAGGTGGTTTCTACGTGTTAGGTGGCATCAATTAGCAAAAGTTTGCTTTACCCTAATAAGCCCTATCCCTCCACTGGTGTCAGGTATAAGGATAAGAAATATTTAAAATGTCACATAGAATTCCCTTGCAGCACTATGTACATGCTAGAATATTTATATATGCTATAATTCCTTCAAATTTAGGTGAAATCAATTCAAGACGCCATCAGAGACAAGAAAAAAAGGTTCAATTTCATGGGAGAAAACATCAAACTGGTGCCTACAGTAGGAGCGTTTATTACCATGAACCCAGGTTATGCTGGAAGAGCAGAATTACCTGAAAATCTCAAGGCATTATTCAGGTGTCCATAGATATATGATCTTTATCTTCATATCTTCGTTAACAGTACTGGTATTATTTTGTTTCAACTTATCACGCTGTGTGTAGTGTATTAACAGATCAAGAGAATAATTTTTTGCTTTTTTCAGGCCCTGTGCCATGGTAGTTCCAGATTTTGAGCTGATTTGTGAAATCATGTTAGTTGCAGAAGGTTTCTTAGATGCACGCTTGCTGGCAAGAAAATTTATCACTTTGTACAGTTTATGTAAGGAGTTGCTTTCTAAACAGGTAAGATAAGCATGAAATAAATATCCCTTTACTGTTTTCACAAGTATATTTTCTAATAAGAACATCACTAGTCTCAATCACTGCAATTGGGCAATTTAATGAACAATGCACATATTTTTGATAAATAAATAAAAATTGATATCTAATCATGTGTTGAATTTTGAAGATTATTATTTGCATTTTTTTGGTCAATATTCAGAATAACTCTTTTATCACAGGACCATTATGACTGGGGATTGAGAGCTATTAAATCTGTTTTGGTCGTAGCTGGTACCCTAAAGAGAGGAGACAGAGGAAGACCAGAAGATCAGGTAAATTCAGTGCCTTAAAACTTGATGTTTTTTTGTTTTTTCTTATAAATTAAATGTTACAGCATTATTATATAACAAAACTGACCAAACAATCCTATACATGTTTTGTTGATTCCATTTTAAAGTCCAATAAGTCTGTCCCAGGATAAATTTCCCTGCTAAAAACTATCCACTTGACTGCACTTTGCTTTGCTTAAACTATGAGCCACTTAAGTGAGTCACAAAACTCTTTTATGTCTTCTCCATAAACATTTATTTAATTAGATTTCACTTTTTTTTTTTTAATTTTTATTACATAATTTTATTTAAACTTGCTGTGACTGGCTGTTCTAAGCCTGGACAGAAGTATGGATACCAGAAGAAAATAAAAGCCTGTCAGGTTATTGACAGGGGAAAGAATTCTATTTATAATGTTACACTTCTGTCAAAGAGTGTGTTGCCTTAGAAGTGGTTGGTGGGACAATGAAAAAATGTAACAGTTACAGGTACTCAGAGACTAGGCATGAGTGTTGCCGGTCATAACTCTGAGAAAAATTTATTGATGTTTTTATGCTATATACAAAGCACAAACGAACATAGATTAATATATCTGTATAAATTATAAGGCTAACAACATATACGGTATATATATATAAATCAAAGTAATATATATTTAAACGTGTAGTCATTTTATTACGAATAATTATGCTATCGATATTCAATAAACACATTACCATTATACATGTATAGCATTTTCTATAAATATGACTATGACCGGAAACACTCACGCCTTGTCCCTGTAGGTACTCTATATAGAGGAATTGGATTTCTCAAAACTCTATGGTAAGAACAGGGTTTTCCCAGCAGTGCTTAAAAGAAAGTATTTTTTTTTAGTTCATAAATATATAGATGAAAATCAGTCAGGCAACCCTTGTAACTAGAATAGAACTTTTAATTAGGTTGTCAGGTTTGAAAAGGTTTTACACCCCTGGGTAAGAGTCAGCAATCTGGCTTTACAAGGGATGGAGCAGATGAGACAACTAAAGAATTAGTATATTTTCTGTACTTTATAAAAAATGTAATACTTAAGCTGTGTTGGTTAACTATGGTAAGCACATTTTTCAACACTAAAAGTATAAAATAAAAAAAAATATTTTAATAAAAAAAATGTATTGAAACTTACAAAAAAGGAAAAAAAAATTTCCTTACGCTTAAATCATACAAACATTATAAATGATTAATATATATTAAAATTTCAACATTAAATTATTACATACAAATGTCTGACAAACTCTTTTCTATTCATTACTAGTACATGTTTTTATTTATATTGGCGCAGCGTTGTAAGGGAAATAACTGAAACAAAAGAAACTATTTTTGTGGCGCACATAGTCAAAGGGAAATAATAAATAGAACAAATTGTAATTATAAAGGGAGGCTATTCTCATATTTTTCGATTAAGAACGACTATCTTAAAAATAAAATATTTTAAACTAAAAATTTTACATTTTAAAATATTTATAATGTTAAATAATAATTTAAGAAATAATTATACCATGTAAACTAACAATGTACTATTTTATAAAAGGAAAAAATATTTTTTTTTATAGTTTATTAATGTTTATTCATTTTGGTTTTTAATTATGGTAAATATCTTAAACTTATTTGAGAAACATGTACGACTTAGTAATCATGTGATGTCTGTAAATAATGGTTATCGCTTCTCGGCCTTTTGGCTAAGATCAAAGTGTAGTATCTGTTCTTATCAGCTTAATATCTGATACGTGGCTCATTGAGTCACTTCGATATTAAACTGATTTTTGGAACTAGGTGAGATGTCCGGGGCTTGCTCCGCTCTCGCCACGGGTCGATCCGGTATTGCAGTCCTTCCGGGAATGGCCCAATAACCCTAATGTCATGAATGGTTCAACTCTCCATCCTTTGGTCCTTATGCGCCCGACATATTTTCCAATTAACGTAAGTTTTGGTTTGTTAAAATATGCCAACAATGATTGATGAAATCGTTTGAATATGTCGGGGTGTTACACTGGCAGCACTACTGTATTCCAAAAATATCTACCAACTTATAAATATTTTTATCTTGTAAATATTATCCTTTATATTAAAAATAATACATAAAATAATATTAACTGTCTAGAAATAAACTTACAACCATATACATGCTCTAGTTGGCTGCATATTATTATGTACAAATTAAAATCATCTCAATGAACTGGGAAAACTAACTTATTAAATAATTGAGTTGATAACAATATAGACAATAAATCAAACTGTTGTCGATTGATTTTCACTCAGGCATAGAGGGCTAACCTGTTAATATAGTATACCTCATATATCTATTTTGGGTTCTGACTTATTGCATAAAGAGACAGGTTTGCCTGCATTTTCCCACTAAATCAAGGTAGTTTTCTAAATAGTACCTTATACAGATATGCTGAAGTGTGCAACAATCCAAGTTAAATTAGTTTATGACTAAAAAAGTTTTTATTAGAAATTTCATTAATGCATTAGACCAATGAAATATTTATATAAATTATTTTTACTAAATATAAAAGTAGTTGTGTGAATACAATACTGGACTAAATTTGTTGATAAAAAGAAGAAAAAAAAGAAATCTAATTAAAGATCTAAATGGGCAAATTTTTTATTAGCAATTTGAAAAACTATTATAGTCTTAAAAAGCTGTGAGCCATGACAGGTTAAAAAAAAAAGTAATATGTGACAAATGATAAGTAAATTGTTTCTACACATTGAGTGGTGTGTATTAGCACCACTTGCTTCACCTTATTAAGCCCCATTCCTCCAGTTGTATTGGGTGTAAGCAATAGAAATGTCACATGGTGCCTTGACTTCCCGAGCATCACCGGGGTATACTACTCGTTAAACTAAATGTTTACATTTCACATAATTTCATATAATCACTTTTAATAACCTTCTCATATATTAAACTTTTTTTTGTTATCAAATAGACTTTATTTATTGATTAAACTTTTTTTTATCAAATAGACTTTATTTATTGATTAAACTTTATTATTTTTTTTAATGAAATTTTGTTAAGCCAAAGGGCCCATCAGGAATACTCATCATGTTATCCTAGGCCAGCAAGTCCGCCGTGCCCCTGGGCGTGGCCCCTGGGCAAGTGGCCCCTGGGCTAGTGGTCACCTGTGGGCCTTCTTTACTTCACTTACTAAGTATGGTTGGTTGAAGAGTAAACCATTCAATAGAATTGGAAATCATTAAAAAAATGATTACCTGTTAGTATTCTCAAGGGACAAATCAACATAAGTAAAGAATTAAAATATTTATTTTTTAATTTTTCAAGGTTCTTATGAGGGCATTACGAGATTTCAATATTCCAAAAATTGTTGTGGATGATTTACCAGTTTTTATGGGATTAATTGGAGACCTTTTCCCAGCACTGGATGTACCGAGGAAACGAGACCTTGACTTTGAAAAAAACATCAAAACAGCCACAATACAACTTAAACTTCAGCCTGAAGAAAATTTTATTTTAAAGGTGAAATTTTAGTAAAATTTTTCTTGAAATAAATGTTGTTCAAAGCCTAGAACAACTAAGCCCAGTCTGTGTTTAAATTAGGGGTGTGCCGGAATCCGGTCCGGAATCTGGTTCCGCCGGATTTAGCACTATCCGGTGAAATCCGGTTCTGTCGGATTTACATGTATCCGGAATCCGGAAAATACCGGATTTCTGAATTTGCCAGATTTTGTGACTCACCGGATCATAATCTGAAATAAAAGTAATTCTCTTTCCCGAATTCCACACGATCACGATACATTAATCGATTGTTTCGAGCTTTGAGCTTGTTTAATGTTTTGAACATACCAGAGGCTAGAGTCAGCACAGCTAATAGTGGCCAATCGGCCCAATCCCATACATGATAGTGCGGGGATGAGTAATTATTATTCGTGACGTCATCTTAAACGCAATCACCAATGACGTTGTAACAGAAATAATAAGCAACTATACTGCCCAAGCTCCTGGCCGCCAGCCCGCCACCTTCATAACAAAATAAATAACAGAAATGAATGGTTTTTGATAAATTCAACATTTAAGTTACTTAGATTTCTCTGAGAGATGGAAAAGATGTCTTCTTTGTTATTAAATTAAAATGCATCACCCACGAGAGTTCCTGTTGAAAAAATAGTTCAAATATAAATATTAAATATTGTAAAATGAAAAATAGAATATTTTTCCATTCTGAAATTTCCGTGAAGAAACACTAATTCTCTAACACTAATTAATATAACAAGTCACTGAGTTGGCATTCTAACCCTAACGTAACGTAACGTAACGTCTTCCATTAAAAGCAATTCCTTCCCAATTTTTTTTTATTTTTAATTCTATTTTATAATAAAGGTTATTATAATTCTATTTAAACAAGGAATTAAAAGTCAAATATGCTTTTAAAAAATTGGCCGTAATTTTAATTCATATTTTGATTTATATTATCGTTCACTCAATTGTTAAAAATCATTTTTGAGTAAAAAATAACATTACGTATGTGGTCTAGTATAAATTTAAAGGTCTTTGGTGATCTCTATGTCACCAAGCCATCTTCGGCGATTCTCGCTTGCGCTATGATCTGTGCTCTTTGGTTTAAACGACGGTATGACGTAGCCGCGGCCCGCAGAGCTCAGCTGTGATTGTGTGGCATCACTGGAATGTGTACATTATATGGCTTGAATAATGGCTTTGTCAAATGCCAATTGAATTCATTAAAACTTGTAAAGTACAGAAATACAGAATTATTGTTCTCGATTCAATTCAATCTTGTTATTTGTTTTTTCCAATTAACTATCCATTTCAATACACATCATAAACTATGAACATTTGAACAATAACAATAAGCAATAAGCATCTATCATCCAATGAGCCAATGACTAGACGAGATGAACTCAGAGATGAGTCTGACTTTCTCCTCAGATTCAAAACAATTAGTGCACTAAATAAAAATTACACTGCCAAGTGGCAAGTGCCAAAGTAATGAAAGTAATAGACTAATAGTAAAGTTGTTTTCCTTTGACCTTGCAGCGAGTTAGAACTTAACAGCGAGTTTAGTTACATATGGATAAAAATTTATTATCAATCTGCGTTATATTCTGATTTCAGTGATTTCTAAATAATTTCTATTTTCTAATTTATTTCAAAGTTCTTCACTTCCAACTTCCAATCAGCCAATGTCATTTAACCATTTAGGCCAACTGTTCAGAAGGCATAAAAACCCTCAGATATGCCGGTATCTGCAAAGCAGGCTTATGAGGAGCCGCCAAATTTTTTCCAGCTCCCGGCTCCATAAATTTGACAGCTCCGGCTCCCTATTAAGATAGTATCACACGAGACAAAATTTTTGTAATTGCGTCTACGCAAACATGCCGCTGATAAAGTTATGCAAATTTTATGTCGCATTTACCCCCATAGCTGGCCCAGATGGCGTGCGGGGGGCAGGGAGCCCCCTGCATTTTGTCAGGCCCCTCTGCTTATTTGTTCTACTTAGTAAAATGTAATACCTGCCCCCCCCCCTCCGCTATTGCCTGGCCCCTGCTGTAGAATGCCTGGCCCCTGCTGTAGAATTTTCACGCTACGGGGCTGCCCCATAGTCAGGAACTTGAAAAATATACGCATGTCGGTTTTACTAAAAACAAACCATTTCAGTGCATCCAGAATCATATCATTATTTTTCGACCGGGTTTCACTAGTCGTGTTTTTTCATAAGTACGTAAAAAGTTATTTCAATGATCAAATTAGCAAATAGTAAAATGATATATTATTTAAAATATTTTAAAGACTTCAGTATTTATATTTATTATTTATAAATTCGAAGTGACTATTCGGACCCGGGTACCAATATAAACTCTAACTTTTATTCGGACCCTCATCCCAATAAAGTCTGATTGTTATTCGGGCCCGTGGGAAATATGCACTTAGCATAGCTATACATAAACTTTATTGTGTTTTTTTATAATTGTTTGAATTGTATGATTTAATGTTACTCAGTGTCTAGGGTTCCACTAAGCGGACTCTGTATTATTATTTTTTCGGGTTCCATCTAATAAAGTTTAAATATAGCTAAGCTTAGTGCATATTTGCCACGAGTCCGAATAACAATCGGATTTTATTGGACCCGGGTCCAGAGATAGTCACAGCCTTATAAATTTATCTACTCTTATTTCAGATATTCTGTTTATAATAAAATTGTTAAATACAGAAAGCGACCATTTTTTTTTTAGTCTATTACAAATTAAGTGCAGTCCTCGTAGCGTGAAAATTCAACAAGCAGGGGCCAGGCATTCTACAACAGGGGCCAGACAATAGCGGGGGGGGGGGCAGGTAATACATTTTACTAAGTAGAGCAAATAAATAGAGGGGGACAGACAAAACGCAATAGGGGCTTAGCCCCCCCCCCCCGGCCCCACACACGCTACGGGCCTGATTTGCGGTCAAATAATAATACGAAACTGACAGCGTTCTATTTGTCGTCTTAGTAGAAATTTATTTTAAATGATTGATACAATTATTCTATAAAATAAAACTGTTTTAACTTTATATATAACAAAATAACATGCCATTAAAAAAATTTCGGAGGGTAAACAAGATTTTAAACGAACACAAAACGAATCCCCGTTAGAGATTTCTTGTGGTGATGTGCGTGCACGCTATAATTTTAACGCTGTTACTGTTGTGGCATTCATAAAAATAACATTTCAAATTGTATGAGGCAAACAATCAAACAAATTTGGAATAAAGCTAAAAAAAAAAAATTCTGCTGTAAAAAAAAAGCATTTGGGAGCCGTGGAGCCGCCAGATTTTTTCGGCTCCAGCTCCGGCTCCAGCAAAAAGTAGCGGCTATCGGCTCCTCGGCTCCGGCTCTGCAAGCCTTTAGCAAAGTACCAAAATTCGGAATAATAATCCGGATCCGGTACCGGATCCGGCGGATTTCGCATAAGAAAATCCGGATCCGGTTGGAAAAAATGGATCCGGCACACCCCTAGTTTAAATGCATACCCTCTTTTATTTTCAAATAAATTATATTAACAATCTGTTAAGTGACAGTATGCAAACTATGACCTGAAGATCAAGTACAGACTGTTTTGCTATTTAATTTAGCTAGTTGCCTTATCCTGTCATAGGAGCAAGTGGACTTCAGCACCATCAGTCCATTACTATTCCCATAAACAGTCCATCCACAGTTTTTTTCCAGCCTTTCTATCAAAGAGCCTTTTGTGGTACACCATACAAGAAGTTACTCCAATCTTGTGCTAAATCTTTCGTGATCTTGAAATTTTTAAGTGTTTAGTTTTTTTAATGAATGATTAGTAACTATCCTTTCACAGTTCTTTCTAAATTGTGTAACTTTCAGGTTGTTCAGCTTCAGGAATTGTTTGATGTCCGTCACTCTGTCTTTATCCTAGGGAATGCTGGTACAGGTAAAAGCTGCGTTTGGAATGCCCTCAAACAAACTAATAAAATACTCGGAAAGAAACCTGTTGCTATTGACCTTGACCCAAAATCTGTGACCAACGATGAATTGTTTGGTATTATAAGTCCAGCCACTCGAGAATGGAAAGATGGTAGTAAAATATTTTTTGCTTTGTTTTATTTTTCTGTTTTTTTATTTTAACACATCTAACATAAGATATTTTTTTTATATTTATTATCAGAAATCTGTAGGTAGGTGAGACAAATTTTAAAACTTTTATCCTCTCATTTAGTTACAAAAATACATAACATGCAGGTTTGATTCCATAGCCTGCTGAATCTTTATGAATGTTTACCTAGAAGTGTGATTTCAGAAAGACAACCCAATACATTTGACCATTTGTTTCTTTCTTTGCTTATAAATTTTCTCTTATAATTCCCTTTGAGCTCAAAGTCAGAAGACACATTCATTTTTGTCTTATAATTATTTACGCTTATTGTTTAGATGAAATACTTTTGATAACATTTGTTTTGAAATCAGCTATATACAACTGACATGTTTTACAACAAAAAAAGATCATTTTCCTTATTCCTTACAGAATTACTATGAAGCATGTTAAGCCAGACAAGCCTAATCCCTTTCTTGGGTTTAGTTAGTATGACTTTAAGTGATTCTTGCCATTAATTTTTATAAATATATGAAGCATTTAGCCGTTGTGCTAGCCACACTACCTCTTATATGCCATGGCTACAGAAAACAGTTTACTTACTATATGAATTGTTTAGAGCCATAGCAGTCCTACCCAGAAAGTGGGGTTGTGTTAGTCTGGCTTAAAATGCTTCAAATGTCAACATTGAGAAGAGCATAATTCTTTATTTTAAAACTATTTTGAACTTTTCTTTTTCTCCAGGATTATTTTCTGTGATCATGAGAGACCTGGCCAACATGTCAGGTGATGGCCCGAAATGGATTGTGCTGGATGGGGACATTGACCCCATGTGGATTGAATCACTTAACACTGTGATGGATGATAACAAGGTATACACTGGTGTAGCTGGTTGGTATCAATATTACCATCAAGTTAAGTTTGGTTGTAATTAGCTTACTGAACAGTTTCTGACAGAAAATGGGGGCTCTAATGTGGATGTCGACTGTTTATTCAATTCAGGTACTTACTTTAGCCAGCAATGAGCGAATCACAATGACAAAATCTATGAGATTACTTTTTGAGATCAGCAACTTAAAGACGGCAACACCCGCAACTGTTTCTCGTGCAGGCATTTTGTTTTTAAATCCTTATGATGTAGGATGGAACCCGTAAGTGTGTGGAAATATATTTTAGTTACAGTGAAATGTGGGTTCATGAAAAGTTCTGATAATGGACAAAAGCTTTGAACAATTTTCATTTTAGATTAGGACCAATGTTTGTATTGCTAACCTATGTCTTTCTGCAAAATGATCTTTTTATTTGCTTAGCAAATAGATTTTGTTTGTAATGAAAAGTTCATCTAAAATTAAAACAAAACAAAAATATTGAAAGGGTAATTTTTTACAAATTATAATTTCTGTGAATGTATAGCCATAACAATGGTTGTTTTTGTTACCATCAGCTATGCTCAGAGCTGGATTGACAAAAGAGAAGTGCAACAGGAAAAAGCAAATCTCACCATTTTATTTGATAAATATGTTGGCTCAATTCTCGACTGTCTGAAAATACGTTTTAAGAAAATCACTCCAGTTCAGGACATAGCTCATGTGCAGGTACATATTTGGACTATTTTAATACTGGTCACTTGCAGGTACATATTATGACTATTTTAATATTGGTCACTTGCCAATAGTTTTTCCATTGTACGACTTAAAACTTTTTTTTTGTAGCCATTATGATAGTTGTGGTAATGATTTGATATTCAAATGATTCATCGTTAAAAATATTATATTACTTCATGCTTACTTGCTCATTTTAGTTAAGTTTGACATTATCTGCCATAAAAATATTTTTCATAGTTTGACATAACTGTTTGTTCCAACAGATGCTGACCTACCTATTAGAGTGTATACTGACAGAAGAAAATTGTCCCACAGAATCTCCTAAAGACTTATATGAACTTTATTTTGTATTTTGCTGCATATGGGCTTTTGGTGGATGCATGTTCCAAGATCAGGTACGTGGTGCCCACGTTTTGTAATATTCAGCTGACTGTTAAATTTACGACTGACTGAGTAGGACCTCATTGACTTTGTAATATTTAATTAATTTAATCCTTAAGTTTAGTTTAAATATGTTATAGTCAGACCTGATGGATGAAATCTATAAAAATTTTCTGAGGCATTTGATGTATAAATTATATTACCACTAATGGCTGCTATTACAACTCATTATAACTGAGAGATGAATTTTAACTGACTTTTTTTATTTCTTTTTTTTTCATAGCTATCAGACCACAGAGTTGATTTTAGTAAATGGTTTGTTTTAGAATACAAAACAGTGAAATTCCCATCCACCGGAACAGTGTTTGACTACTACATTTGCCCTCAGACTCACACATTTAAACCGTGGACCAATCTAGTGCCAGAATTTGAATTTGACCCAGAGACTCCTTTACAAGTAATGACATTATGTTCTTATCATTTTTTTATTTTTAAAATTCCTCTAAATGATGTGGTGCCTGGGGAGAACAATTGGACACATATACAGATGTGCTTTCAAACGTCATAATCATTAACAATTAGATTAGAAACATTTTATTTCTGCACACTATATGTTATTTACATTACTGTATTTGACTCGTATATTTTTATGGCTCATACTTTCAAAAGTATGTTTTTTTACGTACTGTTTTTTAAAATATGCCCTTAGACAATTTTAAAAGTTTGATAACTTATATGATGATGATATTTGCCTTCCTTTGTTAAGGAGCCTGTTGATCACTGTGCTATTTATTAATCATAAGCTGTAAAAAAAAATTGTAAATTACTATTTAAATTTCGTTGTACTAGTCAACTTTATGTAAAAAAAAATGATGGTGCTTGTCTACTTTTATAATTACTCTCAGGCAACCATTGTGCACACAGCTGAAACACATCGCCTCAGATTTTTCCTCGACATGCTGCTGGCCACTCGCCGTCCAGTCATGCTGGTTGGTGCCGCTGGCACTGGTAAAACTGTATTGATGAACAACAAGCTGAAGTCTCTGCCACCCTCAGATTACCTCATTGCCAACGTGCCTTTTAATTTTTACACAACAAGTGAAATGCTGCAGAATATCTTGGAGAAACCGCTGGAGAAGAAGGCCGGCCGTAACTATGGTCCCCCTGGAACCAAGAAACTGATTTATTTTGTGGATGACATGAATATGCCAGAAGTAAGAAATAGAACAATTAATATGATTTACTTGTTTATTGTATTGCAAAAGATGTTGTTTAGTTGTTTTTAATACATGACTTCCATGTGTGGCCTTATCAGTAAGGGGCTTTGGGCGAGTAAGATTTGGCCAGGTGTAGTAGGTAACAAAAGAATCTCTTATCACTGCCCCACCTCATTTGAGAGGACCTCAACCAATTGGCTTACTCGCCATCCCCCAAAGGCCCCATCGTAGCCATGTCTCAGTTATGAAACAGGTAAGTCTTTGTAAATAATGAAACAGGTAAGTCTTTGTCAATAAAATAAAGTATTTCTTTTGATGCTTGCTGCCCTGAAGTCTAGCAAATATTTTTACCCATAAAATGTAAATTCATGCTTTAACTTGTTTCCTCAAAGGTGGACAAATACTTCACTGTTCAACCTCACACCCTTGTCAGGGCCTGCATTGATCATGCCCACTGGTACGACAGACAGAGACTTACGCTCAAAGAAGTTCACAACACGCAGTTTGTGTCCTGCATGAACCCAACAGCTGGTTCCTTTACCATTGATGCCAGGTTGCAGGTGATGATATATTTATTATCCTAACGCAAGCACTAAATTTCTTAAATTGCTTTTAATTTATTCTTTAAAAAGATAACATTTTTATTACATGAATTATTTGTACACAGTCTACTGTAACTAAATAAATGTTGGAAATCATACTGTGTTCAAATTTCAGATATTTTATAATATACTTTGCATTGATGATATCATTAGTGAAGTTTTTGTAGTTCTTTATATGTGTAACAGTATTTACCCCATAGTAATTATGTTCCCTCCTATGTAAGTATTGATATATACCCCATTTTGTAATAATTACTATTCATTTCAAGTTAACAAATTGTATAAATCATGCTATTTTTTTTTCATAGCGCCATTTTTGTGTGTTTGCCCTAAGTCTTCCAACAAGGGATGCCTTGGCAACAATCTATACCAGCATTCTGAGTCAGCACATGGTACAAAAAGGTTACAATGCCAATGTTCAGAGGTACTGTGCTATACTTGTTCAAGGAGCCATTGCTTTCCAAGCTAAAATGATGTCCAGCTTTTTACCTACAGCAATCAAGTTTCATTATATTTTTAACCTCAGAGACATGTCCAACATCTTCCAGGTTACTGAAATTTTTATTAACACTTTTCATAAAGTTTAAGCTTAGTTTCTGATTTTATACATTTCATAAAACTGAAGTTTAGCTTTTGATTTTATAATTTTCATAAAGGTGAAGATAAGCTTTGGATTTTTTAATTTGGATTTGGATTTTCATTTTGTTTCTTTAAATTCACCAATTGATTTTAACTTTTACTGTGGAGATAGGGCTTAGCTCAACATCTGATTATCATTTTAAAAAAGACAACACTTCATTACTTAACATTAGATTAACTCTAAAAAAAAAAAACATTTACATTGTTCATCTACATTCCTAATTTTGTAGGACTAAATTGTTTTATTTATTTCTCACCCATGACCGTCTTGAGGTGGTCTTTGGACAGTCAATCTTCCTTGGGCCATGGGGGGTTTTATTGTTGGCCTAGTTATGTCTGCAGTTGATTGCCGTAGAGATTAGCCATTTGATCTCCTGTTTCTTCTTGCTATTAGTTTGATGATAGATCCTTTTTTGGTCTTGACTTATAGGTGCTTATTTCTTACTCTGTTTACTTTTCTGAATCTAAAACAAATAAATTAGTAGTCATAAGTACATGAAATTAAGCTGTTTTGGACTAAGTGAAATTACAAAATAAAAAGCTCTATTTTTTTTTTTGAAGATCTTGTGGTATGCTCTCTCTTTGTCTTTTCTGAAGTCTTAATGTTGACTTCTAAAAATTTACTATCTTTGCCCAAACATTAGTGTTTATTTAGCATGTTTACAAAATCATATTGTTAATGTACTGTTGTCAAGTTTGAACTGCATCTTGCATAGGACATTAAAAAAGGTAAACCTAACTTAAAAGTATACATGTACAATGTTTATGTTGAGTACAGCCATGAGAATTTCTTAATTATTTTAGCTTACAAAGCACATAGACTCACAAGTGATTATTCTATTGTGTACAGTATAATGCCAGCAAATGTAAACTTGCAAATTATGTATCTATCTCAGGGCCTTCTATTTGCTGGAGCTGAAACCTGTAAGACTCCGGCTCACCTTGTAAGATTATTTTTCCACGAAGCTGAAAGAGTTTACAAAGACAAACTTGTTGATGAAACAGATATTGAAATGTATGAAAAATATCAACTGGAAATTTTAAAAAAGAATTTTGAGGTTTGTTCATTTCACATTTTTATAATGGCTTAGGCAAGTTAGTTTTGCTGTACTTTAATAAACAGTACAGTCTTTAATGATATTCACTTGTAATTTTTTGAGTACAAGATATTACTGCTTCTTATCAGTGATTTCATGCCAGTTGATTATGAGTTAAAGTGACATATACAGGTCCTGGTGAAAGTGTTTGAAAGTCTCCCAAGTCCACCCTTTTAAATGGGTCACCTGACTTGAGTTGGGGAAGTAAAGGTGGCTGGACATTGTGCTAACCACACAACACCATGATTGCCAAGGTTACAGTTGATTTCTACACTTCCGTTGCCCTGATGGACCTTAAAGGCTTTGGAAAATTTACTTTTACTCACTTCTTTTACATCAAAATTTTTATTTTATCAAAAACTATTCCATTTGGGATAAGAATTTGTTAAAAATTTAAAGGTAAATTTGTTATTTTTTAAAAAAAGTTCTTAATGGGTTTATGTTCACATTTCTCAACTATAGGATCAAAAAGAAGAAGTGATCAATGAAAGACCGTTGATCTGTTGTCATTTTGCTGCTGGTATTGGAGACCCTGTGTACACCTTCATCTCAGGCTGGGCCCAGCTTAACAAAATTCTTACTGACGTTCTAGACAGCTACAATGAATTGAATGCTGCTATGAATCTAGTACTCTTTGAAGATGCTATGTCTAATATTTGTCGAATTAATCGTATCATAGAATCTCCTCGAGGTAATGCACTTCTCATCGGAGTAGGGGGCAGTGGCAAACAATCATTATCTCGTTTGGCTGCATTTATTAGTGGATTAGATGTTTTTCAGGTAATTTAACTGCTTGTTTGTCCGTTTTTTTTTTAAAAGTGTATTTGATTTCTTTGTTTTATGTTATAAGTATTAAATATGTTTATTTGTATTTTTTAAACTCCTTAGAGTAGATTTATATGTAGACAAAAGTGAAAATTATTACAAGAAGCTTCAAAATAGTATAGTAATGTTTAAAAAAATGTCTACTTATGAATAATTTCTAAAGTTAGTAAATGTTAACTGTTACATATTGTCATTTTTATAGATATTAATATAAATATTACACAAAAATATAAATAATTAATGAATGGAAGGAATGATCTGACTTATAGTTTTATTAAAATATACTAACTTTTTTTTTCTATCTGTAGGATTTTTATTGGATGTCATTTCAATATAAACGCTGGCATTTTCTATTCATAGGTCACACTAAGTAAGCAGTATGGTACTGCTGATCTCAAAAATGATCTCAATGCCCTCTATAAAAAATCAGGCCTAAAAGGTACACCATTTATTTTTAACTTTATTTGGTACAAGGAAAATATGAATAATTGGGAAAGAGTAATAATTTATTTTTTTTAAAAAGTTTTAAATTTTATACAATTTATGTTTTAGTTTAAAGCACAAGTAAATGAAATAAGTTGTAATGTTTGCAGGTCTTGGAGTTGTGTTCCTGATGTCAGATGCACAGGTAGCGAATGAAATGTTCCTGGTCCTGATCAATGACCTGCTGGCATCAGGCGAGATAGCAGACATATTGAATGATGATGAGACAGAAGAAGTTATGACTGTCATGCTCAGCGAATGCAAACAGAGTGGCATCCCTGATACCAGAGAAAATGCTTGGAGTTTGTTCATTGACAAAGTTCGCAAAAATTTAAAAGTAAGAACAATAAAAATAAGTGAAAATCAATATTTTATAAATTTAGTGTGTAAAATATTAATTAAACAATTTTACAAATAAAATAAGGTGTAAAGGTTTGAGGTTTAGGGTCTGACCGTTGTTACTGTTCGAATAGATATGGAGGTGCTGCTGTGGTAGCGGATCGTTGACTTTACATTCAAACAAATTCAAATAAATACGCAAAACAGTGCGGCTGATTACTGGTTTTATTTGTGGACGTAGACTTGAAAGTATTACATTAAATTTTAGACAAAGGCACATAATGAAGGCACAGTTTCCAAGTCAAATGAAATACGTCTTGCTAGTTTGAGATTAAAAGAGTAACTGCCTCTATCTCTAAGGCTTGTCTCTAAGCAACTCACATAACAACATAAAAATTCATACTCTCTATAGTCACTTAAAAAGTGTGATTAACACACATGCACAAACAAAATCAAACAGTGTATATTTAATTCAACTTTAACTCCTTCACACCCCTTATAACCCAGAGATGTTAATGGCCTTTGTTTTAAATAAACTTGACCAAAATAGAATGTTTCAGCCTTTGGTTCTCATATTTCTTTTATTATTTTGTTATAAATTACGGACAGTAAAACTATTGACTATCTCTATTTAAAAGGTGGTTCTGTGCTTTTCACCAGTGGGAAATACACTACGTGTTCGAAGCAGGAAATTCCCAGCAATCACCAACTGTACTAGTATCAACTGGTTTCATGAGTGGCCAGAAGAGGCCTTAATGTCTGTCAGTAGCAGATTCCTGAGTGACTGTGAGCTTTTGGATGTAGGTTGACATTACCTCCAATCTTTATTAAAACAGATATTTAGAGAAAACTTAAGATCACTTAAATACACCACACAAATGCCAAACTTGTCAAGCCTGAAAATTTTGTATGGCACGCCGAAAAAATGTTTAAAAATCAACAAATGTAAATTATATATTATAAATATAAAAATATTAATTAAATATACATAAACAAAAATGTAACGTATAGGGATGAGCAAAATAAATTAGTTTAATTTGCTCTATTTTGGGCCCACACAAAAAATTTAATTTCAATTTGCAATTTTTTTTTCATGTTGGTAAAATCCTGTTTGCAATCCCTGCTTTAGATAGATTTAAGTTGAATATATTAGGTTATTAAAATGTCTTTTGTTACCTTGACAGAGCAACATGCGTGTATCAGTGTCACAGTTCATGGCCTATGTGCATAAATCTGTCAATGAGGCTAGCGCACTCTACTTGAAGAATGAGCATCGCTATAACTACACAACCCCCAAATCCTTCCTTGAACAAATTGTTCTATACCAGAACTTGTTAAACATGAAAAATGATGAGCTTCAGGCCAGCATTATCAGATTAGAGAATGGGTTGGAAAAGTTGCGCAGCACAGCAACACAGGTAATGACACAGGTCTTTCAGTTGTATTTTCACAGCAACACAGCTAATGACATAGGTCTTTCAGTTGTATTTTCACAGCAACACAGCTAATGACATAGGTCTTTCAGTTGTATTTTCACAGCAACACAGCTAATGACATAGGTCTTTCAGTTCTATTTTTTTTAAGCTTGCACCACTGATGTTAGGTTGTAAGTCTAGCATTTTGAACTCCCTTTCATTTTCGTTTGGTCTCTGAGAGGTTATCATTTTTCTTATCTTTATTTCACCAGGTGGATGATTTAAAATCTAAATTGGCCTCACAAGAAGTTGAGCTGGCTACCAAAAATGCTGAAGCTAATGAACTCATCACTATGGTAAGTGCTGAGACAGAGAAAGTCATGGCTGAGAAAGCAATCGCTGATGTTGAAGAGGAGAAGGTGTCCATCATAACACAGGAAGTAGAACAGAAAGCATCTGATTGTTCCAGAGATCTGGCCAAAGCTGAGCCTGCACTCCTAGCAGCTAAAGAAGCTTTGAATACATTAAACAAGGTCAGTTTTGTCATTCTCATTGAACAAACTATTATAAGTCGTAATAAAGCGGAACAATATTTTAGCTATTACATGTATGTTTTTAAAGTGTTTCTCAAATTATATTTGGATCTCTATAATAACTCGTTCAAATTCTAATTCAGCCATTAAATAAAATTCTCAGCATCTTTCACTGTATCTCTGTGTTCTTAGCAGTTGTTATAATGTCTCTCCTTTGTTTCTCATGAATGAGAAAATATCTAGAAGTATAAAAAACTATCTTGATTTAAAAGGAAATGTTTAAGCAAAATTGTCATTTAGCATTTAGAGCCACAGTAGCCTAACTCAAGAAGTATCATTTTGGTAGACCTTGTAATATTTGTATTTATGGATGAAATTATTAGCCAAATTGGTTTAGCTCTGGGCATCGCAGTAAGCAGATGAATGTTAGTTGTCATGTTAGTAACTTGTAACTAGACAGTAGATATTGTAATCCACCTGAGCTCACCATTATATGTCAGCTCATGTTCATATAATTATATTGAAGAATTAAAAGTTATAATCGTTCCTTTCAACTGGAGTCAACTTCTTGTGTTAACATTGCTTATGATTGTTGTCACCTCTGCTAAGAAACTTGTATTCTAACCTAAAAGTTAATAATAGGACCTCGTAGCAATTACATTGTCCTCTGAGTTACTTTAAATCATATAATGTTACGATAACCATCACCGATATTATTTGAGACACTGATGTTTATTTTTTTAAATAATTTTTCTACAGAATAATTTGACTGAATTGAAATCCTTTGGTTCACCTCCAGCTGCCGTGACAAATGTAATAGCCGCTGTGATGGTCTTGTTAGCCCCGGGAGGAAATGTTCCTAAAGACCGGTCATGGAAAAATGCAAAAGCAACAATTATGTCAAAAGTAATGTAATTTATTTAAGACTGTTTTTTCAGCAAAGTGTGTTAAAAAACCTGCTCATACATAAGAAGAATTTTAATTGTAATTTTCTTCTACAATAAATTAGTATGAAATTATTTGCACTAATAAGAAAATTATAATCTGTTTTTTTACCCTAAATATCTAATGCTTATTTTATAAAAAAAATAATGAAGATTGTTTTGTTTATTTTATAAATGTTGTTCTGTTTGCCAAAAGGTGGACTCATTTCTAGATGCCTTAATTAATTATGACAAAGACAACATCCCACTTGCCTGTCAGGTGGCAGTAAAACCATATTTGAATGATCCTGAGTTTGATCCAGAGTTTATCAAAGCTAAATCAATGGCAGCTGCAGGTAAGTCTACCACTGAAAAATGTCATTCTTTTTCTTTTAGCAGACCTGGTAATATTTGTATTTATGGATGAAATTATTTGCCAGATTGGTTCCCTTTTATTACCATTTCATTGAATTTATCTCCCTAACAGGCTTGTGTTCATGGGTAATTAATATCATGAGATACTATGAAGTATTCTGTGAAGTTGAGCCTAAAAGAATAGCTTTGAAAAAAGCAAATGAAGAACTAAATTCAGCGCAAACTAAACTCTTGGCCATTAAATGTAAATGAATTCTTTATTTGATGAATTTGAGTTACTCTTTTTTTATAAATGCATGTACATTAGGGTGATAACAAAAAAAATATTTTTATGAAACCACTTGCAATCGAGGAACTTTTATGTGTAATTTAAGAATATCAATTGCATTTTTGAT
>JAGDYQ010000258.1:343011-469556 GCA_021962125.1 Bulinus truncatus
TTTTTGTCCCCGTTTTGTCTGTCTGTCATCACCCTAGATCTCAACAACCATAAGTCCTAGACCCATGATGTATATATCATTTTGTAGGTCTTGGCCTGCCAAGAAATGACTTTTTTTTCCATTTTACGCGATCTGACCTCTGAGGGCCGTAAAGGGGCCTTATAAAGTACCGTTTTTTACTATATAAGCTATATTTAATAATGGAGCGCCCTATATCTCAGCAACCATAAGTCCTAGACCCGTGATGTATATATCATTTTGTAGGTCTTGGCCTGCCATGTGTACATCAAAAGTTCATTTTGCGATAAGACCTCTGAGGGCCGGGCTTCAGGGCTCCTAAGGGGCTTATATATTATATATGGCCCAATTCTACACATTGTACGTTCAATAACCCATTCACTTGGTGCGAAATACTGCAGCACGTAGTTTCACCAAGATTTATTAAGAAACTCATCAAATGAAATAGTAAGCTTCACTTAATTGAAAGTATCAGAGCTATGCAACAATTGACGGAGTTTTCAGACGATTAAATGACTACAATTTCGAATGTTTTCAATTATGAGTCCTATTTCAGTAACCACAAACCACTTGTAGTTAGATTTAAGAGAAAATATTTTTTTTTTTCAAATATGAAGAAACGTCTTTATAATATTTTTTTTTACAGATATATGCATTACACAATTGAATTTATAAACATTTCCAAAATTTACAAATATTTACTGAAAGCTAACAAACGTACTGATACATAACACGAAAATGCGCTAACACGTCCTGTGTCCAGAATGGAACAGGCTTAATTGCTTGTTTTAAAGAACCTAGACAATAATTGGGAAAGAGTAATAATTTATTTTTTAAAAAAAGTTTTAAATTTTATACAATTTATGTTTTAGTTTAAAGCACAAGTAAATGAAATGTAATGTTTGCAGGTCTTGGAGTTGTGTTCCTGATGTCAGATGCACAGGTAGCGAATGAAATGTTCCTCGTCCTGATCAATGACCTGCTGGCATCAGGCGAGATAGCAGACATATTGAATGATGATGAGACAGAAGAAGTTATGACTGTCATGCTCAGCGAGTGCAAACAGAGTGGCATTCCTGATACCAGAGAAAATGCTTGGAGTTTGTTCATTGACAAAGTTCGCAAAAATTTAAAAGTAAGAACAATAAAAGTAAATGAAATCAATATTTTATAAATTGAGTGTGTAAAATATTAGTTAAACAATTTTACCAATAAAATAAGGCTTCATATATTATCTTTGGCATTTGTTGATCAAATCTGTAACCGCTGTAATGATAATCTTTGTACTGTAGTTGGTTCCCTTTACATCCTCACAATAGTGAAAAGTGCAGTGCAAGCACACCATAAATGACAAGTTGTATCTCCATATGGTTGTGGTTCAAAGTTATTTCAGCTCTATAATGTTCAATGGCCACAATTTGCTTTATTAAACACTCTTACACTTTTTATTCAATTATTTAAAGCTGCTTTGATTGGCATGCACCATTCATTCACTGTCAAGCTTTGTATTTTATATGGGCAGATCTGAATCCTTTAATTAATAGAAGTTGTTGTATTTTTATTTTAGTGTAGCCAGTGGTCAGATTTATTTTGAGCTATAAATCCATTTATCCGTCAGTTGATTTAAATGTTATAAATATTTCAATTATAACCCAGAGATGTTAATGGCCTTTGTTTTAAATAAACTTGACCAACATAAAATGTTTCATCCCTTAGTTATCATTTTTCTTTTATTATTTTGTTATAAATTATGGACAGTAAAACTATAGACTACCATAAACCAAACAAATAAGACCTTATTATCTGAAAGCTCAGTGTGTCAGGCAAAACATTTAAATTTCATTTGTCTTTTGCTATGTAATATTTGTGATCTATCTCTATTTAAAAGGTGGTTCTGTGCTTTTCACCAGTGGGCAATACACTGCGTGTTCGAAGCAGGAAATTCCCAGCAATCACCAACTGTACTAGTATCAACTGGTTTCATGAGTGGCCAGAAGAGGCTTTAATGTCTGTCAGTAGCAGATTCCTGAGTGACTGTGAGCTTTTGGATGTAGGTTGACATTACCTCCAATCTTTATTAAAACAGATTTTTAGAGAAATCTTAAGATCAGGAATGTCAAATACACCACACAAATGCTAAACTTGTCAAGCCTGAAAGTTTTGT
The DNA here is from genome assembly GCA_021962125.1 of Bulinus truncatus. Classification (NCBI taxonomy): domain Eukaryota; kingdom Metazoa; phylum Mollusca; class Gastropoda; family Planorbidae; genus Bulinus; species Bulinus truncatus. The sequence continues at coordinate 345,194 of JAGDYQ010000258.1, forward strand.
ACGGCACGCCAAAAAAATGTTTATAAATCAACAAATATAAATTATATATTATAAATATAAAAATAGTAATTAAATATATATAAATAAAAATGTAAATAAATTAGTTTAATTTGCTATATTTTGGGCCCACACAAAAAATGTAATTTTAATTTGCAATTTTTTATTCATTTTGGTAAAATCCTGTTTGCAATCCCTGCTTTAGATAGATTTAAGTTGAATATATTAGTTTATTAAAATATCTTTTGTTACTTTGACAGAGCAACATGCGTGTATCAGTGTCTCAGTTCATGGCCTATGTGCATAAATCTGTCAATGAGGCTAGCGCACTCTACTTGAAGAATGAGCATCGCTATAACTACACAACCCCCAAATCCTTCCTTGAACAAATTGTTCTATACCAGAACTTGTTAAACATGAAAAATGATGAGCTTCAGGCCAGCATTATCAGATTAGAGAATGGGTTGGAAAAGTTGCGCAGCACAGCAACACAGGTAATGACATAGGTCTTTCAGTTGTATTTTCTTTAAGCTTACACCAATGATATCAGGTTGTAAGTTTAGCATTTTGAACTCCCTTTCATTTTTTTTGGTCCCTGAGAGGTGATAATTTTTATTATTTTCACCAGGTGGATGATTTAAAATCTAAATTGGCCTCACAAGAAGTTGAGCTGGCTACCAAAAATGCTGAAGCTAATGAACTCATCACTATGGTAAGTGCTGAGACAGAGAAGGTCATGGCTGAGAAAGCCATTGCTGATGTTGAAGAGGAGAAGGTGTCCATCATAACACAGGAAGTAGAACAGAAAGCATCTGATTGCTCCAGAGATCTGGCCAAAGCTGAGCCTGCACTCCTGGCAGCTAAAGAAGCTTTGAATACATTAAACAAGGTCAGTTTTGTCATTCTCATTGAACAAACTATTATAAGTCATAATAAAGCGGAACAATATTTTAACAATTACATTTATGTTTTTAAAGTGTTTCTCAAATTATATTTGGATCTCTATAATAACTCTTCAGATTCTAATTCAGTCATTAAAAAAATTCTCAGCATCTTTCACTGTATCTCTGTGTTCTTAGCGGTTGTTATAATGTCTCTCCTTTATTTCTTATCAATGAGAAAAGATTTAGACTTATAGAACTTTATACTTATAGAAGTATAAAAAACTATCTTGATTTGAAAGAAAATGTTTAGGCTAAATTAGCATTTAGCGCCTTAGTAGCCTACCTCAAGAAGTATAATTTTGGCTGTAGCTCTGGGCATAGCAGTAAGTGGATGCATGTTAGAAGTCATGTTAGTGACTTGTAACTAGACAGTAGATATTGTACTCCACCTGAGTTCACCATTATATGTCAGCTCATGTTCATGTAATTATATTGAAGAATTAAAAGTTAAAATTGTTCCTTTCAACTGGAGTTAACTTCTTATGTTAACATTGTTTATGTTTGTTGTCACCACTGCTAAGAAACTTGTATTTTACCTAAAAGTCAATAATAGACATTGATGTTTTTTTTTTTTTTAAATAATTTTTCTACAGAATAATTTGACTGAATTGAAATCCTTTGGTTCACCTCCAGCTGCCGTGACAAATGTAATAGCCGCTGTGATGGTCTTGTTAGCCCCGGGAGGAAATGTTCCTAAAGACCGGTCATGGAAAAATGCAAAAGCAACAATCATGTCAAAAGTAATGTAATTTATTTCACACTGTTTTTTTCAGCAAAGTGTGTTAAAAAAACATGCTCATACATAAGAAGAATTTCAATTGTAATATTTTTCCTCAGTAGATTAGTATGAAATTATTTGCGCTAATGAGAAAATTATAATCTGTTTTTTTTTTTACCTAAAATATCTTATGCTTATTGTATACAAAAATAATGAAGATTGTTTTGTTTATGTTATAAATTTTATTTTACTGTTAATATTGGTACAGCTAGTTAAAAATTCAGAGATTAATTTGTGCAAATTTTGTTCTGTTTGCCAAAAGGTGGACTCATTTCTAGATGCCTTAATTAATTATGACAAGGACAACATCCCACTTGCCTGTCAGGTGGCAGTGAAACCATATTTGAATGATCCTGAGTTTGATCCAGAGTTTATCAAAGCTAAATCAATGGCAGCTGCAGGTAAGTCTACCACTGAAAAATGTCATTCTTTTTCTTTTAGCAGACCTGGTAATATTTGTATTTATGGATGAAACTATTCGCCAGATTGGTTCCCTTTTATTACCATTTCATTGAATTTATCTCCCTAACAGGCTTGTGTTCATGGGTAATTAATATCATGAGATACTATGAAGTATTCTGTGAAGTTGAGCCTAAAAGAATAGCTTTGAAAAAAGCAAATGAAGAACTAAATTCAGCGCAAACTAAACTCTTGGCTATTAAATGTAAATAAATTCTTTATTTGATGTATTTGAGTTACTCTTTTTTTATAAATGCATGTACATGTATTTGTCTTTAATTTAAGTTAAAGTTATTATAGAAAAATTAAATGTTATTTTAGATGTATTTCACAATGAATCAACTGTAAGATTTATTTTTCTATTACTTAAAAGTATTTTTGTTGTAGTGTAGTTTGTCAGGATATTTTAAAAGTACCTGATAGATTATATTTCTGTATGCTACAAATTTTGTAAGAAAGTGTCTGTAATCTTGTGTTCACTACACTTACAGCTAAAGTGGCCGCACTAGAAGCCACCCTGAATGAGTGCCAGTCAGAGTTGAATAGGGCCATAACGACTAAACAGAAGTGCCAGGAGGAAGCTGATGCCACTGCTGCTGTGATAGAACTGGCCAACAGGCTGGTTGGTGGGCTGGCCTCTGAGAATGTCCGCTGGGCTCAAGCCATTATGAACTTCCATGAGAATGAAAAGACTCTGCCTGGGGATGTTCTGCTAACAACTGCTTATATTTCTTACATGGGCTCATTTACCAAGGTTTCTTTTATTACTTGTGTAGATTTTTGTGTGTTGAACTTGCTATATTCTTTCTAGTAGCGTAGAAAAAATAAACAAATATGCTCAATATCAAAGGGATAACAAAGTCAATTAGTATCAAAAGAACTACAAATCTCAACTCTGTTCAAATTTAATAACAGATGTTGGCCACGCCCAGTGGCTAATCTGTGTGCAGTAAATTTATCTTGCTTTAAGGTTCAGAATGTTTGTAATTGATTTTATCTCGTTCACACAATACTTTGCCCATTATAATTTCAAAATTGGTTGGTAGCTACCAGCCAATTTTCACATTAGCTAGTTTAGCTGGCCAATGTCTGTCATTGGCTGCTTAGCAGACATTGGCCATAATACCAGAGTGTATAGAATATATTTTCTCATAGAAATTAGATTTTTAAAAATTTCAATTAATTTTCACTCAACTTGAATGAAGAGTTTTTTTTTGAAGATGCTTTTTCCCTTCAGTGTATGTACTGTTTCATTACATTATATATCTGTAATGTGGAAATGATTAGAGCATCACTGTTATCATCATATTTCCACCTGTACTTATAAAAAGTTTAGTCAATTATTGAATTACTGAAAAGAATACTAAATGATTTATAGGTGTACCGCACAGATCTACTTGACTATAAATGGACTCCCTTTATCAAGAAGTTAAAGTACCCAATACCAGTGACAGAAAATCTGGATCCATTAATTCTTTTAGTAGACAGTGCACAGGTAATCTTAGCTCTTTTCAAGCTGAAATTAAATTTCATGATAGTTATGATAGAAATTTGACATAATTCAGTCCCATAGTGCAAGATTTATCTGTTTATTTTAATATGCATTAGATTGCAAGCTGGAATAATGAAGGTTTACCAAGTGACAGAATGTCCATAGAAAATGCGACAATCCTGACCAATTGCGAACGCTGGCCACTCATGATTGATCCACAACTCCAGGGATATAAATGGATAAAAACAAAATATGGAGCAAGACTGAAGGTAATACCCTCATGAAGGAAGTATTGTTCATTTTATTAATCAAAAGACAATTTATTTTGAGAATCCTTTATCCTCACTACCTAGTTATAACTCAGGCAGCATGCTATACTTTAATGTTGACATGAACTCTTTGTCACTGCTTAGTCTATCCCAGGCCCGTAGCCAGGTCAAAGTAAGCAGGGAGGCACCAATACCCAGCAAGGGGGCACCTTTCCTTTTTCTTTATTTTTTCCTCTTTTTCTTCTTTTTTAAGTGGGGGGGGCACGGCCCCCTAGTGCCCCCCCCCCTTTGGCTACAGGGCTGGTCTATCCCAAGTGAAAAAATTTTAAAATAATACATTGATTTGTTTGTTTTTTTTTACTTAACCAAATGAATACCCCTAAATAAATACCATTATGTTCAAGTTAACAGTCAAGTCCAATGAAAATATATTGAATGTTAAGTTTGTTAACTTATTTAACTTTTTATGTTTTGGTTTAGTTACTCAGAAAGGAACAAACCTACAGCTGTAGCAGACACTAGTTTACATTAGTAGAGAAGAGAAGCTAATTATTGTGACAAATTTTTTTAACATCAATAGCTGCATATAGTGTCCTATTTATCATTCTTATTATATTTCTCATATTTTCCTTACTACATGTATAGTGCGTAAATTTAATTAACAATAATATTTAAAATTTTGTCTTTGCTTTTTCTGTCTCTAACTTATCATTGCCTATAAAATTATTCTCAAATATTCTCATAAGATTGTGAAGCTTGGCAGTGCTGGCTACTTAGATATCATAGAGAAAGCTGTGGAGACTGGTGAAATTTTGCTGATGGAAAACATTGGAGAGTCAGTTGATGCAGTACTGGACCATCTCTTGGGGAGAAACACCATCAAGAAAGGAAAAGCCATCAAGGTTCATAGATGTTGTAAACATTCTTTCAGTAAATGATTGTTAGATGTGCTATTACGTTAAATGGCATTGTGCTCGGCTTTTCAATAATTTTGCAAATTTCCGTTTATTTGACTGAGGAAATTAAATTATTTTAAGAACATATCTGCTTGTCCCTCTAGATTGTTAGATGTGCTATTACGTTAAATGGCATTGTGCTCGGCTTTTCAATAATTTTGCAAATTTCCGTTTATTTGACTGAGGAAATTAAATTATTTTAAGAACATATCTGCTTGTCCCTCTAGATTGGCGACAAGGAAATTTCTTACCACAAGAGTTTCAGGTTAATATTGCAGACCAAACTGGCCAATCCTCATTACAAGCCTGAAATGCAGGCCCAGACAACACTGATTAACTTTACAGTCACCAGGTACAACACATCTTATGATGCATAATTAGATATTTTATCAAAATTACTTTTAATTGTTTCATTTTAGTTTGCTTTCACAAATGTATTTACTTTTGAAGAGAAACATCCCATTTTATTTTCTCTTTGTAGTAGTCTCATTACAATCATATAAGTCAATTTAGATATTCATATTTCTTGTGCTATTTTAGAATTGTTTCTTATTTATTTATTTTTAAATGTACATTTAAATTTAAAAGTAGTCTTGTTCAGAAGATACGACATTAAATGGCCATAAAATACACAACTGCAAAATCCTAGAACTTACCTAATTTATTCACTAAAATAGAGACGGCTTGGAAGATCAACTTTTAGGTGCAGTTGTCTCAAAAGAGAGACCAGATCTAGAAAAGCTGAAATCCGATCTAACTCGTCAACAAAATGAGTTCAAAATCATTCTAAAAGGTATGTCACTGAGATGTATGTTGAGTTTAAATCTCATCCAGTTTGTACTTGTTTTTTTTGTTTCATTTACATTGTTGTCCTTTTTATCAGGCCTAGAAGATAACCTGCTTGCTAGATTGTCCACCGCTGAAGGAAACTTCTTAGGTGACTATGCCTTGGTAGAAAACCTGGAAACCACAAAACGTACAGCAGCAGATATAGAAGCCAAATCTGCAGAAGCTAAAATCACAGAAGTTGAAATCAATACAGCTAGAGAAATTTACCGACCTGTTTCAGCCAGAGCGTCTTTGCTGTACTTCATTCTAAATGATCTATATAGGATTCATCCTATGTACCAGTTTTCTTTAAAGGTTAGTCTATAGAAAAAACATTAACTAAAATTAACTAAAAATAATGATTAATTTTTTTATACTTAATTATACATTTCTTACTTTATATTTGAAAAAGATATAAGATTGTGTTGTGTTCTGTGTGTGAAGTCCCTGTAAGGATGAGATGAAATCTCTTAGATCCTATAAACCACTAATGGGACGGTTTTGCAGTGCCCTTGTTTCATCCCCATTATAGCCTGATAGTGCAATGGCCATTGAGGCACCACAGGAGACATAGTGGGGACTTTAGCCATGACCTAAATACCCATTGGTTCTCACTGAAATTTGAACCAGTGACCCTCAGGTCAACAGTCGAGCGCTTTACCACATGACCATCTGCTCTGAAAATATTGAGTCTTTGCATGGGATTAATCTCACTATTTATCATTTTTCAAGGCTTTCAGTGTTGTCTTTGACAAGGCCATTGACAGAGCTGAGCCAGGGGATACTGAGGAAGAAAGAGTTAAAAACCTGATAGACTGCATCACCTACTCTACCTATGTGTACACCACCCGGGGACTGTTTGAGAGAGACAAACTTATTTTTGGAACTATGTTGACATTCCAGGTCAGCAGCTAATGTTTTTTCTGTAGATTAAGAGTTATAAAACTTCGTTTGCTAGAGAGTTGTGTTGGGAAAATTCCTTTTTATAATCTGCAAAAATAATTCATTAAAAAAAAAACTACTACTTGTACTTAAATCTAACATATGTTATACATGAAAAAGTATTTTGCTATTTAATAGGACCAAAAACCTTCTGCAGAGATTTCATGTGTCCAAACTCATTTTAAATCAATACATTTATCTACATTAATAACTTTCAGTGTGTCCTAGTTAATGATGTAGCCTTCAACTAATATTTGCTTAGATTTTAGCCCAGTTGAAAGAAATTGATATGGATGCTTTAGATTTCCTACTTCGTTATCCTGCAACTTCTGATGTCCCTTCTCCTGTCGATTTCCTGAATGATTTAAGCTGGGGAGGAATTAAGGTAATTGTTTTAAAATATTTACATTTCAGCCTATGTTTTACTCATAAAGCTGTTAAATTTAAGATCATATAATAAATTCTATTTTTAAAAAATGGATGTAAAGTTGTCTCACAAGGGATTATACAAAAAAAATTTAAGCTTTATAATGATTGATAGACTACAAACATTTGACTGCCACATACAAGAACAATAGGTTTAGTGCTTCAGCTACTGTTATGAGAAATTAAAAATACAAATTACTTGTGATTAGGCTTTGTCTGAAAAAGAGGCCTTCAAAAATTTGGACAAAGATGTCCTCGGGTCAGCAAAAAGATGGAAGAAATTTGTTGAAGGTGAAGCCCCAGAAAAAGAAAAATTCCCTCAGGAATGGAAGAATAAATCTCTGATTGAAAAACTGTGTATGATGCGAGCCCTCAGACCAGATCGCATGAGTAATGCCATTACGTAAGTTGAATTACATCATTTTTTTTCATTACTTTCATTTTTTTAAGCAACTATCAGAAACATCTTTAAATTGATTAATTTATTCTAAGTTTCACTAAACTCCTTTAAAAGGCATTGAGGCAAATCAAAGAAAACCCAAAATATTTGATAGGCTGGATTTATTAAATAGCAACCTTATTTTAAACCTTTTAATACCTGCTGCCCTTTGAGTAATAAAGGGAAATGTATTTACCATATATAGCATATCATCCTTAAACATAAGTTTTTTCATATATAGGTTCAAACTTGAAAAAGAAATATGTCATTTTTTCTTTTCTAATTCTTATTTATTGCAACATTGTATTCTTTTACTCTTTATATATTGCCCTGATGTATTTTTTCTTTTTCTTTGTAGCCAATTCATTGAAGAGACCATGGGTCGTAAATATATTGAAAACCGTTCAGTAGAATTTGGTAAATCTTTTGAAGAGTCAGGACCAGCCACTCCAATGTTCTTCATTCTCTCCCCTGGTGTTGATCCACTTAAAGATGTGGAGAAACTTGGGAGGAAACTAGGCTACACAACAGCAAAGGAGAATCTCCATAACATATCACTGGGCCAGGGACAAGAAGTTGTGGCAGAAAGGGCCATTGATATTGCTGCAAAGAAAGGTCACTGGGTTGTGTTACAGGTAAATTGGATATTTTTGTTATTGTCTGATTAAGGCTCTGTATAATGGACTGGTTGAGCAAAAATATTTCCTTTAATAAAAATGCTCAAATTATAAAAAAATATGGAATAGTTTACTACACACTAAATTAGTTCCATTGTGTTTTGAGATTTTAATTAATAAAAATCATAGGTTTATTTATATTGAGACCCAAAACTTAGGAAGAAATGATTTAATAGTCTTTTAATTTTGATTTACTGCATTAAATAGTTTTCATATAAGAATTTTTCACTAGTAATTTGTTCATTGTGCCCCTGGCAGCCTAAATAACTAAAATATTAATATTTGGTTGTCTTTTCTTCTATCTGCAATAAATCCATTTATCTTATACTTCACTCCAGAATGTTCATTTAGTCGCCCGATGGCTCCCAAATCTTGAAAAGAAGCTGGAACAGTATTCAGAAGAAAGTCACCTAAACTACAGACTGTTTATCAGTGCTGAGCCTGCAGCTGATCGTGAATATCACATCATTCCCCAAGCGATCCTAGAATCCTCTGTTAAAATAACCAATGAACCACCGACTGGAATGTTTGCCAACTTACACAAAGCCCTGGATAATTTTACTCAGGCTAGTTTGATAATAATATGCATTTTAACAAAGCAATTTCCTTTAATATTTTTTAGCATAACTAATAGTCTAACCTAAAAATGAACACTCTGACTAGTGCTTCACTGTCTGGTCTTTTACATTTATAAAGTGTCATTAAATACAATTTTTTTTACTAGTTGTCAACTATCAATATACTAGAGTCTATAGATGTAGTTTCTCTGGGTTTTTTGTATTCTGCTATTTGATTTATTCTTGTATCCATCTTTCTGTTTCAGGATACACTTGAGATGTGTTCCAAAGAAGTGGAGTTTAAGTCAATATTATTTGCACTGTGTTATTTCCATGCTGTTGTTTGCGAAAGGAGAAAATTTGGAGCTCAGGGCTGGAATAGAGTATATCCATTCAATGTTGGAGATTTGACTATCAGTGTTAATGTACTGTATAACTATCTGGAGGCCAACAATAAGGTTTTGTTTTTTTTTTTAACAAAGACATGTATTCTAAATATAGATAAATGCTAGTTTTCTCTAATAATTAAATAGATTTAAAAAAGTGCAAAAATAGTGAAGCTTTTTTAGTCTTTTTTAGTCTCTTAAAAACTTGCCAAATTAATTCACTTATATTAGAGTGTCCAAAAATAATGAGCAAGTTCAAATTAGTCATATAGAAACTGAAAATTATAATCACTATAAATTAAATATGAATTTTTTTTTTAATATATAAAAAAACAGTTGTAAGATTGAGCTGGTTAAAAAATCAAAAGCTTGGGTGATTACAACATACTGAACTAAATATGTCTTTACAGTAATTTATAAGTAGCAATTAATCTATATATATTAATGGACACTCATGCTTATATTTTTAGCTACAAAAAAGTTTTAAAAATATCTGTGTTGTGTAATGCATTTATTTAACTTTTTAGTGCATTTTAAAAAATGTTTTTTAAAAGGTTTTTTTTTGGTTTGTGTATTTGCTCTAAAGCTTAGTATGAATTGTATGTTGAATAATAGTGAATTTGAGCTAGTTAAATACTGTAGTAAATATGGATTTATGTCTGTCTGGTTTCATTAATTAAAGTTTTAGTTTTTCTCCAATAAAACAAGTTCATATAGCATCAATGACCTTAACTTTTCTTATTGATTAATCTATCTTGCTTATATAGGTCCCATGGGAAGATCTGCGTTACTTGTTTGGTGAAATCATGTACGGAGGTCACATTACTGATGACTGGGACAGAAAACTGTGCAGAACTTATCTGGAAGTTTACATGAATCAGGAGATGGTTGGTTTAGTAGACGATAATGAATTTATTGTTGGAAATATTTTACAATTGAACAAAGAAAGCGTTTAATTTTTAGAACAATTTTTTTTTGCATAAAAAATTCAAATTTTTTTCTAATGTATTTAGAAATTTTAAGTTCATAAGAAATTATTACTAGTCAAAACTGAAATTACCTTGTGTGATAGACATTATATGATTTTTTTCTAAGCCAGACAAGCCTAACCCACTTTTTAAAATATTTTTTTTTCTTTTTTTTAAAAGTGTATTGCTGTAAGACTCCAATTTTTCATGACTGATTTTTAGATTGATGGGGAGCTATTTTTAGCCCCAGGTTTTGCTGTCCCACCCAACAATGACTATGAAGCCTATCACCAATACATTGATGATGAGCTGCCTCCAGAAAGTCCTTACCTCTATGGTCTGCACCCTAATGCTGAGATAGAGTTTCTCACCAAGACATCAGACAATCTACTAAGAACTGTTTTTGAGATGCAGCCAAGAGATGCCTCTGGTGATTCCGGGGAGACTGTGTCCAAAGAAGAGAAGGTTGCACATTTTTTTTTTCATTTGATTTCTTTATTGTGCATTAGTAAAGTAAAGTAAAGTTCCCTAAACCCTAACGGGCCATCGGAGCAGATGAAGTGTAGAATTCATCTGTTTCTATAACCTCGGCATATGAAGGGATTATGTGGTTAGCACAACGCCCTTATTGTGCATTAGCATTGTCTAATTATTCTGTTGAGGCTCTGCCAGTTTTAATTTCACTGTCCTGTCAGCAAGGAGCATCCCAAGAGAATTGAATCAGAACCCAAACAGGGGCCTGAAGGGGGTTAGGTTACAAAATGAGACATTCTTGGGAGAGGAAATTAAGGAGCTTGGTAGTTAGGTTTGTTAGGGACCCTATGTTTTCTGTTTGTGGCCTTGGTGAATGGCTCTTGTAGACTATCTAGGTTTTTAAAAATGTGCTACCTTGGTGAATGGCTCTTGTAGACTATCTAGGTTTTTAAAATTGTGCTACCTTGCTTGAAATCAAGACCTTCAATGATTTATTATTTATCATAAATCCTTCTAAAAATAGATCCAGTCCAGCATTAAATAGGCTTAGTTAACCTGAGGGCTTAAAAAGACCTTGCTAGCTGATTAAAACATTTTCTAAATGATTCAGGTGAAGGAAATATTGGACGAATTGACAGAAAAACTTCCTGATCCATTCAATGTTGAAGAAATAATGCAGAAAGTTCCACCAGATGAAAGGACGCCCTTTGTTGTAGTAGCCTTCCAGGAGTGTGAAAGGATGAACATGTTGACAGGAGAGATAAGACGAACACTCAAAGAATTGGATTTAGGTCTAAAGGTATACATGTATGATGGTATACATGTATGATGGTATGCATGTATGATGGTATACATGTATGATGGTATACATGTATGATGGTATATATGTATGATGGTATACATATATGATGCCAAATGTGTTATATGATGGATCAATCACAAGCTTTATTTTTTTTTCCAGTTAAAGTTGATTGTGCATAGTTCCCCTGGCAGCCTAAATAACTAAAATGTTTATTTCTGTAGGGTGAGCTGACCATTACTGTTGAGATGGAAAATCTCAGCAATGCTTTATTTTTAAACAATGTACCTGACAGGTGGGAAAAGAAAGCCTACCCATCGTTGTTTCAGTTAGCCCAATGGTACGAGATCATCTATCATCCATTTGTAACTTTTTAAATATTCAGGTCTTGGTTTATGCTTGTTTTTTTTTATATACTGTAAAAGAAAATGTATGTAAAGAAGCAGTCAAGGAGATTACATTTTTGTTTACTTAATAAAAATCAAATAGAACTGTAGATAAAAATTAGTATTCATCACATTTATTAATTTTTCTTTTTGATAAATTTATGACTTAATTAGAAAGTTTTTTCTTTTTTTAATAGCTGTAGAGAGAAATGGAAAAAATTAAACTGAACATCAGTTTATTCATATTTAAAACTTTATGAAAGAAAAATATCTTTTACTGACTATGCAGAGTTAGAACTTTTATAAATAAATATTCTTGTTTTAATTAGTTATACTGTAGTAATAATCACAGATTTTTTTAATCAGGTATGGGGATATGATTCAAAGAGCAAGAGAATTGGAGAACTGGATTGGTGACTTTAACCTACCAGCAAGTGTTTGGTTGGGGGGATTTTTTAATCCTCAGAGCTTTCTCACTGCTATTATGCAGCAAACTGCCAGAAAGGTTAGTTTACTGCTCCCGTGAAATTAAACCTATAACCTGGGGTTTGTCTGTCTGGCTTACATTGATCATCAACATTATCCATTTGAAATGTGTCAACACAGATAAAAGTCATTGTCTGGTAGGATTTTTTTTAAAGAAAAATCATCCGATTATTAAAGTGGTTTATCATCATTAGTGATTCAGCTGACATAATATATATTTTTTACAATATTTCAGATATTATTGAAGTCTTGAAATGTAAATCTTTAACATATATCATCACACGGTACATGATGGTATAGGCAAATGCCATCCACCTTTTTCTTTTCTCAGCTAACTTGCATAGACCATGCAATGTTTGTCCCTTTTTTTTTGTGAATTTTTAATAGGCGACCTTATATCAAGGTGCCAAAATTAAAGCAAATTTAAATTTTCGTTATTGCATGTGCCAGTACCTCATGATTTAATACATAATACAGTATTTACATGTATGTTCTTATTTATTTCTGTTGCCATTTTTAATCCTTTTGGCAAGTGCCAGGAAAATTTTCTGACATGCCAAGTTGGGCACCCATGTCATTTATTAGGTATTCTTGCTCTACACATTTCTCTTGTGTCCTGCAGATGTTTTAGGAATAATTTCTTATTATCAATAGATAGCTCATAAATTAATTCTCACTATCTGCATTGACCACTTTACAGAATGAATGGCCACTTGACAGAATGTGCTTACAGTGTGATGTGACCAAGAAGAACAAAGAGGAAATGTCTGGTCCACCCAGAGAGGGCGCCTATGTTCATGGTCTGTATATGGAGGGTGCCAGGTGGGACTTACAGACTGGCTTCATTGCGGAGTCTAATCTTAAAGAACTGACACCAAGAATGTCTGTTATTTTTCTGAGAGCTATCCCAGTCGATCGAGTTGACCAAAGACTGGTGTATGACTGTCCTGTATATAAAACTAAAGGCAGGGGTCCCACATATGTATGGACTTTTAGGCTGAAAACAAAACAGGAACCTTCCAAGTGGGTGTTAGGTGGTGTGGCACTCTTACTTCAAGTCTGAACATTTGTTCCAATAATACATTTTTTTTGCAGTGGTCACAAATTTTTATTATTTTATTTGCACAACAATTCTATTGTCATCAGATTCTAACCAAAAATACAGTCTATTATTAAAAAAAATGTAACTTTGACCAAAATCATAAATTGAAGTAGAAGTAAACTAAGTATTGATGAAACGCCAAATTAATGCCTAAAGAGCGCTATCATATCTTCAAAATCAAGTCCGATAGTACCAGCTTGTTGTACATGTGCATGTCTAAAAGGACAACTGTACAGATTATTCCAGAAGTTACTCCATTATAGTAAAAATTTGCTGTTTATCTTTCTTTTTTTCCTTACAATCTACATAGAAGTGCTATGAATATGTGACATGTAAGCCAAAAGTGAAAAAATGTATAAATGAAAACAAATTGATTGGTAAATAATGGCTGTGAATTTTCCTCAGGTAAATTTTAAAACTGAAGTTCAATGTTTCTAATTTTTTTCATTAAAATATGTTTACAAATAAAAAATGTGTGTTATCATATATATTGCTGTATTATGTTTATTTTAGAATATAATTTTAGCATAAGCTTCTATCAATTTATTCCATTCTAAGCCAAGTATTGCATTTAAAATATCCAATATCAGTCATTACTATTTATAACTACTAGTACCACTAATTGATTGCTTCCTTCCTTGTAGCTATAAACATTCTAGACACTCATAGTATTCAATGAACACTTTTCATTACACTTTTTGCACTGATACGAAGGTGTTTATTTTTCTGTATATAGATAGGCTTTGATAAAATTTAAAGGACCTCCAACTTAGGTGCATGCAAAATAGAGGTTACTTAATAGCTTCATTTTAAATTCATGATCATGAGGGAAAGGGACACATTTTGGGGGTATGGAAAGGTGACGGTTAGCTTCCAACAACCCCTTAAAAGAAACTATAGTGGAGTAGAAGTGTGGCAGGGAATATATGTCGCATTTATTTCCATAACCAAAGCCATCCAATCCCTTCAAGTGATGGAAATAAACATTCTTTCAATTTGCAGTTCTCTAATTTTACTCTCATCATCATCATCATTGCCCGTCACTCCTATCGGGGTATGGGCCACCAACTAAAGATCTCCAGCAACTTCTATCCTGAGCCATTCTCTCCAGCTGCTTCCAGCTGAACCCCATCCTGGTGATGTCTGCTTCAAATTCTCTACACATGTATTTTATTTTTGTTAATTATGGTAAAAAATGTGCATTATTAACATTAGTAGTACCTGATAGAAAAATGAAGTAAAAAATAAAACTCTAAAATACAAACTTTTATATAGAAAAGAATTTTCACCCTCAGTTTATGATGGAAGAAACTGGCATTTTTGGTGTAAAAACATGAGCATTAAGTTACTTTGTTTTTTTTTTAAGAGAGCAAAACATAACAATTTTAATAATAGATTATTTATTCCGAAATAATAAAAAATAAATCTATCATAATTAATGGTTAAGTAGATTCCTTGATTTAAATTTAAGTAATATTAAAAAAACTAATCTATTAAATCAATAAAATACATCAGTAATCATAATGTAAAAAGCATTTTAGGCAATATAACCAAATATTAAAATTTTACCAAAACATTTATTTTCTTTGAGTTTGAGTGGAAGACCAGAATTAAATATCATGTAAAAGAGATGGACATTTTAAAAATATTAACCTCTAGATATTATAGAAAATATATATTTAACTCACAAATTACTTGTTGACATTTACTTTAGTAACTTTTCTGTAACAATAAATTATACCCTATTACAATAAATTGGTTTATACAAATTGCTTTAACAATTTCAAAAAATTACAAAACTACTTTCTAAAAAAAATACATAAACCAGATGTTTTTGATAATCTATTAGAAAGAAAATTAATAACATCTTTCAACTTGTTTAATAATAGTGAAACAAGAGAAATCATGTATCTTGAGTAACCATTATATAAATATATGATCCTGTAATTCAACATTAACCAAAGTTTAATTTTGGAACACTATTCAAAAAAAGAACAAATTGAGTATAGTAAATAGATAAATAGAATTATTAGACATAAATTTAACACTGAACTTGTAAATTGTTCTTTACTTTTTCCTAATAAATCACAAAAAAGGCACTTAACTGGGAAGTAAACAATAATTAAGATATCTCTTCTAGAGATTGCATGTTCAGAATATGGCTGAAACTGAATGGCATGAAAGCATAACCTTCACCCATATAAAATTTAGAATTGAACTCAACCCAATGCAACCGAAGAGTGTGAAGGAAAGCACTAAGACCCTCCATCAACAAAAGGATAGCCACTGTCAAATTTGCCCAAATAAAAAAAATGACAAAAATGATTGGTCCACCAACATATCTTCCTCCCATAGTCAGACCAAGACGCAAAACCATGCTCCACAGAACCTCAGATAGCTCTAAAAAGAAAAGAAATCAGCATATTTATTTATAAAGCGCTATTAAAAAATATTAATATCAATTTTTTTTCTAAATTACTTTTATAAAATGATTTTTTTCCATTATTCTAATTTCTCAAAATGGACTTAATTGTGTGATACAATAATTCTTCACTCCTTTATTAATTTAGGGGTCCATATCTTCAAAGCAAAACCACAGCAACCTCTGCATATAAAGGAATAGTGTGTCATCAACTTCCCCAACTTAAGTCAGGTACCCATTTAAAGCTAGTAGGACTTGATGGACTTTTAAGCCACTTTCACCAAGACCTAAAAAAATTTCCATGGTTCTCACGAAGAATTAAACCTGGGTGGGACTCAGGTCATCAGTTGAGTTCTCTATACCACTCAGCCACCCGTTCCCCAAACTGACATTTAAGTGCATACAATAATGACCATGGCAAAAAAGTTCTATTTAATCTTCAAATCACTAACTTTTATTTTTTTATTTTTCACCTTTCGGACTAATGGAACTGGTTTAATGAAGTTTTAAACATAAAATACTCCATGGGGTTTACTTACGAGCGTGAGCTAATGACAAAGCCCAAAGTCGAAGGTAAGAAGCTGTATGGGAGATGCAGCCTAAGCAGAACTCAATGGTATGAATGGCCTGGTGGATAATTACCTCCCCTGTTCCATGCTTAAATTGAAAAGAAAATTATTATTACAATTAATAATATAAAAAAAAAAAGTATCCCTTATTATTTTTTTTTCATTTACATGTATTATGTTTCAACATGATGAGTCAAGAGAAAAAAACAAATAAATAACCTCATCGTGATGCTCATCAGATTTGTGGGTATCATCTTCCTCTATAGCACTTGAATTCTGAACTTTGGCTTCTTCCTAGTAGTTTTGAAAATAATATTTTTGATAATTGATGTTCACAAAATATGGTCATTTTTAACCCCTGACAGAATAAATTTCACAACAGACATACAGATCTCTGAAATGTGAAGGTTGGTGTAAAGGGAAGGAAACAAATCAAAGTTTTAAAAAAAAAATGGTGCAAAAAAACAAATCAAGCAGGTGCTCAGTGACTGACACAAATAAAAAAGTTAATGCACACATCTTACCTGATAACTTAATCATCTTACCTGATAATTCAATATTTTACATTCACAATCTATATTACTCCTGTATTAAAGCATATATTCATATTTACAGCAAAATTTTCTTTTTATTTCATGAATCATTTGATTTGTGCGGTCAGTACTGCTTTGTAATCAAAATGACTGGCTTCCAGTCCTCCAGTATAAAAAAAATTTTTCTATTCTTCATAAGTACAAATCAAACAGTAAAGGAAAAACATACCCTGACAAATCTCCCATTTATAACAGCATCAGGATTTTCATACTCATTTTCATAGGAAAAGTTGACTTGCTGTAAGAAACATGCATTGCAACATTGGAAAAGAGTGTAAACAAGATGCAAACTTCAGTCATATGCTATTGTCTATTCTTTTTTTTTTTATTTTCTTAAAACCTAGTGTAATAGTTTAATAAACTGCAAGTTGTTCAAGTGAATACTACTAAATTTAAAATCAAATAGCATATTTTTATTTGAATCAATGAAAAAAGATAATTATCACTATTATTTGAAAAAAAAAAATACATTAAAAAATCCTATTAACATTAAATTTATCTGAATAATTAACTGAAACTAATGATTATATGTTAGACTAGGTCTTGAATACAGAATCTGTAATATTTGTCTGACAAGCAGTTTATTCTTAAGTTATATATTACATCAAATAATTTTATCAAGTATGAAGCCCTCTAGAGAAGATAAGTTACGAAACCGAAAGTTAACTCATTTGAAATGAGATAATTATAAAGAGAATTATTTTTGAACTAAAAAATCAGCTGATCGCCTGAGAAGACAGCAGTTGTGACTTGTACTGTAGCATGCACTGGTATTGCTGCAACAGTGCAGAAATCAATTTCAAAAACAAAAAACTGGACAGTGATATTTAAACATTGCCAGATAAGTCCCATTTGCAGAATATATTATAAACTACCATGAGTCACACGAATGAACAATATACTAGTCTGTAAGCAGATGTTACAGAAAACTGAGATGACCATAATTTCTTTTCAATTTACATGTCTAGATAGATTTCTATAAAATCTATATATTTATCAACTCTGGAGGGTAAGTCTAAACTTGATATATAAAAAAAAGTCAATACAGCATTTGAAAAAAAATAATTGCACTGTAATTCTGTTAGACAGTTAAGGTACGATTTCACCAAGACGAAACACTTTCACACGGAACATTCCACAGATGTTTTCCCATAGCAAAACTCTTGTAATACACAGGAACAAAACTTTGAGCACCGAAACAACTCACCAGAAAGAAGATTGTATTATTATTTATTATTATTTAGCATTTTCTTCCCATTAGTGAAACGTATCTGTGCCTGGCTCTTAAAGAAAAAAAAAAAGATTGAACAACAATACTTGAAAAAGAACCAAGATGCTGTATGATTCCAAGTGTCTTTTTTGTTCTTATAACAAAGTTTACTTTGTCTAGCTGGAAAAGGGACATTTTAAAAAAAATTAATTACTATTTGATTGGTGGGATGTTCATTTTTCTCGTTTTCATAATCAGCCAAACATTTACTTTATGAAACTAATGTTTTCATAAGAGCGCTTCGATCAAAATTTTATTTATAGAATGTAGATAGATGTTGTAAATTAGCCATTATTTTCCTTGCAAAAATTTCATATAAAATAGTGTTGTTGTTTTATAATGAATAAATTTTAATTTAAATCATTTTTTTCTATTCAAATCAAGGCCATTTTGCTTTTTTATCATGCAGGAAAAACTCCAAGCAGTGAAACTGAACACTTTCGCTGCTCTGCATCAGAATACCTCACAGGTATACATGTTTTCATTAGAATATCATTGCAGCAAAACAGAGACTGAATCCGAAATGCTCTTTAATACTGGAATTTCGTCTTGGTGGAATCATACCTTTAACCTACTTTTTTCCTCTATATTAAATAAAACAAATAAACAAACTAAGATTTATTTTCTAAAATGGGATTAATAATATTCCTGAATACATTTTAATACACTATTGTATCATTAAATAGATATATCAATACACACAGGCTATAGAATGATGGTGATCTATATATTTGTGATATTTATATTTTAACAATTTTGCTGGACATTTTATTTAAACAATTCATTGAAAATAAATTGCTTAATATTTTAATGAAGATATTTTGTGTTTATAAAATGATCCATTTATTTGTATTATATATACAATGTCTTTTTCAATGTATTGTTGTTTATAACAACGGACAAAGGTACCATGATTTATCACCTGCATTAACAACAGATTAGCTTTTAATACTTATTAGGTCCTAGATATGCCACACTAAAAAAAAAAAATTAGAAATATAATGTAACAAATTAAGCTTTAGTTAGGTAAGTCTTTAAAAAAAAATATAAAAATTCCATTGAAACAGAAAGACTGACAGCCTATTTAAAAATTTTACAAAGTCTGGAACCAGTGTATGAAAAATAAATTCTGAATTATTTATCAGTTTAATAAAAAGAATGTTTAGATTTAAAAAATGGATGCATTTTTTTAAAAAGGACAAAAATCAACATTCTAATTATGACACTATGTCCAGCATACAGGAATAGTTGTCAGACAGATGTACACATTTATATAAATATATGTATGATATGATGGAACTTAATCAGTAAAACATAAGCCCCTAATTTAGTCATGTCATAAAATTAATTGTAATTCATGTCCACAATTAGATCTTAAGTGGCTTGGATCTTAAAATATGTCATTGATTTAATTAACATAAGACATACAAATTATGTACACTAAATATTATGCTTGTTTACATTCTTAATATGTCGCTGATAATATAAAAGTTCAATTATGACGTGAAGAGATAATGCAATATTCAAAATGGGATGTCACAGGCTAAACTGATGATAAAAGATGAAACAGAATATAAATCAGATAAAGCAACAATCATAGTATTCTCCAAGTAATACGCAGAGCTAAACTCTGTAGCTGAAAGCTATGTTGTAACTTGGTGATTTTACCCTAGTGTTAAATTTGATGTAAATCATTTTTCACTTACAAGAATAAAGCACAAGGGTCAATATATCGTTTGTTGGAAAAATAAAAATAACATTCAACTTTTTCCTTTCCTAAGATAAATTTCAGAAAAAAGGATGAAAGCCATTTTACAATTAGACCTTATGCAACTTTAATTAAAAAAGGAATATTAATCGAGCCTTAGATTTTACCAACATATATTTTGAGCTTTTAAAAGAATTCAGAGCTGAACTTAAAATGAAGGCATAGATTCCTTGCAGGTTGATGTTACTTAATCATTTGTTATTTACTATGAGGGTTAAACACATATAATTAGCACACAGCAAGAAATTTGGCAAGTATTAAAAATTTAGTACTGTTACCAAAGTGCATATAAAAAGATAGCTTGCTGAAGTAAGAAAATGTTGCAATACATAAGAAAACAGAAGCTCTAGCTAGCAGGCTTAAATAGTTTAACTGACACAAAAAATTTGATCAAAGATATGCATAGCTTAGGATCCATTCAATTCAAAATTTTTAAAAAGCAAAATAATATGTTTGCATAAGTAACAGCAGTTACAAATGAAGTATAACTTATGTTATTTTATTTCACCTTTTTGAGTTAATTAAAACTAAAGAAAAAATATGGAAAGCTTAGAAAAAATTAAATGTGTTGATGATATGTATTTGGCAACTAAAAACAAGTACTAATATCAGATTACAGAACTAGTTGTTTAAAATTATTCTGTTAGGTAAATGAATAAATATTCTTGTAATTATGATAATAAAACAAAAAATATGTATACTTCTAGCGTAACTCCCCCCTGAAGAGAAATACAGCATAGGTTGAAATATATACATGGGATTGATAGTACCACTGGCAATGCATATACAAATATATAAATCAGTAAATAAGGGGGAAGGGTAAACTATAATAAGGACTAACCCAGGGTAAGATCCAATACACCTGAGACTAGCATACACTTACCCCTAACTCCACAGCCCCCTGGCTTACATTTAATCCTGGGGTAGGGGCTTGAGGCTACATGGACAGGTCAAAAGGTCAAGTAGGCAAACAAAATGTGGCAAACTGATGGGATTTCTGAATATTTTTTTTTAATCTGTCTCAATGCGCAAAGCTCTATTGCTTACAAGAAATCCTAAAACATTTAGGCGTAAAACTTCTAATGAAGAACAGTGTTTTAGTGCAATTTTTACCTTACAGAAAGATTTTATTATGTTATATTTTAATTGCTTGCATCAAGAAAATAAAAACTGCAGTGAAGAATGCAAAGAGGTGAAACTAAAAACCAGATGTTAATAAAGAAAAAAAAAACCAAATGTACCCAAGTAGAACATTAATATAGAAACTTTGTGAACGCTTGGAAATTTGTGACTAATTTTTCCTATTTGGCAAGCAGTGCTGAGCATACTTAAAAAAACGTATTTCATATTTGTTAATTCATTGAAGGGTAGAGTATGAGAAAGAGATAAACATTAAAAAAATTATTTTAAGGACAACAATAAACACATTTGACATGCAGGTTTCAGAAAATTCAGTTCTCAAAATATTAAAATATTGACTTTAACAATAAATATTCCAAAAATTAAAAAATTTAAAGGATTATTGCAAAAAAAAAAATTTTATTACATAAATTATAAATTTCATAATTGGCTTGAAAAGAATGATAACATTTTATTTAATGATATCTTAAAAAAAAAACTTACATTGGCGGGTTGCACTTCGTTACTAATCAATGCTGCATGATCTGAAAATTCATGCTGCAAAACAAAGGAAATTATTTCCAAATTAAGAAAACATTACTCATTGCAAATGTAACACATATTTCTTTTAACACTGAAAACAAAAAAAGTTGTTGGAGTGACAAACATATGGCACAATCAAATTAAGAACATATGACAGAGTATTTATTTAGACTTACGCCTTTTCTTTTGTTCTTGCAAATTACATAAACTGGTTTGACTATTAACAAAACAGGCACTGACAAAATTGCAATGAAAAACATGGCATATTGAACACCATCCTGGAAAGAAAATCGAAGATGTCTCATTTGAGGAAGAATTTCACTGGAATAAACTTACTGTCAAAATTTGTCATAAAATATGTTACATTTATCATGAACGTTTCGGCAAATCTAATAATTATTTTTTACCTGGCCTTCATAATATGTTAAATTAGGGTCACATTTTTCTACAGCTTTATCAGGTTTTTCATACTTGAACATGAACATATTGATGTAATCTGAAACATTAGAAAATCAGTTGGTATATATCATATTGTACATGTACACATGAATTAAAAACAAATGGTTATTCAAATAAGAATTTTAAAAATACATCTGACAGACTTTTTTAAAATTCTTCAAATGAAATTTTCTGACAACTTACGAATTAAGAGAGCTGGAGCACAGTGAGACCTTGTGGCATCAAACATCAGCCATTTGTAAATAACCTGAGACACTAAATACCCAAATAAACATCCCAGAAACAGAAATTCAGGAATAAATCGAATGAAGATATCAATGTAGTTTTTGAAATGACTGTAAAAAAAACAAATTATTAAAATTAATTTACATCTTCATGACTACCAATACAACTCAGAAAGAAATTAACAGAATTCAGTTGCCAGTTTACTTACACATGGTTAAAAATCTGCAATGTAATACCGAAAAGCATTTGTGAAACACCAAGGATAATTGCCATTTTCATTTTGAGAGAGTTTAAAAACAAAATCTTGTTCAATGATGCCTGCCAGATCTAGTAAGAGGGAACAAACTCAGCAAATAAATAAAACTTTTGTAAAAATCAGACTATTTAAAAAAAATTTTGTTAAAATGCAGCAAATATTAATATATGAACCGAGAAAAAAACAACATACCGGGTCAATGCCAATAGGATAAGCTGTCACATTGTAGTGGGAGGTGATTGGATTCAACTGTATGTCTCCATCATGCCATTCTGAATCCCTGCATGCAGAAATGTGACAAAATGTTAAAAAATGGAATGAAACAACTGTTAAAGTTATTATGAATATGTGATAGTTTAAAAAAAAAAAAAATTTGATAAATTTAAAAAGCACAGAAACAATATTGTACAAGAAAAAAAAAATAATTGCTAACTTAATTTCAGGATGCCACTGTGATCCGAAAATGTTCACAGACTTTGAGAAAAAATCATTGTAGATGATCCCAGTGTAAATGGAGAAAGCGCCCATCATCATAATAATATATCTGCCTCCAAAGAATGTGTTAGCAATCTAAGTGTAGAAAAAAAGAAAATAAATTACACTGCTTAGTAAGTTCATGCCATGTTAAAAAAAAGAAAACAATTTCTAATAATCACACTAGTCATGACAATCCATCAAGTGCAAATGAATAAATCTGACAAACAAAAACCTCATTAGAAATTCTTTTAGCCCCAATAGACTTTTCCTTTATGACCAGAAAGAGTCCAAACAAGAACATTATCAATCCATGACCTGCATCACCAAACATGACAGCAAACAAAAATGGAAAAGTAATACAGGTGTATGGTGCTGAAACAAAAGAATTAAAAAATTTATATTTTTTTTATCATTTAACAAGAAGGCGAAAAAAAAGGATTAAATGAAATACACATGTTCAGATGTTACAAATATATTTATATATATCTATAGCTACAGAGAATATAGAATTATAATTTCTAGTATTCTTTGACTGCTAAGAGAATCCTATGTTTTAATTGAATCCTTATATCATTTAAATGGCTTTACAAAATTCCCAATCAAGAATATAACTAAAATCACAAATATTCCAGTGAACATATTCTTTTGGAAAAGTTTGATACAACAAAGGCTATGCCAGTTTTATTGAATACATGTATAAAAGGTTAAAAATCTATATAAAAAGTAAAAAATAATTATCAGTTAAAAATTCTTTAGTAACACACTAAGATCATATTTTTTAATGGAATATTACAATTTTACAAAAAATGGACAAATGTACTTGTACATGTAATAATTTATTTTTTTTATAAAAATTTAAAGCTTAATTGTTTTCTCAATCTTGACAATGCATGTACTTCCTAATTTACCAATAAGGTGAAAGTGTCATTATTTCCTCATTTTGAATTTGTTAAAATTTTGTTTCATGGGCTAAAATTAATTTCACACATTTTAGATTTAGTGTTAATATTGAAATAAAAAATGTAGTACATGTATATCGGTTGTATCACCATAGGTGGGATGAGATGGTAATGGTTATTACAATATGGTGAATACTGAAACTATACATAAATTTTATAAACATTATAAAAAATATCTATGTCTTGTTTTCCTCTACAAATAAACTGGAAAGAATTGTACTAAGATGAATAAAAACATACTAAACACATCAGATAACTAAGAAAGACAAGATAAATATTTAGGTTTTAATTTAAAATACACATAAAAGCAACAAAATTTCATATTGATGTAGTTTTGTTTTAAAAATCACTTCCAAAACATACTAAATAGCTTTAAACTTTACCAGGCAATGGTGTAAAATTATACAACATGCCCATGCCATGTCTGAATTGATAAAATAAGTTACAGAGGATTTTTTTTTTAATTCCACTTAGACTAATTATGTTGCTTTTGTCAAGGATTTTGGAGTGGGTATAATTAGCTAAAACAAAATATTCAAAAAAAAATAAAACATGATTTTAAAATTTAAAAATTGTACCTGGGTTAACCTCTCCATAAGTTGACATGCCATATGCATCCACAATGTTCTGAAATCCTTTGACAAATCTGTTGCAGTTGTAGTAAGAAGGTGGGGCTTCATTGGTATGCATTGGTTGAATCACAGTTGGAATAGTACTGCCACTGATTTTCTAAAATGTATAAAATACAACATTAACGAAGCCATTAAAATATAAATGATTAATTTGAAAAAAATAAATAAATAACCTACCTCTCCTGCATTCAAACCTCTCCTAATATCATCTATTGCCTTGGCAGGAAACCAGCATTCTCCATGTAAGCTGTTTTGGTGAACTTTGAACATATTCAAAGTATGATATATGGCCTTAATTTTCTCCACTTTGATGGTCCATGACCTGAGTTCTTTCTGAGCATTTTTCAACACACGCAGACGATGTTCATTGCTTTGAGTTAGGACCTTCAAGCACAGGAGTTAAAAGAATAATAAATTTTTAATTTTAATAAAAACAAGTCATGATAGTCAATAAAGCCAAATTAAGTTGTTTCCCATTCTGCAATGGCTTAGTATGTTTAGTGTAAACTATTACAAATCAGCAGTGAAAGAAAAAAAAAAACATTGACACTTAAGCGTCTTCAGTTATACACTCCAATTTAAATTTATAAAAGAAAAAGCTGGTACAGACTTCATCTTTAGATACAGGTTTCATATTGATTTATCAGGAAAAAAAAAACATTAGCAGATTTTTTTTTTTAAAGTAATAAAAAAATTATAAAGATCTTACATTTTCTAAATCACTTATCCGTGTATTAACCCCTTGCAACATGGTAGCTCTCTCATTGGGACTATCGGGAACTGGATAGATTGTACCTCTCATACTGTGGAATATAAGTAATTTTTTTTTCTTGCAGCCTTCTAATTATTTAAAGAAGTATGTAATGTTTTTTAAGTAGCAATGACACAAATTTTAAAAGTTTTAATTTACCCTTCACAGACTTTTTTCACTTTGTTTCTCAGCTGATCTCCTTGGTAAAAAACAATAAACATGCACTTATGCAGCTCATCACCCTTAATAAAAAAACAATAAAAAAAAACATCAGAACAACTTCCCTTATATAACATCTTTTAAAAAGCATCCTTGTAACAAATTTCTTACTTTCAGTAATGCTAGAAAATAGCCATTCTGCAGACATTTCACATTTACTAGATAATGGGAAGGGGTGGAGTGGGAGAGGAGTGAGTAAGACTATGGTTACCTGTAACCTCAACTGATGAGGAGAACACAATTACATAACATTGAATGGGAAAGGAGTAAGAAGAGGAGATTTTTAGCAAGGTGAGAAATGGGAGGAGGAAGAGAGAGCTTAGATGGTCTGGGACATCTACGTGCATTCCGATAAATTTGATGAGTTAGGTAGTTATAAGCGAGTAATTAAGGGTAGAACTTCTCAACAAACCAGCCAAGTAAAGGTCTTTTGAACTTAAACCATATGTGGCTGCAGTTGAAAAGTGATTTCAACAGTAACTTGACTGTTTTAGTAACATTGTTTTGGGTAGGGACTTGCTTGATGCTGAGGGTCAGATTTTGTAAATGTGGTAATAAGCAATATTGAATGGGGTGCCAAAAGAAAGCTATTTAATGAATTTATCAGATTGAGAGGAGGGTGCCAAGAAATGAAACTCGCACAGGATGTCACAACAGCTAGTTATGGCTCTGAGGCTCAAGTTTTTAAGCAAAATATTTTTAATTCATTTAATTATTTACTAAATGGGACAATATGAGAGCTGTTTTAGGTACATGCACCAGTTTCTTATAAATTAAAGGAAGTAAACCATGTGAAATAGCACATGAAAAATATAAATGCGTTACACCCCTTAGTTCAGTTACCATTAGCAGTAAGTAAGGAAAGCCAAAGGCTAAATTAGTGAGAAATAAATGGTGAGAAGATATAATATGTTGAGCAAAATATCTTTAAAAAATTATTAAAATGACACATCTTTGCAGTGATACCTAAATGAACCACATCCATATACTAAATCAGAACAGAAAATTACAGTGATGTAAGTTGTTGTTACCCCTGCCCCCCCCCCAATGTCATTTTATTTATGAATAAATTCTGAGTTTCCCATCAATTTAGTTATAGCGACTTTCAAATGTATATATGCGTGTAAAAAAACATTCTTATCTTTAGCTTACTGTAATTGGATCCTGGAATGTACGCTCAATTTCTTCTGTTCTCATAAAAACTGTACTATGAGTAATGAATTTCATAACACGCTCAAAGACAGGAACTTTCTCCCTCAACACAGTGCCAACAAAAAAGCTTGAAAAAGTATATAAAAAAGTATTTTACTTTAATACATGCAGCTAGATGTAAAAAAATTTGAAAACAACATCTAATATATAATCATCTAATCTAGGCGGTAGACCTGTAGACTGTGCTGTAGCCAGTGTGTAACACTTCCGCTGGCACGGCTAAAAATAGTCTGGGGAATTCCAAAATTTTCGTCTCCCTCTGGCTAATTGGGGGGGGGGACAACTACTTAACTACAAGCAGGGGAAGGGATGAGAGGTGGAGTGTTTTACGTCACACGTTTGCGGAATTAAAAAATCAATAAACGAGTGTTACGTTTGTGTTGGGGGAGGAAGCACCAATGAGAAAGAAGCAAGACACTTAAAAGTATACTCGCTTGCATACTATATGAAATAGTCCCTTAAATGTGTTTTGGCTACAATAATCTGTTCATGTCCTTTGGGGCCACTTCGAGTACATAGACATGCTATATTTTTTACATAGACTGATTGTTAACACGCTCAAATATATATCACCATTTTCAACTCCAACTGCGTGCTTAATAGCCGTCCAGATACTGGGCCTTAGTTTAATAGTTTTCAAATAATATGCCTACCCTAAAGCAGCTGTCTGTTGTCTACCAATGATAGCTTCTTCATGCTGACCACCAGTTTCTTCTTCCATCATATGCTGAATATCTTGTCCATACTAAAACAACAAAAATGAAAATTTTCAACAAAAAAAAAATGTCTAAGAAAATACATAAAAGAGTGTTTCAAAGCAGCGTCATAGCTAATTACCATTCGAAAATAAATCTGAGTCTTGTTGAGGACTTCTCTTAGTTCTGTCAACTCCAAAAAGTTTTGTTTCAAGGCTTCATTGTTTGTATTCACCTGGCGCAGTTCTGTATCCATCTTCTCAAACTCCACCTGTTATAAGAAATTTTATATCAGATATTAACATTTACTACTGAGTAACAATTTGTTTAACCTTGACACTTTGGATATTAAAGCCAGAAAAACTGTCACTAACCTCAAGATCATTCATTTCCTTAGGAACAGGAGCTTTAGGATTTTCTCTATTGTCTGGTATTTTCATACCTTCCTTTAAAATTTCTTTCTCAGTGTAGCCTGCAAATCATTTATTAAATAAAGATGAAAAATAAGTGACAATAATAGCTTCATAAGCATTGCTCTACAAAGCAAAACTCTATAAATCACTAAAATTACTTTCAAGTGAAAGTACTTTTTTTTTATTGTTAAACACAAACCATATTGGGCATAAATATATAATTAAATGACAATTAGAATTTCATCAAAAATAATACAGACTCAAAAAGATTCCATATACCTAAATCTTAACTTATATCAAAGAAACTATTGAAAGGCTTATTCAGAAATAATTTCCCAAGACATTAAATGCACTTACGAAGCTTTCTTTCCATTTCTTCACATCTTCGTATTTCATTGACAAATGTTCTTTGGAATGAATTTACATTGGTATTTAGCTGTGAAAAAAAAAATTAAAAAGGACTTTACTGAATTGTTAAGAAAAGCCAGGATTGAGAATATTCTCTAGTCTATAGGTTTTAACATAGGCTATATGTAAACAAAAATAAAATTAAGAGTACAATTTTACCAAAAGTTTTAATTCAAATCAAAGTCGATTAGATTAACCATAGTCATAATAAAATTTAAGCACAAGAACCTTTATCTGAAGAATTTGTATTCATTCTTTCTATCTGCTAGAACATATCTTTTAGATATTTTAAAATCTACAAAATGGTAAAGGGTTATTAGTGCTAAAAAAAAGACTTACATCCTTGAACTGAACTAATCCTAGTTCTCCTAGCTCTGAGATGCAATGATATGCAGCTTCAGTCTGCATAAACATTTGGCAAAACCGCATCTCCTCACTCCTGAATAGCGACCCCATGATTAAAGTGTCTCTCTCAGTTCCAAGGGCTAGAGTTTTTAGCTAATGTGTAAAAATTCAAGATTAAAAAAACATCACTTGGTGAAAGGATAAATCATTAAATATTAAACTAATAATTGAAATGTACAGTGCTATTAAAGAAATTCTAACTTTTCTGTCAATTAATTTTCTCTTTGCTCTCAGTATTGACAAATCTTTTAAGAAGGTAACTCAATGACGATCAATGACACTTTCCCAAGTCATAAGTGACTAAAATTGTTGATTTGCAATACATTCACTTATGACAACTTATGTCAATATTATGTCAGACAATTTATTCCACGCATACAATTTATAAAAAAATCTCCGATTAATATTATAAAGGGAAGTATTATAAAATATCTATGTAAATTTAACATATGTCGATCAAAGACTGCACATACAAAATTAAACTCAGCTCACTTGTTTTCCGATGAGACAAAATATTAGTTGGTCACAAGAATCAAAACAAAAGCTGCATTTCCTGTCATGTGATCATGTGATAAGCGGAAGTCATGTTACTTCTGAGTTTGGCTATTGATCTTCCTTTTTGTTGATACAAAAAACATCGATTATGCTGTAGACACGTAAAACGTCAGCATGCACTGTTTATGTTTTAGAGCCTCTTCCCGCACAAATTTTTGCGTCTAAATGTGTCCATACTTTTTATCGTCCAGATTGTCCATTAACAGCTTGCTTGCGTTATGTGTCTTATTTCTTACTTATAAGTGCTACTGCTACATAAATATATAATATTTATTGCTGTTCTAAACAATAGACTCTAGAGACTAGATTTAAGACAGTGAGTGTCAGTGTAGGCAACAAACTATAAAAAAAACTTAATACTTTGAATTTATATTAAAATAATTTATCAGTGACTCGCTGACTGGGCCACACATTTTTAGTTACAACGTTGTTCAAGTAGAAATAGTCTCCATTGAGCATACGTGTGCATCTATATAGAATACTAAGGGAGATAACTAGCGAAAAAAAAAAGGTGCGTGTGGCTCACACTTGTTTACTTTTTTTCATGCCTGCTATATTGTGCATGTTTGTTGTCCAACGAAATTTAAATTTATGAAGCAAAACACTTATGCATGGAGACTTCTTCAATTAATTCAAGGAAGTTGAAGAGAATTGAGTCCAAGAGAAAAAAAGCGGCAGCCTTTTTAGCAATCGTTGGCCATAAAGTAGTGGAGGCGGAGGTACAAAACTATAGACTATACAGTATAAGTATACACAATACGCAGTATATACAATTAAATAGAGGAATTATAATATATCCTTTTACAACTTTATATACACCACTGTTCAAAAATAATAATTGAACATTTAGTTCATATATAATTATTCATTTCTTTGATGTTGTCTTGAACAGTCTGGAGTGAAGTCAGAAAAATTTTAAAAAGATATGGCAGTGGCTATGGTTCGGTCCGACCGAACCCGTATTTTTTTTACTTCGGGTACCAGCCATAGATAATATTGCTCCACACCCTAACCCTATCCCTAACCCTAATCCTGAAAAAAAAAAATTATGTTGTTATATAGTTCAGTGCAGCGACTCGGCCGCTATGCAATAATAAGTAAGGCTGGTACCCGAAAAAAAAAAATACGCGTTCGGTCAGACCGAACCGTAGCCACTGCGAAAAGATATATATACAAACGCAGTGGCTACGGATACAACCAGTTGTACTCTGTATTTTTTGTTCGAGATACAGACAGCAAATGTTGATGACATCCGTAAACAGAATGAATGAGAACTCTTATATACGGCAGACGTTGATGACATCATTTGCTGTTAATAATCTGAGATATATTTGGCATTCATTTTTTTCGTGTCGTTGGTATTATATAGTGACATAGATTTTTAGACTATTTTCTATGAAAATCATTGTGCACTTATGAAAATTGGAATAACTATTCAGAAATGGGACCTAAAGTGGTCTAAAGTAATTCTTTACATTTAGGACTTTAAAATAATTGTACTCTTAAATAATTTGCATAGCTTTTAATTACTTAATTTTTGGTCATTGCATGAAAAGAATTATGTGCGTGGAAAGAATCTGAAATCGTGGAGAAACTTAATGTATTTCTATGTATTTATTTTGTCGTTACCATTGTACCCTTGATTTCTTGTTGATCTGAAAATTGATGACAAATAAAGAAGATACTTTTTTTTTTCTCTGGCCTTTTATTCTTTTTCAGTGAACTCCCTGCAAGTGTAACTTTTTAACTTTTAATATTTATTTCCCAGATCTAGAGTATTGGTAACATATAATAATGTGAAAATAAAAAAATTATTATTCTGTATGACTTGAACTAAAATAAAGATGTAAAAAATTTTGTCACTTTTATTAGCGAATAGGAGAAAAAAATTAAGATGTTTCCTGCAAATAAGCTCCAAAAAAAAATAGCATGTGGGAAAATTACATGTACTTAAGTACTTCAAGGCATAGATTTAAATAGGTGCTTCAAATTGAATTTTAAATTATTATGAACTCAATATTGAAAAGATCTAGTTGTTGATAGAAAGATACTACATTTATTAATATTTCTTTAAAAAAGTTGTAAGAAGTCATATTTAAAAAACAAGTCCATTTCAGATTTTATTATTTATTAAGCCCATGCTTCTGACTATAATAAATCACTTAATAGCCCATAGGCAACATTAAATTTAAAAAAAACTGCTTTAAATCAATTTTAACATTCTTTTGCTTCATATATGGCATTTTGTATAGGAAAAAAAAACAATAAAAAAAATGTCTCTGTCAGGAATCGAACCTGGATAGTCTGCATAAAAGTAAGTCAACCCCACGTTCCTAATCCATTCTGCCAGCACATCACACAAACTAAACTTCAATTTTAATGTACTATTAGAAAAAATTTGCTCGGATATGTTTTCACTTCCTTTTGACCTAGTTTTAGGCCTATATTCTTATTTTGTAATTTAAAATAATTCAAATCCGTATTTATTTTAAAAAAATAAATATTATAAAAATATCTCCGATTATTAACAGCAAATGACTTTATTAGGCTTGGACAGACCGAAAAAAAATTAATACTATGAAATATAAAAATATCTCCGATTATTAACAGCAAATGACGTCATCAACGTCTGCCATAAATAAGAGTTCTCATTCATTCTGTTTACTGGCGTCATCTGCGTTTATCTCATCTTTCTTGCCTGGAGTACAATTTTCTTTTTTTATCCCCTAGCCACTGCAATACTCCTAAATTAATAATTATACACCACATTTTTTTTTTAATTTGAACTTTTATTATTTTACTTCATTTCTACATCACTTTTGTCAAATTTTATTAAAATAAAATTTGCTAATGTCAAAGAAACTTGGCTTGCCCCAAACAACTCAACCCATTACTTCTATCAGCCTCTAGTGAATCTTGGTATCCACGAAATGCACCCTATATAATATTAGATATTAAAAATGGGTTGGGTGGGTAGAAAAGAAATACTATGTATAATTATTCATTAGTGTAGTTTTTAACATCTTGAACATTTATAATGGACTTACCAGTCATATCAAGGGTTTAAGGTCAGACTAGCCCAATGTGGGTTGGCTAGTCTGGTTTAAAATGTTTTTTTCTTCCTCCATCTTGATGGATATAACTGTTGATTAAAAAGTTGTGAAATTCAGCTTGCTTTTGACAAATCTAAGCTATTCTAGGCCACATCATGTTTGTTTTGACTGATGTATCTACTAATTAAAAAGTTAAGAGAATCAAGCTTGAGAATTTATTTGTTTGTCATTGCAGACATTGTAGTGTTAATGGCTCTCATGTGTCAATGATTGTGCATTAAGCTGATCCAATGTAGTTCTTTATGTTCATAAGATATAGATTAATTAAAATCTTTAGGCTTTTTTTTTTTACTTGTATTTGGCCAAGAATCATTTTATAGAATGTATTTCACCTAATTGAACTGTTATTGTAGATCAGTGATATTCCAGCTGAGACATTATTTTTGTTTTTAGACAATGGATAAAGAAATTGCAAAAGTTGAATCCCAGGAAACTATAAAAAGTGATGATGTTTTAGTGGAAATGAGAAAACTGATCAAAGAGAGGCAGAAGAGTAGCATGGTAACATAATATTGTACATATATCTTAACATCGTCAATAAATTTCACTACAGCAATTTTATTAAATTTTGAAAGTTAGCCTATCTATTTCTCTTTTTGCTAATATGATAGCGGCTTGAATTACATTTTAAAGGTAAAATTGCATCATCATAAACTTACTTGTAATATGTCACACTGTAAAAAAAACGTACGTGTACATGTATTTCTCTTTTGACAGCAAAAACCAAAAGTATTTTTGACTTTAGAAAATACACTTTCCTATCGGCCAATGCCAGATGAGCCTGTTAATCAGAGTGAACTTCCTCCACTATTTGTGATGGATTTGCAACAATTGTTGCTCAATGGCATTCAGGGCAATTTGGCCAGTTACAAACCACGGTAAAAAAAAACTAAGTCAGCATAGATTTTTACTTTTAAAATATTTACATTATTAGGGTAAAGATTTTAACTCATTTCTCAATTGCATTTTTATTGCATAAAAAAAGTTATAATATTTTTAATTTACCAAAATGATTATGATTCATGTATTAATATTAAATTTCTTATATTCTTATACAACAGTTGGTGCAAGATTTTGAGAGTAGGAAAAGTTTCATCTGTGGTTTTGATCATGATAGAAGGACTGAGTTATACAGACTTCATTGAAAACAAAATCAGTTTTCCCTACATTTCACAAACATTTCCAAATGTAGGTTGTTGTTTTTTTAATTTATCATAAGACACTCTCTTCTCAAAGTCTGTACATTTTTAAAATGTGTGTAACATATTAGTCATTATGATTCTTGCTTTTATCAGTTAAATCAGAGTGTAAATTTTTGTTAAATAATTTTTCAACATGGCTAGTGAAATCGTTTCGTTTTCCCGCTTCATTTTCAGTATGTCGAAATGGTTAGTCCTGTGCAATATGCTCAGACCATTGATGCAGAAATTTATAGTGTCCCACTTAGTATCTCACAGATAAAGAAAGTCAATGTGAGAGGTGAAGAAATAATTTGCATTATTTTACTTGAGCTATAAAGAAATTAATTATGTAGCGTTCATTATCAATAGTACAAAACTCTTATAGTTAGCCTAGCCTACCCTAATTGTTTCAAAGATTCTTTTTAATTTTTAAAAATTTGTTTGATTTCAAGTTTTTTGTTTATATTTATGAAAGTTCCAAAATCAATTAGAGATGTTATCACTAAGAAAATAGCACAGCCTCTAACACAACCTGATCAGAAATTGTCTCGTAAAAGCTTGTTACTCAGCACTTATCAGATGATGATGGAAGGATATCCTTTACCTATACATACTAATGATGGTGAGTTAAGATTATTTAGTATATAAATCAAATGTTAGAAAATATACATTTTGTTTAGTTTGCTAAATTATATGCTAGTCGCTAATGTTACATGTATAGGTAATAAGCTAAGCAGGCAAAATGTAAGTTATTTTAAAATAAAACAAGGGCAAACAGCTGTAAATAATAAGGTACATTGTTGATTTTCTATCTTTACAGCCCTAACTCATTGTTATTTTTTATTAACATGCTTTTAAAATTTATGCTAAGTCATCTTTATTTTTAAAGCCTTTTCACCTACACCAGTGGTCGGCAAACTTATCAGCCAAAGAGCCAAATATGAACATTACAACAATTAAAAAAAAATTGGGAGCCAAATCTGCTTGTTTAGTAAACTTTTATTACACTAAATTTGATTACACTAAATAAGTAGTACACTAAATAAAACTAAATGCCAGAGCCGCACTTAATTAGCCAAAGAGCCACATGCGGCTCCGGAGCCCCACTTTGCCGACCACTGACCCACACTATTAAAAATATTACTTTTGTTTCAAACATTGTATTTTATAAATTCTCTTCATTTTCATTTTTTAGGTAAATACAAGCATTTTGTATTTTCAAAAGATAAATATGAACAAGTTACAGAATCTAGTCCTCTTTATGCTTTGGATTGTGAAATGGTAATTATTTGACAAAATATGCTGAATTTTTGATTGCATGGAAATGTAAAATACCAAATTTTAGGATCTGTATTGGTTTAAGAGACAGAATTTATTTCTTCTGCAATAAGACTCAAGAATTTAAGATATCAGTTATGTATAAGTTATTCCTTTTAACATTTTTAATGTTAATGTTTTAAATTTTAGCTTATTTAAAAAAAAAAAATTTCTCATTTATTTTTAAGTCTATTTTATTCCTTTGATATAAGTGGCATAAAGTATTTATTTCTGAACTATCCTTCCAGTGTTTAACCAGCAGTAGACAGAATGAATTGACTAGAGTCTCACTTGTCTCTGAAGATGGTGCAGTAGTATATGATTCCTTGGTAAAACCTAAAAATAAAATCATTAACTATTTAACAAGGTAAGCAGTTATTAATGACTTTGCAACTTTTTTAAATTTTTGAATAATCTCTAGGCTACAAAATGAATTATATTTAGAGTTCTCAGAATGTTCACACATTCTCAGAAGAATAAAATGTAGCCAGACAGCTAGAGCAGGGGCTCTCAAACTTTGTATACCCTGGAACACACTATAAAATTCTGAGAAGGTGACGGACATCATCTACTTTTAAAATCCAAACCCCAATATAAATACATGTACTAATTAATATCATATATTTACAAAGAAAAAAATTATGATATAATACTAGAGTATTACTTTCATCTGGCCATAATGTATGTTTGATAGAAATTATATGATGTGGCAGTGGTCTTAAAATTCTTAGCCTAAAACATTTTTGCTGGGATTTTTTTTCTGGTTCAAATCCTGATGCAGTGATAGTTCTTCGATTCACATCAATGATGCAGTTCACTCTTCATTCCCGAAACTCAATGAGTACTGGTCAGTTACTTGAGCCTCAAGGTCATCCATCTTTTGCATACCTTGAAACGGACTTGGAAATCAAGAAATATGGCTTCTTAACCTTCTTATTTTTTCTTTTGACTGTAGTTAGCCTTTTATTTTTTACTCTAGACACAATCAAGATTTTCCGAAAAATTTTGAGAGAGTTGTTTCATCTATTTGTTTAACTGGTCCTAAAAGATATGTGAAAATTTTCACCCTGCTCTCTAAATACAGTTGTCTCTCTGTGGTTTTATTAGTTGTTTCATTGTTGTTATTGTTATCTTTGCTTATTATAGATTCAGTGGTATCACGAAAGAACTGTTAGATCCAATTACCAAAAGGCTAGAAGATGTTCAGAAAGAAATCAAAGAGATTCTCCCAACAGATGCCATTCTTTGTGGACAATCGTTAAACTGTGATCTTGTTGCTATGAGGGTTAGTTTAAAATTGTATTAAATTATTAATTTAGATTAAAAATTGATGAAATATGTTAAAAGTAGACCTAAAGTTACTATTAACTTTTTCTCACAGATGTTTCATCCTTATGTCATTGACACAAGCATTATTTTCAACTTGTCAGGTAACAGGGGTGTTAAGGCTGGACTTCGGAAGCTAACTCAGTTTTTTTTAAAGTGAGACATCATGAAATTATTGTTTTCTTAATTTACTTTCATTTATTTTGCTCTAGCTTTAATTATCACTTTTTATCTATGTTGTGCTTATTTTATTTAATAATGAGTGGTCTCTATTACAGCCGTTCCATTCAGGAAAGTAAAGGGGGACATTGTTCTACAGAAGATGCAAAAGCAACTTTGGATTTAGTCAAATTAAAACTAACTAAAGGTATTAGCTTATAGAATTAACTTATTTTTGTTAACATATTGTGTTACTTAATGTTACTATAAAAAAAATTGTTCATATATTAATGATACATTTTTTTCTGTATTTTTTAAACAGGTCTTGAATTTGGTGATGCCACACTAAATGGCATTTACTTTCCGGATGTTCACACATACTTTTCAGAGACAGATTCAGCAGGAAATAAAGTGACAGAAAATGTAGAACAAGAGGTTTCTGAATCTACCAATCACATTGTATCAGCTTCAGGAGCTGCTAAAAGAAGCAGTGATGGCGAAATTAAGTGCATTAATATTGCATTAAATGTGCAAAAGACTCCTTTGCCTACAGAAAAAGTTAAATCAAACTCCTCAAGCTCTTCGTGCAGCTGCAGTGAGGAGTCTGATCCTGAAGAAAGAAACAATAAACCACCTTCATCAAAAAAAGCTAAAATATGTGATACTGTAAAACCTGTGCAGTCTGGGGAGAGTGCCATTGATTCTCAGCAAGACAATAAATGTGTAATTGAACTACCTAAAGGAGACATGTACAGCTCTACCACAGAGGTGGTCAGGGATCAACAGAAGTGTTTGTTCAGTCAACAAAACAGTGTCCATGTGCAACATAGTTTCTTTAAACTGGTTTATGACGCTGGCAGGACAGGTAATGTCATAATATATTTTCTATTTATAATTAATAGCTCAGTCTAATTTTGAAAAGTAAATTTGAGTGAAAACTAAAGGGCTAAAATGTCGTAAGCAAATTAGCCGAATAAAACGCATATTACTTATTAAACTCATGAAAAAAAAAACTTTGTCATGGTGCATAGTGTAGTTATGCTATAGCTGCATCACATGGACTGATTATACAGATTTGGCAGGTGCAAAAGTATTTTGGTCACGTAAAAAGGGGAACACATTTGTTCACACTGGTCAGAATCTCCCAGCTATTGATTCATTTTTAAATATTTCTTTTATTCTTGTTGTTTTTGCCTTAATTATAATACACATTACTTATGTAATGCCCGTATTGTAAAATTTTTCAAGGTTAAAAAAAAATCGTTTTAGATAATTTAGTCATTGTATCACTGTCACAAAGCCGTAAAAATTATTTTGGCTTATTTTATAGCTTGCATGATTGACCGAGCTTCAACAGCAGAAAAGTATGCTTCTGACCCAATAGACATCATACAAGTTTCAACAGACTCTGAAGCAAGACGCCAAGCCAAAGCTATGGTACAATCTAAAGAATTCATTTGGACACGATTTTATGATTACATGGAAGAAAATAATCTGGATAAGCAGGTACAGTTTGGTTTATACAAGTAAATGGAATTAACATTGTTTACTAATACATGTACTTAGTATATTATACTAGTATTTAATTGTGAAATACATGTTTTTTGTTTTTTTCATGTTGATAGAAATTGATGAGAAAATTAGATCACAGAGTTCGAAGTGTGATGAAACGTGTGAAATGTAACTCACTAGTAACACTTGTGTTCACTGGCAGAGAAAATGACCAAAATACACCTCATAATATGGCTACTTTCATTTCTACAACATAAAAATTTGATGTTATGGTTTTTTCATACCTGAAGACATTATTTAGCAACTGCAAATTGTTTTAGCTCATGTATATATCAAGTGGAATTGTTGAAAATTATTGGGAAAGAATAAAATTTTAAGATATCAATAATACACTTTTGACTTTTGTATTATTATGTACTAGCTGTACCCATAAAACTTTTGCATTGAGTTATATTCCCTTAGGTTTGATCAGTAGGCTAGATTATTATTAGTTTCGGACAGTTCCGATGTTTTCATGGTTTTATTACAATTTAAAGATGCAATATGTTGTAGAAATACAAAAAAAAACAAACAAACAAATATTTAAATGGAATTATTTCACATTTTGGCCCAAGGGTTCCATGTTTGAAAACGGCAGAAACTATTCAAAACTGTAAATTTAAAAAAAAACATTGATCAAATCGAGACGTAGGCAAGACGCCATTTTGAATCTTTGTTTTCTGCTTTCGATTTAACGCAGAACCCAGACCGCTATTATTATATTATAGATTTTAATAATTCTTTTTTGGCAAAGTTTTTAAGATAATCAATTTCATATTTATTTTGCTAATAAATTAAGTGTTCATGATGATATATATATATATATTCACTGTATATATAAATATATTCACTGTATATATAAATATATTCACTGTGTATAAATATATATATTCACTGTAGATATATATATATTCACTGTATATATAAATATATTCACTGTATATATATATAAATATATTCACTCCATATAGAAATTTTAAGACCCTATTGAGATGCACCCATAAACATGTAAACAAACTGTTAGCTAAAAAAGAGTAGATGAACCTGTTAATTTGAGGCATGTAATTTATGTCAATAATAAAATAAAACTGTTTCTGATGATAGAAATGAATCATTCAAATGTACATAACATATATTTTATTGAATGCTGTAAAATCCATCTTTGTATCTATTTCAATTCTCTGCAAAAAATTGTCTTATGATTGGGATTATTAATCTGTATTATGTCAAGCTATGATAAAATATTTCTTAAACTAACGGTTTCTGGAAATTACAATATGTCTAAATAGTAATAAAAGTTACAGTAAAATTAATCTAACAAAAAAGTTTATTGATAAATACAATACACATTTCTGGAGATGTATTTAAAACTATTAAAAAATTTAGTTTAGTAACCCTCTAAAGACAATAAGGGTTGCATTCCTCTATGTCTTGGCAGACCACTAAAAAGTTCTGTATTGAAAATCTATAATCATGAGAACATTCAGTGCTACATAATTGATTTTTAAATCTTTTTAAATAAATCTTTATTTTGTTTGCAGTAAACATTTGTTAATACCTTAAAGGACTTATTTTGATAATTGGCACATCTGAAGAATAAAACTTGCCAATAGACTTAATTTATGAGTACATTGTTATCTTTTGTATTTCCATGGTTTTCTTTCTTTTCTCTTACTTTGTTATTTTTTTTAGAAATCTGATAAACAAACATGTTAAATTCATAACCCAATATTAGTTAACGGCTTATTTTATTAACTTAGAAAGATTTTCTCAAACTTTTTTGCTTTATCATCCACAATTGAAACTGTTTTGTACTAACAACAGTTTTGTAATAAGAGCAGACATGTCAAACCTAGAGGGCCACTTGGGATTCATTGTGTCATGACACATAATTGAAGTTATTTAATGAAAAGCACAGCATAATTTTTTTTATAATATATTTTATACAATAATTCTACTATGTACATACAATTAGGTTAGTTGCTAGTCACGTTTAATAATAAATTAAAAGTAATTTTATAGCATAAAAAAAATTAGACTTTTATCTGATCACACACCCCTATTTTTTTTTTTTTAAAGTTCCCTTAACCAATGTGTTGTAGGGGGAACAAATGGACTGCTTTCATACGTCCTTTCTGTGGGGCTTATAGACTTGGTAGCGCCTGGCTCCTCTCCAAGTCAGCAGTGAATTTTACTGGCTTTACCAGAGATTGAACAATACCCTTTGCATGAGTCGTTCATTATTCCTCCAGACAAGCTCAAATATTATCTTCAGACTCAGAACTGGGCACAACAGATTAAGACAACAAATGTTCAGAAGGCTAGGCATTGGAAACAGTGAGGACTGCCCATGTGGGATATCTCCCGAGAACGCAGAACATGTTCTTCAATTCTGCCCTTTACAAGACACAGCTCGCAATAGGTTCTGGCCACAGATGTCCCCCTTCAATCAAAAACTTTATGGGAGCGAGACGGACCTGGATGCCACTGTGCAGTTCATCATAGCTATAGGCCTGGTCGTTTGAAATCCTCCATGATCATATAATCGAGAACAAAGAAGAAGTTCATTATTGACTTCGGTATCAAGCCTGCCTAACACTAAGAAGTCAATTAAACCAACAGCAGTTCAAGCATCAACAAATAAATTTGCTCACTAAATTAATTAAAATATATCAAGTTTCCATCATGTAATTGGGTCACATTAGTCAAAACTTTGAGAAATTAGAATTTAAAAGATCTTTCCCATTGTTAGCGATATGGCTCTGGAAAAAAAAATGAAGCTTTATCTCACCCATAGCATCACTCATGAGGGAGTAAACCAGAGTTCTAAAGCTAGTGAGTTTAATATGTTTGGAATAAAAAAAATAACACAGAAAGAAATAAGTGTAAAAGAAATTTTGGCCAGCTAATGCATGCACTAATTGATAAATACTAAACCAAAAAAAAAATGAGGCCACAAATTTTAAAATACTGTTATTTTATTTATTTAGTGATCTTAACAGAATGACGAAATACATATTGACACGTATCACAATCAAATAAACTGAATTTTATAATGCCAGAAAATTTGGGAAACTACTGACATAACTGAAACTTACATTATACATAAAAATCAATAAAAAAAAAATGCCAATAATTTAAAAACAAAAATGTTGACCACAATCATCAGACAATGTGGACTGACTAGGAAAGAATATGCATAACAGAATGATATTGGTTCAAAGTAGTCATTGTTCATCTCAATTAAATACAAAGAAAGTAAATCTACCAGCTGGGTATCTTTGCTTTCAAGTTTCAATTTTTTTGTAGTGCCATTTTTTAATATTTTTTTAAAATAAATTATAATACTATAAATTGCACTGAACAGTTTCCCATGTAAAAAATGAAATGTGCAAAAAAAAAAGGAATAAATAATAAAACTGAAAGAAAGCAAACTTTAAATATATTCACTGTTCTTTGGTGGGACTGAAGGCTTTGAGAAAATAATTTTGAAAAAGTACAAACCCTGAATTAAAGAAAATGTTGAACAATTAGGATGGCTACCAAAACTTCACATGCATTTATTAAAAACAAACTTAATTCCTTTTAAAAGCATTGATAATAAACATTATAAAGGCAGAGGAATTGTTCATGTGATTCAGTAAATCTCTGCCCCTGAAATAAATTTCTGGATTTCACTAAAGAGTAAAGGGTATTGACGTGCATGAAATAAAACCATACTAAAATTAATAATATTTGCAAACTTCAACAAAAATGTACAAATATATATTCTAACCTGATAAAATTTTCATTGATATAAAAATACAGAACATATGAACAAACATAAATTGTGTATATAAGTATAAATACATTTATAAATGAATATATCTTCACAACTGTGTTCTTGATTTGTTTTCTTATCACGAAAGAAAGAAATCTTGGGAGGAAAATAACCTGAGTCAATGAATATCATAAGACGAAAAAAAATCTGGGATAAATCTTATTTCTTTTGTTAATAATATTTTCATGTTTAATCAATCATATATTTTTGTCCAAAAAAAAATTAAATAAGAAAAAGATTTTGTTTAAGCAATAGAAGGAATGTAAATGGTGTATGTTAATATGTTTTAGCAATTGTTTTTTTTTTAGTATTAGGCTCTTAAGGTGCTTTTGAAATAAAATAAATCAATCGAGACAAATCACTTTTCAAACATAGAAAAAAAATTAATTTGAGGTATACTTCATAATTAACTACACAATCGGCAATGGGGGTAAATAATATGAAATAAAGAAATCAGATTTTCTCACTTTGTTTTCACATTAAAAAAAAACACACAATTGAGAAAATATTTCTATCTACAGGTAACAAACTGGACCAGAATAACTACTTCTACTTCAACCACTCACATATGAAAAAAAGTAAAATGACATGCGAGTAGTGTGGGACACTTAAATATAAATGAATAAACCAGACAGAGACATTTAAACCAGTGTTTCCAAACCATTTTTTGTACAACGCCCCATACAAGCCTTTCTAAAATTCATTTTGCCCCTATATAACACAGCA
The DNA here is from genome assembly GCA_021962125.1 of Bulinus truncatus. Lineage (NCBI taxonomy): Eukaryota > Metazoa > Mollusca > Gastropoda > Planorbidae > Bulinus > Bulinus truncatus. The sequence continues at coordinate 387,702 of JAGDYQ010000258.1, forward strand.
GTGTGGTCAGTTGGTTTTTAAGCTCTAGAGGATCACAATTTTACCAACCCCCTCCCCTCTAGCAGATTAGGCACCACTTTAGGCCCCCTCCTGACCTAAACTAGCGATATCATTAAATGACAGACATCTCTGAGTGAGAAAAAGAAATCGGCGAAAGGAAAATAAAATAACACAGAGATGGATTCTGTAATCCATTAGATCACATTGAGATGTATTAAAAATGAAACTTTACAATGCATCACTTCAATTTGTCATATTTGAACAGTGACTTAAAACTGTTTATAGTTTAATCTAGTCAACAATGATTTCTGAATGTACTTAAGAAGTTTTACATAAGAAAATGAATTTGGAGATTATGTGATTAAACAGAGATATCTGCTGAAAAACTAACTTTTTTTGACATATTGAAGAGAAATGATGATACTAAATTTCTTTTAAAGAGCTCTATTTCCTTATTTAATTAAAAAAATGTAAGGGGACAATACTTTGAACTCAACTTAATAACTGAAATAAAGGGGAAATATACATTTATTAATTTTGTGAAAATAATTACATATATAATACTGGAAGCTTTGTTAAAAAAAATTACGATTATTTTTTTATAAATCTTTTAAGCAACTAGTTTACATAGTTTCTCAAAAGAGAAAAATATATTTATTCTTGAAACTGATGCTCTTTGTTTATGAACACATACAAAAATGCATGTTTACTACAATGAGTTAATACAGTAATAGAACGCAAGTCTGAATCAGTGTTATAAAACAGTCATGGATTTGTTTTCCTTTCATAATTAATGAGATTTCACACCTCCAAAGAAGATAAGTTGTTTCACTTTTTTACAACCTTGAGATTTTATTTTTTTGTTTTTTTCTCTTGAGTTCCCATGAATCAACTGTTGTGAGCTACCTCAGTGATTTTCTCTTGAGTTCCCATGAATCAACTGTTGTGAGCTACCTCAGTGATTTTCTCTTGAGTTCACATGAATCAACTGTTGTGAGCTACCTCAGTGATTTTCTCTTGAGTTCACATGAATCAACTGTTGTGAGCTACCTCAGTGACAGAACGGGACAGCAGGCGCTGAATTATGTTCCTCACTGCAGTGTAAACTTGGCGAGGAAATGCACAGGGTTGTAGCTTGGTAACAATAGTACTGCAGTGAGTGAGATAATCAGTAAATCTGTTAAGGAAAACTTATATGTTTTTTTTATAGAAATATTACTCAAAATATTTCTGAATCAAAAGCATATAATTAATCACACATTAGCACACTAAATATTTCAAAGAGGAAAGTTTCTGTTGCATCATCAAATGAATGCATGACATTATTTTGAGAAAACATGCCACAAATATTTATCTATTATACTAATTAATTGTATTGGATATTATCAAAGTGGGCTGTCAGATATTAAAGTGGGATTCATTTTTAAAAATAGCTCAGCTGTGCAAATGTTGGTAAGGAGACACTTGTTCTTCAAATCTGTTCTTTTGATGTTGTTTTTTATACTATTACTGTACTGATGAAATGACTAAGATTTATAAATGATTTATGCTATTCCCAGCATTGAGACTAAGGCATGTATAAGGAGCAGATTATAAAATGTTAAAGTATTTTTGAAAAATCATTATTTTAAAATGAATCAAAGCGATGATCTTTTAAATGTATAAAGAGAATGGACAAAAATAACAAACAAACAAAATTTAATTGAAAAGATTTGGACCATTTTGTAAAATATCATCTCATTAAAAAAAAACAATGTAAAAGGATATAAAATTGACCAAGGAGGTTCACCCCCATTTATATAAAGAACATATGAGTAGCCATCTCTTGCTTTCCCCTGGATCGCGTAGTAATATGGCAAGAAAAGATGTCTTCTAAACCTCCGTCTTTCATAAAACCTGAGGGCAACAGTATTTGTCGACAAAACATGAAGGTAGACAGCCTTACAATCAAATCGATCTTTTGATGTGAGATATGAAAGCAAACTGTCTAGTAGGAGGGAAGCTGATAAAAACAGCAAAGAATACATTATAAATAATAAATTTGACAAGTAAATTTACATCTATTTTTAAATACGATAGCTTTCTATTCTTTTGAAAAAAATATTCTTGTACAATGAGTGAACAAGCAATATAAAACCATTAAAATTGATTATTGTTTTTATTTTTGGCTGCTCGATTTTAACTTAAAATATTTACTTATTTACAGTAATACGGTTTTTAAATTAATCTAATTAGCTTAAAAAATCATAAATTTTTCTGGTTTAACAATTTGTACAATGAGCCAAAAGTATAGAAATAGTCATATTCATAAATGGTATGATATCATGTACAACATATCCTTTACATACCAATACCATTTCTGCGAAAATCTCCAACAACACCAAGACTGAGAATGTAAGCCACTTGTGCAGATGGTGGATAGTAACTTGCTAACAAGTCACCATCCTGAAATGTGAGAAACAAAAGTTTTTATATAAATCAATGCTTGCATTCATAAATAAAATATGCCCCACTAGCTTAAAAATAGGTGTGCCAACTACACCACATGACACACTAATATAAGCCTCTGACCTCTTTGTTCAGCTTTGCTTGAGGTTTTAGCTCTGCAACAATGAGACCTACGATTCGAGCATGATGAGTGGCAGCTAAGGAATAGAACCTAGGGTTGGATGTGATTTCTTCATACCAAGAATCTGGATACCTGAATAGATTTTAAAAAAAGGAATCTTCTTAATTTTAAAAAGTTTTTTTTAAAAATAATTTGCTAACACATCATGATAAGTTTAACACTGATAAGACTAAATGGTGAATTTCATTAGATGAATACAACTTCTGTAAATTTTCCAGTGTGCTCTATAGAGCAGCGAGGGATGGATTCAGACATTATTAAAAGTATTAACACCACAATTTAGTACAAAAATACAGTTGTTTCATAAAAATTTTCCTATTTCCTACACTGGAGTGTGGTTTCATGGTTAAAATGATCTATTTCCAACATCACCAGTTTTGTATAAGTTACATTACCCCCCCCCCCAATCAAAATGGCATTAAAACATAGCATAAAAATGGGGGGGGGGGGTAAGGGTCCTCAAGCCAAGGCATGTTTCTTCCAAATTAGTGCATTTTATTGTGGTAAACTTGTTATTGACCGATGCAGAAATGAACCAAGTCTAATAAAAGTTCTAAACTGCAAAGTATATACTTTTAACAAAATTCTGAATCCATCCCATATTCCAGTACAGATTTATAAGTTTTTAGCCAAACTTTTTCAAACTTCTTTTTACAAATGGAGAATCATCTAGAAAGAACTTAAAAAATGTCTACCCCATAAGAAGAATTTTTTTTCACAGATTAAAAAGATTATTCTAAGAGGATAATAATGGTAGTTTACTTGCATTAAGTTTGAAATTTACGTATTTCATGAACTTTAATCTTCTTAGGCTTACATTGATTAAAAAAAAAGTCTGATTCCTATGAAACTATTTTTTAATCAACATTTTACCTGTCATATTTTTTTTACATTTTTTAAGTACATTTGTGACATACATAGCTAGGCAGAGCGGCAGAGCTTTGAGCCCCTTTCAGCACTTATTTCGCCATTTTTACTTTGCCACCATCCAAGTGGGGAACAGAATTGGGATGGCACTTCAGAGTACACCTTGGACACTACTAACGCAATGCAAGTAAAGCCCCTGTTATTCAGGGGCATGCATGTGGTGACTTTGGCTTTTCCCCAATTTTCAATAATAAGATTCAGAAAATGTTAAGGTGTTGACGTACACAGATTAGAAAATTTTTAAAAAGAAAAGAGTTTGCTGCATAATAGTAAAAACTGATGTTCCTAAATTAAATATTAATTTATTTCAGACTTGGATTTTTTCTAGCTATTACTACTTTTTTTCAAATATCATGTAGATTTATCATTTGTAAAAAAAAAAGAAAAAGAAAGAAGTGGGGGAGGGTGGGGAGGTATGAGGGTAAGATAATGTTTTAAGTAAAGGTTACAAAGTGATTAATTAATGTGGATTGTAAAAAAAAATGAAGGGTCCTCAACCTATTTCAATTTCAGAAAATTAAAATCAGGTAAGAAACAGTAAATTCAGAAGGTTTTCCTTCCCTTTGCTTTTTTTTCAATTGAAAGCAAATCAGTAAGTTCCAACTGTTTTAAACTGGCCAGTCATACAACTGAACAGATTCTGAATCTGAAGAATGTCACTCTCAATTCTGTCGGGATCTGAAAATTTCTAAGAAAAGGCTTCTTTCAGTCATGAACAATCATTTTTGGAAAATTGTAGAGCAAAACTGTGAAAACAAGAAGAGAAAATAATGGCTTTCTCTGAAATCCTCTAATGATCACAGAAAATGTTATTGTTTCATTGAAGTTTCATGTTCAATTCTTTCATGTTGGATGTGATTTTAAAAAAAAATTACAACTCTGAAAGCCTATTGTGTAACAGATTTATCTTTTCAGTGAGAAAAACAACATCTAACGATCCATAATTTATTAATCAATTTCACATACTGTTTGCAGGCCTGATGAGCTGAGCTATCTGGCCAGATCTCACCCATGGGTCATTGACTGGTAACTCTTGACCTCTCTCTATTTGTCAAGTCAGTTATTAGCTAATACTAAGTAACTACAGTGGGTATTTGGTTAACGAACTTAATCCGTTCCACAATTGTGTTCCCTATCCGAATCGTTCGTTAACCGATCATCGATTTACCATATATGTTAATGGAAATTCGATTAATTCGTTCTGGAGGTCCTAAAAATTAAATTAAAAAAAATTGTCATGTACAAGAATAATTTCTTAGTAAGTTTATTTATTAATAATATGATACATACATATAGTCTTGCTTATTAATCAGTTCTTTTTCTTTTATTTGGGCGTTAAAGAACATGTCCAATGTCGATTGTTTTTCTCTCTCCTTCAGGACTTTCAGGAAATGATTGATAGCAATGTCGTTGTGGAGATCAGCAACCCTATTGACATCAGCTTGTTTAATGCCAGATCTCCTTTCAAATCTCCTTTGTAAACCAGCCAGTGGCAGCCTTGAATACTAGATTTTCGGAGGATGAGCCAGGAGTTTGTTCTTTCAATTTCTCAAAAAATTATCCAGCCTTCTCTTGAATGATGACCATTCTAGTTAGATCTCTTTCCACCTCCCGTTCATTTATCCAAACTAAAAGCAAACTCTCCATTTTATCATAGATTACACTTTTTTTGCTTCTCAGATGTAATTTTCGTTACTCCTTTAGCGGCTTGAGTCTTCTTGATGATATCTTTTTTAGCTAGGATTGTGCCTACAGTAGACCTGCCTGGTAGCATCAGTCATTATTTGTCCACTCTCTACTTTAGTTATAATCTCTTGCTTGGTTTTTATGGTGAGCACAGTTCCTGACACTCCACTCTTTTCAGGTCCCATAATATTGTCAAATTTTCAGGGTTTTTTTTATAAGGCGTTTAGAGAAGCACATACGAAAATCACAAGGACAGAAATCAACTACACATGTATGGTACACAATTGACAATGTATCATCGCACACTACCCTACGCGTCGTACGGTGCTGCCTTACAGCTACGTAGTATGAATGATGACGTGTCAGCGCACGCGGACATCCATTTTCAGGACAAATTGAGGACTGATGTCAGGTGCTCCGAGAGCCGAGACGTTTTCGTTAGAATAAGTTTTTGTTCATTATCCGAATTTTGTTCATTGTCCGAACACAAAAATCTTTCCTGAAAGTGTTCGTTGTCCAATTTGTTTGCTGTCCGAACAGTTTGTTAACCTGTACTGCTTCTAGAAATGACTTATGAAATAAAAACAAAAGATTTTAGAAGAAAAAATCAACTTACTCAATTGGAAACCATTCTCTACAAAGTTTTTTAACTTCAGTAACATCTGTTGGACCAAGAAAACGGAGCTGAACTTCTTGCTGGACACTCAAAGAAAGTGGCATTTGTTCTGTAATGTCTGCTCCACAGGACATTGCTATTGGTTCCATAAGCCCACCATTGGATTATAAAGATTACACTAAGTAAATTCAATGGTGCAATAGGAATATGTTATTTGAATAAATAATAGAAGGATAAATGCTGAAGCTTAGTCCAGTCAAAAAAAGCTTTTTAGAAGATCCCATTTTTCCACGTAGTTATTAAAGACAACTTGTAAGTCTTAGTCGATTAGTCATGAATTATTAATATGTGACAGGCAGCTTCTCAAATATAAAGACTCAAAGGATAATCAAATTATAATTTAAACTTTATGCTCAATCATACTTCATTCCCTAACACTCTTTGACTTCACAAGTGTTTGACTTTGTCCCTTCATTTGCATTGAATTTGATGCATACAAATTATTAGAGTATTACTGTAACAAACTAATAATGTGCTATTAAAGCGGAAAACAATAGAAATCTGTTCTGGTCAATAAATATCTCAAAAAAATAGTCGAAAACACTGATTTAACCGCAATTTACAATTTAGTCAATTAAAATAAATAAAAATTCAGGTATAATCCGTTTACTAAAGTGCACATAAATAAAAACAATCTTACTTCCGCTTTCAAAAACGGAAGTAAACAATTTATATAGGGAGTGCATTTTATTCAAAAAGAAGAAAAATGCAATCGATTACAGTAAAAAAAAATGTTCTTCATATTTGACTAAAACAATAATTTCTGCTACAAAAATCATGCCATTTTATTAAAGACAATTTGCGATCAAAACATCAACCTCAAAGTCATAATATTAGATAACTAGTATTACTGCCAAGCAGTAACAAGGGGGGGGGGCATTGGGGGGCATTTTGCCCCCCCCCCCCCCCCCCCCGAAATAAAAAAAATTAGACCAAAATTAGTCACATGTTCCATGTCACATGACCCCTTTACTTTTTTTTTTTAATACAAGTGATTTTTTGCCCCCCCCCCCCCCCCGAACGTTTGTTCTAGTTGCGCCACTGCTGCCAAGTATAATGTCATAATATTAGTTAACTTTATTAAGTCATAATATTAGTTAACTTTATTAAGTCATAATATTAGTTAACTAGTATTACTGCCAAGTATGAAGTCATAATATTAGTTAACTAGTATTACTGCCAAGTATTAAGTCATAATATTAGTTAACTAGTATTACTGCCAAGTATGAAGTCATAATATTAGTTAACTGTATGAAATCATAATATTAGTTAACTGTATGAAGTCATAATATTAGTTAACTGTATGAAGTCATAATATTAGTTAACTGTATGAAGTAATAATATTAGTTAACCCCCAAAAGTTTACAAGACAAAAAAAGATCTTTAAGTTTTTTTTTATGCGTTTGTTAATCACCAATCAAGTATAACATCTTCAACCATCACCTTCATCAACAATCAACTATAACATCTTCAACCATCACCTTCATCAGCAATCAATACTTCAACCAGGGCCGGATTAGGCCATCTTGGTGCCCTATGCACGAGCCCCCGATCCTCCAATGACTGCTGGTATGTTCAGTATTATGCAAAATCGAGTGTGTTTTTCCAAAAGTAGAAGACAAAGATAAACAGTTGTTAACACGTATGTTTGTATCACTATCATTCATATAAAACCTACAATAAGGTATTTGTATATTAAAATTAACCTCTCTAACCTAAACAAGGCAGGACCGTCGTACAGCCGCTGCAATGACTAGTGTAACTGTAACTAATACATCTCAGGGATGGGAGGGGGGTAAGTGGGGAGATAGTTGTATGAAGGGAGGGGCAAGGAGTGAATTTAGAGTGCAACAGTTGAGGAATGTTTTGAAATGGGAACTCAATGTGGGTCTATAGAGCTGCAGAGGTGTTAGTGTACTGTGTCACATATATAGATAACGTTAACAGCTTAGACGGAGAATGATATATATATATATATATATATATATATATATATATATACTTATAAGACGCATTTGTTGTCTGTCTGTCTGTCTGTCTGTCTGTTCCCTTATAACTCAAGATCCAGACAACCAAATAACGTGAAATTTGTTACACATACACATAATTACATGGGGAAGGTTATAGGACAGGTTTCGTTTCATCTCGATGGGTAGTTTAATTGTAATTAATTATTTTTATTTTAGTATTTTACTATATTAAAGTAATCTCGACGGCACCATAGATAAAATTCCTCTGTGACGTCATTTCCCGATGATACATTTTTAAAAGAGGGGTAACTTCCGGAAACTCCAATTGTAAACATGGTGAAATCAATAGTCATATCTATTTACCTATCGTTTTATGTATTCGGAAGATTAAAATTAAAGGTGCACTTGAATAAACCGAAATACGTTAATTAAAATGTTTCAGTGACATTATTAACATTATTAATACAATCTCAATGCGTAGTTTAATTGTAATTAATTATTTTAGTATTTTATTATATTAAAGTATTCACGGTATGGGATCGCCTTCACTATAAATAAAAATCGCGCACCAAGTGAATGTGTAATTGAACGGACGGAGAAGAAAGGGTTAGGGACGGAAAAAAAAATATTGTTGTTGTTTTTTTTTCATGCTGCAAGTACCCGGCTTTGCCCGGGATTAAAATAAGGTTTTCTGTTTATTTAAGAAGCGTAATTTGACGTTTAATTGTACAGAGAGAGGGAGGGGGGAGAGAGATAAAGAGAGAGGGGGGCAGGGAGGGAGAGGGAAGGAGGGGGCAGAGAGGGGGAGAGAAAGAGGGAGGGAGGGAGAGAGGTGGTAGGGAGGGAGATAAAGGGGGAGGGAGGGAGAGGGAGGGTTGGAGAGAGAGGGAGAGAGAAAGGGAGAGAAGGAAAGAGAAAGGAAGGGAGGGAGAAGCGGGAGTAGGGAGGGAGATAGAGGGGAGGGAGGGAGAGAGAGATAAAGAGAGAGAGGGGCAGGGAGGGAGAGAGAGGAAATGAGGGAGAGAGAGGGAGGGGGGAGAGAGGGGGTAGGGAGGGAGAGAAAGGGGAGGGAAGGAGAGAGGGAGAGAGAGGATGGGAGAAATGGGAGGGAGTGAGAGATAAAGAGAGAGAGAGGGGGCAGGGAGGGAGAGAGGGGGAGGAGGAAGGGAGGAAGGTGGAGAGAGAGGGGACGGGGGTGAGAGAAGGAGGGAGGGAGATAGGGAGAGAGAGGGAGATGGGAGAGTTAGGGAGGGAGGGAGAAAGGGAGGGAGGGAAAGAGAAAGGGAGAGAGGGGGTAAGGAGGGAGAGAGAGGGGGGGAGGGAGGGAGAGAGGGGGTAGGGAGAAAACAAAAGGTAAACAGAAAACCTTATTTTAAACCCGGGCAAAGCCGGGTACTTGCAACTAGTATCTCTATACTTATAAGACGCATTTGCTGTCTGTCTGTCTGTCTGTCTGTCTGTCTGTTCCCTTATAACTCAAGATCCAGACAACCAAATAACATGAAATTTGGTACACGTACATATAATTACATGGGGAAGGTTATAGGACAGGTTTCGTTTCATCTCGATGGGTAGTTTAATTGTAATTAATTATTTTTATTTTAATATTTTACTATATTAAAGTAATCTCGACGGCGCCATAAATAAAACTACTCTGTGACGTCATTTCCCGATGATGCATTTTACATTTTTAAATTTTCCTTCTAATAAAGCCGAATAGAACTTGCGCGCTGGTGCTGTATCGTGCCTTTATGCTGCAAAGAATTGTTGTTGCTTTTTCATGCTCCCTGATTTGTACAGTTTGAGGAAGGTAAAGGAATGAAGAAGTATTTTAGAAGAAGTGTGAAGCCATAATAATATGTATATCTATCTATCTATCTATCTATCTATCTATCTATCTATCTATCTATCTATCTATCTATCTATCTATCTATCTATCTATCTATCTATCTATCTATCTATCTATCTATCTATCTATCTATCTATCTATCTATCTATCTATCTATCTATCTATCTATATATATATATATATATATATATATATATATATAAAGAGAGAGAGGGAGGGAGGGAGAGATAAAGACAGAGAGGGGGCAGTGGGGAGAGAGAGGAAAGGAGGGTAGGAGGGAGGGAGGGGGGAGAGATAAAGAGGAGGGCAGGGAGGGAGAGGGAATGAGGGAGGGAGGGGGAGGGAGAGAGACAGGGAGAGGGGAGGGAGGGAGGGAGAGAGGGGTTAGGAGGGAGGGAGAGAGAGAGAGAGAGGAGGGAGGGAGGGAGGGAGAGGAGGGAGAGAGAGAGGATGAGAGAAATGGGAGGGAGAGATAAAGAGAGAGAGGGGGCAGGAAGGGAGAGAGAGGGAAGGAGGAAGGGAGGAAGGGGGAGAGAGGGAGGGGGTATGGACAGGGGGAGAAGGAGGGGAGAGAGGTAGATGGGAGAGGGAGGGAGAGAGGATGGGAGAGGGAGGGAGAGGGAGGGAGGGAGAAAGGGAGGGAGAGAAAGGGAGAGAGAGAGAGGGAGGGAGGGAGAGAGAGGGGTAGGGAGAAAACAGAAGGTAAACAGAAAACCTTATTTTAAACCCGGGCAAAGCCGGGTACTTGCAACTAGTATATATATATATATATATATATATATATATATATATATATATATATATATATATATATATAGTAATAAAAATCAAATGAGTACAAAAAGAACCGTAATATGTATAGATATATATATATATATATATATATATATATATATATATATATATATATATATATATAAGTACTATATTGAGGTATACATAACAACTGCTGATTTCAGAACTTTTCTGTGAGCTGCAAACCAAACCTCGTGTCTTTGACAGTCAGCTATATTTATAGCATAATATAAATGAAACACGGGAGAGAATTAAGTTTTATTCGTGACTGCCAAATAAAGTTGAACAATTCTAAGGTCATGATAGAAATATGTTTAGTCATAATGCGATTTAAATGAATATATTTGACCCAGTAGTGCTATATTTTTTTTTGTCCTATTGATAATTTTTTTCTTGTATTTATTGTTTTACGTAAAAAGTGGTTCAGATAATAACATTATAATTTATTCTTTATTATGAAAGTTAATAATATACGACATAAATTAAAATAACTATCGATAGAATGCAGTGATGTTAACAAGGACACAAAGTGCAAGGACCAGGACCAGGACAAGGACACAAAGTACAAGGACAAGGACTTGCCTGCCAAGGACCAGGACAAGGACAAGGACTTTGCATCAAGGACCAGGACAAGGACAAGGACTTTGTATACAAGGACTAAAACAAGGATTTCATAAAACAATAAAATCCAATATTTCTTTAACAACAAAATTTATTTAAATTTCATGTATATACATGTAATGTAGTGCATTCAACAAAATCATAATGTTAGTCAATGTCAAGCGTTACACTTGAGGAATACAAGTGCCTCCAATAGTGAATCACTCATACGAGCTCTGTGTGGTCGTAAAAACAATCCACTTTGTGAAAAGACTCGTTCCACTGGAGCTGAACTTGCAGGAGCGCAAAACAGTCTCGCCAGCAATGGCTGCAGCAATGAAAATTCCGGTTTCTTATATATGTCTGACAGTTTGCACTCGTCTGCATTAAATGATGAAGAATTCATAACTTCCAGGTAATTCTGCAGCTGTTTCTCACTCTTAACAGCTGCATCTTCTACAGTAGTCTCCAACTTGTTTTTATAATGTGAAAAGAGGGAGACTCTGGCTTTTTTCGCAGAAGGTTGACTTTCCGAGGGAGCTGGAGTTGGCTTGTGAGACTCGGCTGATGTGGAAATAGAAGATGCTGGTCGGCAAACAGTGAGCTCAGACTGCAGCATTGCTGTAAAAAACAAAAATCGTTTACAACTATGTACAATTATACACATATGCATTAGGTAAACATTTTGCTTTAATTAAAAATAAATGAGTGACTAGCACTGGCTAAGTGGTTACTAGGAGCAATGAATGAATAACGTTTTGAAAAAAAATTGCCATAAACAATGACACAAATTTACAACTCCAGCATTGCACTTTAACTGCCAAACAATCATAAAAAATAAAATCATCAACTTACCAGTTATTCGATGTCGTAGGTTGTCTCTCACATCTTGAGGTTCTGGGTGGTCAGCATGCCAGTGAAAAGCATATTGGGGGTCTGCTGCAGATGCTAAGATAAAAATGCTGTTGTCAAATGCCAACGACTTTGAAGTTTGTTGACGAGTCAAGTGATTTGTCATATCAAGACGCTTGAACAGCATGAAAAACCTTTCATCCAACTGGCAAAGAAGTTCATTTAGGACAGAATGGTGGTACGTAACTTTATTCAGCTGCTGAGAAAGAAAGCGGCGAAGGCTGAAAATGGTCGGGACCACACAACTAATTGTAACCATTTTCTCTCCCTGTGCAATATCTGTCGCCTGTGCAAATGGAGCTAGAACATCAACAAGTTCTTGGATTTGTCCATATTCCTTGGCTGTCATTATAAGATTTTCATGTGATGTTTGTCGCAGCAAATCCATCAATTTTGCCTGGTCCAAGTCGACAACTGCTTCCAGCTGTCTATATACACTGTTCCAACGAGTGTCGTTTGTTGCTGGAATTAACTTTACCATGTTTCCACACTAGAAAATGTCCTCAAAAGCCGTTCGAAATAATGCACTTTGATGAACAATATTGGCTAATTTCGAAATTTTTGAGAGTGCTGATCTACAGCTGGTGGTCTTCTCAAGGCCACCTCGCACAACCAGCTGCAGTGAATGACTGAAGCATGCATGTCGGCTTCCAATTTCAGTCAGTGAATCAGTTTCCTCATCAGGCAAATCCTCCCACAGCTGATCATCATCAACATATGTGTCCACTGGAGGCGTTTCTTCTTCAGATGATGGGAAAAAAAGACACATGGCTTTCAACATATTGCTCGCGTTTTCAGTAATCACGTGCCTAACTTTTCCATTCAGACTGAAATCATTCACTATTCGATCGAGTGCTTCACTAATTAATTGACCGGTGTGTGATCCACGAAAAGCTGAGAATGCCAACAGCTGAGAGAATGGATCCCCGTACAACACACTGTGCACTGTCACACCAAGGTATGAATGGCACCGACGGTCTGTCCAGATATCAGCAGTCAGTGCCACATCTGTGCAGCCCTTCAGCTTGACCATCAACTTAGCCTTTTGCTCCTCGACTGACTTTGGAATAACTGAATATGACAAAGTTTGCCGACACGGAACCTGGTACCTTGGATCAACAACTTGTAAGAACTGGCGAAACTGGGGGCTGTCAATGGCTGAAATTGCAATACCCAAGCCAACAATCAGATAATCAATAATCGATTGGGTGATGACTTTCTGCCGACTGCTGCTGGCACCATATGTTGTAGAACCACCCGCATTTGAATTAGAGGGACTACTTGTGAAATCTGTGATTTGTGACTGATCAGATGCAACATTTTGCACTCCACTTATTTTTAACCTTATCTTCACTAAAGTCGGTATAAGCAAAATTAATTACATTTGGTATACGAAGCGGAGCCATTATTTTTTTATAATTAAATTTAAAAAAAATCAATTTATATTTATGAGATTAGAAATATGCCGCCAATAATAAACCGGAAACAAAAAGAAAAGGAAGTCTAGAAATGGCAGCACCATAGATAATATATTATAAATACATGCAGAGTGCATTGGCATAGATTGGCATTGATTTTAAATATAGCACCAGCCTAAGCATAGCAAAAAAATTTTTTTTATTAAAAACCACAAAGCAGGTCCTTGTAATGTTAATAAGGACTGAAAGAGCAAGGACAAGGACAAGGATAAGGACTTGTCTGTCAAGGACCAGGACAAGGATAAGGACTGAAAAATGGTCCTTAAGGACAAGGACAAGGATTAACATCACTGAGAATGCTTTAAATATCCGTTATTTCATTTTTTTTTGGTAAAACCGACAACCGGTTTTCGCCGGGCTTTTTTTTTTTTTTGAGAAATTGACCTTCGACAACCGATTTTTTGAGAAATTGACCTTCGACAACCGATTTTTTGAGAAATTGACCTTCGACAACCGGTTTTTTGAGAAATTGACCTTCTACAACCGGTTTTTTGAGAAACTGACTTTCGACAACCGGTTTTTTGAGAAATTGACCTTCGACAATTTTAACCGGTTTGTTTAAAAGTCGGTTTTTGTATAAACCCTAGTCTCAAGTTTGTCAACAATGTCGTAGAAAGCAGATATACGAAATTTGTCTCTGGCATTCAGAGATACCTCAGGGGCATCGCCATCAATGACCACTGTCTTTCGTTTACGATTACGGGTCACAGTTGACTTATAATCCACACCTGGTGTTATTTCTTTTGCAGCTACTTAAAATCTTACAAATTCATTCCTAGATTCATGCAAGTGATCTGCTAATGTAGAATACAAATTAGTACACGTTTTCAAGTTCACGTGCTCGTTTTGTAGAGCTTTACTGACCCTGTGAAAATGTTGTAACACTTCTTTCCAAAAGACAAGCTTGAAAGTAAATTATAATCCTTGCATCTCCTTTGCATTGTTTTCTGCTTATATAAGCCGTTATGGTAATGTACAGTCGTTAGTGAGTTGCATAGCACTAACATATCCTAAACAAAAAGGTAAAAAAAAAACACAAACCGAAAAACTCGAAGAAAAAAAACAAAAAGACGGCCTGAGTTATTGTACCCCTAGGTTGTGGTACCAAGATTAAATAATGTGCGATCCAATATTACATTCGTGATTTGCTAATGTCATGTTGATTGTGCGCGGCTACCGGGACATCACCTTCATCAAGAATCAAGTATAACATCTTAAACTATCACCTTTATTAACAATCAAGTATAACATCTGCAATCATCCCCTTCAAGAATATAACGGAATCTAAGTCATTAGCATACAGAGCTCTTGTATGGTCTCTTTTTTTTTTTTGGTAAAGTTCCTGGTGAGATTTGTATCTCTTAGATCCTGTAAACCAATAATGTGTCTTTCTTCTAGTGTGATAGCTGTGGAGGGACCACATAATACATATGTATATAAATTGAGCATATCGATGCAGACCTCATTCCGAAGTGTGTGTTAAGTTCCTTTTAAGGATAAAATGAAATCACTTAGATCCTATAAACCACTAATGGGATGGTTTTTATGGTGCCCTTCTTTCACCCCCCCCCCCACCACCATAGCTGATAGTACAATGACTACGAAGGCCCTCAGGTAGACAGTCGAACTCTTTACCACATGACCATCCGTCCCATCGAAAAACTGTGGAACGTAATAATGTTATACTTTTTCCATTAATTCTAAACAAAAGATTATCATTCCAAGTTGTGCGATCATCTCGTGTGATTCTCACATCTTTTTCTACTGAATTTAAAACTCATCTTACTTTCTTTTATAATGATTACAAAAGTTCATTGTACTGGTCATAGAAATATAATATTTTCGTAAAAAAAATCTCTTATTGTTTTTTTTTTCTTTTTATCTTTTGAGGGATTTAGAATGGATTAATTTATTTTATTCGATTACAGTAGGGAAAAATTAATTTGAATTTCCAATCATATGGATTTGGTCCGATTTATATTAACTGAATATCCCTAGTTCCATAAGCGAGTGTAGAAATATTGATTATATTATATACAACAAATTAAATACTTGTCGTAGCCTACACTATCAGTATCTTTATTTCTCAATTTTCAAGATTGATTTACCTAAGATGTCACGTATTTAATCTATCTCAACAGATAGTGGCTGTATCTTAGGGATGAGAAATTCGGTCCCAAAGTCTGTATCAAAATTAACAGGTGATAAATTATATCGGTGGAGGTGAGATTTATTTGCGACATTTGTGTGTGTAGAGTTCATGATGGAATCACAGGCAATGAGGATTGTTGTGTCAGTGTCTGTGTTGTTGATTGTCTGTTCTTCAGTCGATTGTTTTTCTTATTGCTGCACACCAGATCAGTTTGAAGCTTTTGTAATTTACGATGATGGTAATGTTTTTATTGATGCCAACGTTGGAACAGCCTATAGGTGAGAAGAAACAAAGCTTATATCTATCTATCTATCTATCTATCTATCTATCTATCTATCTATCTATCTATCTATCTATCTATCTATCTATCCATCCATCCATCCATCCATCCATCCATCCATCCATCCATCCATCCATCCATCCATCCATCTATCTATCTATCTATCTATCTATCTATCTATCTATCTATCTATCTATCTATCTATCTATCTATCTATCTATCTATCTATCTATCTATCTATCTATCTATCTATCTATCTATCTATCTCTATCTATCTATCCATCTCTCTCTCTCTCTATCTATCTATCTATCTATCTATCTATCTATCTATCTATCTATCTATCTATCTATCTATCTATCTATCTATCCATCCATCCATCCATCCATCCATCCATCCACCCATCTATCTATCTATCTATCTATCTATCTATCTATCTATCTATCTATCTATCTATCTATCTATCTATCTATCTATCTATCTATCTATCTATCTATCTATCTATCTATCTACCTGATCTATCTATCTAACTATCTATCTATCTATCTATCTATCTATCCATTCACTCTATCTATCTATCTAATATATCTATCCATTCAATCAGCTTCCATCGCTTTAAGAGATGGGGGGATCTCAGACAAGGGGAATTATTGTTTTGGGAGACCCTCCCAATCTGAAAATATTTAGTGATGGTCTTTAAATTGTCAGCGACTAGCCCATTTTTTTCAAACAGATCTTTACAACTAAGATGTTACTATCCGGCCAAATGTAAAAGGAAAAAACCATACGTGGGAATGAAGGGGGAGGGGAAATAGAATCTAATCTTCTATAAAAAAAAAAGTACATGAATTTGAATATACTGAACCCGTCCCTTCCAATGAAGTCATTGTATGTTATCCTCTAATCAAGCTACATTAACAGTACGGCCAAAGTAGCATATGACTACACGAGAAGGGCCTCATACCTCAACTTGACAGCAATAGAGTTGAGTCCGTTGATTCCACAGCCAGTCATATCACATTATACTATAGTGAATGATTACGCAAAGGTAAGGCTGAATTATTTACGAAGTTCAATGAAAGGATAAAAGAGATCTCCCATTAACTATGTCAACAATTAATCTGTAGCATATTTTAGAATTTAGACCAACCTCCTCCCTCCCCAAACTCAATAATTCAATAATTGCCAAACTTTCGGTGACCTATCTATTAACTTTTACATCAAAACTTGTACCCCCCCCCCCCGCCCCAAATAAAAACTTATAAAAACAAAACAAAAATATTAGCAAAAAGTCCACCCCTCCCGCAATTCTGTTTGATTTGGAAATTAATTATATCTAAAAAAAGGCAATAGTAAAATACATTTGAGAAAAACTGTCTTCTAGGGTGAGCGAAACTCAAGATTTTATGATCAAAATAAATCGTTTGGCTAGATCATATCCGACTCTTTTAATCCAAAATAAGTGGATCGTCACAATTAAAATATTAAAAAGTTCGCCTGTTTTAGATTATCAAATGATCGCTTTGCTGACAGAGAGCACACAGAGTGACACACGTTTTAGGCAAAGCTGATCTAATGAGCTAAATTGGCTTACTGCTAATAAAGATAGATAAAAATCTGACTTCTCTACATTGAAATATCGTCACTGATATCAGCATGATATTGAATTGACAGTGATTGTCTTTACAGCTCATCTTCAGTTATTGTAAGGCACTACTTTCTGTTAGCGGACCAATCAGTGATTGTCTTTACAGCTCATATGCAGTTATTGCAAGGCACTCCTTTCTGTTAGTGGACCAATCAGTGATTGTCTTTACAGCTCATCTGCAGTTATTGTAAGGCACTATTTTCTGTTAGCGGACCATCTTGATTTTTGGGGTCCTAGGCAAAAGGTACAGTTAGAGTCTTTGATAAAACAGCAATAGAAGGCCCATAGGAAGGGGTCCTTAGAATGTTTTAAAGTTGCCCCATTTTCACATGTAAATCACATTTCATTGATCCAACTTTATTTGTTACACTTCATTTATTAATTTATTTTCCACCACGAAAATCCAATAACAAATTTGCGTCATTTCTATGCCAGCACGTCCCTGCATGCGTATCAATAATATACAAAATGTCGGTTTATTTGAAACTCTAAAAGAGTAAAACAATGAGAAAAAGGAATGTTAAATCAGATCCATAGACAAACTAGCCAGCCCCCAGTGATAAGGAACCAGCGAAACAGACTCAACCCGGACTTAACTTTTGTCGCTACTTTCTTACTAAAAGAGTATATATATATATATATATATATATATATATATATATATATATATATATTAAAATTCATATAGCATACGTCAAATTAATATTTTACACAACACACATTTATTTCATTGATGGGACAATACAACAGCCGTAATATAATCTCATTATATACTTGGCTGGAAAATTTCATTACAGAATATGGTCTCAATCCAAAATATTATGTTTTTAAAGGACTGTCATTGTTGACGTCAAATAGTCAACACACCCATCCTCCCCTATGTCAACAACTGTCATCACCCCTTCCCCCAGCTAATTTGTTGACGTAATTAATAGGAGGGGGGGGCGACTACATAATTTAATTCGCAAATTTTATTTATTTATTTGGTGCTTTATTTACCTTTTGTGATTCAAAAAAAAATAAATTTATAAAAAGATAAAATAATTTAAAAAAATTAACAGATAAAGAAAATGTCAAAAAGGGATCGCTTTAGCAATAAAGAAACCATTTGCAATAATTAAAAAATAATATAATTACAACAGAAACAAAAAAAAACAACTATGAAATGATTTAGCAAAATACTATAGGCCATTTAAAAAGGATTTAGCGCAATGGTAAAAAAAATGTATTGTATAAAAGAATATAATGTGATAAAAAAGAAAACAAATAAGAAAAAGGAGTGGCGAATTATCAACAACAAGCAGATTAATTGATATATTTCAGAGTGGAATTTGGGCTACTTAACAGCTTATTCTAGTTTTTTAAAAAATAACACCATTAACAACACAATGCATTGAGGTCAATGAGTTTTATCGGACGTAAGAAAATGTGTCAACTGAAAATGGTTTTCCCATTGTGTATTAAAGACCTACTATATTTCTTCTGTGATGACGTTTACACATTTTTTTTTTAGATCTTTATCTTTCAAATCCTATAAACGAGGAATGGGTCGGTTTTCACAGTGACCTTCTTACATCCCCATCATAGCTGATAGTGCAATGGTCATGCAGGCACCACGGGAGGGGGCTTTCTCCATGACCAGACCAATGCCCTTGGTTCTCACGGGAGATTAAGCCCGGGACCCTCTGGTCTTTAGTTGCGCGCTTCACCACACGACCATCCGTTTCCATAAAAATAAATTATCCACCCTACATGGGACAATTTTAAGGTTTTGTAGTACCCTTTCACCACCACCTAATCCGATAGTGTAATGACCATGGAGGCACCACGGGAGACATGCAGAGAACTTTCACCATGGCCGTTTTCACCATTAAATCTCAATGGTTTTCATAATTTCTTTTCAAAAACACATGTTTTTGTTTAAATGCAAATACATATTAAAACAAAACAACTAATGAAATTCAGTTTTTATTTACAAAGACCGAGTTAAAATATGTAAAAGAAAATTTTGAAGTTTTTAAATGCATCAAGCAGAGCTTTTTAATGTATGTTTTTTGGGGTGTGGGGGGCTCTAGGCAGAAGTAGGGGCTTGCCTGTTGATGGATGCTTTTTACATACTCGCATGAAATTTGTTAAGTTTACTTTGACGTTCAATGCTAACAATAATATAATTAGTTAACTTTGACGTTCAATGCTAGAATAATTTTAAGGTTTAGTTTACCTTTACCCTGAAACGTCACTTTCTCATCAACAGGGTATACAGTATCAATTTACTGCTGACCACTGCGAGAAATCGAGCCTTGGACAATTTCAAAAACTGTGTATACCTGGTATAGTCATTTATATTTCTATACCAACATCTTTGATTGTAACGTATATCCCTGTTATCCACAATAACATCACAATATGAAAATTCAATTATATTGAAAAAATAACGTACTTTATTGATATTACATTATAATTCATAAACATTTTGAAAAATCAACCCAGCTGGAATTTATCAAGTATGCAAAGTTGACTTCCTGATTCTAAATTTGTTTTTGTGAAAAAATTTCTGTCTACAAACTGTCACACATTTATAGCATCAAATTTGTATTTCAAATTGTTATTTGACCTCAAAAAGAATCATTTTTTTATACATTTAATAGAACTTTTTTTTTCATTTTCAATTTTCTTTTTGTCAGATTTTCTTAGGCGCCATAACTACACACCAGAATACATCCAAGCAAAGAATAAAATGCTGCAACGCTCATTAATTTTCAAATATTTGTATTTAAAATACATGTATTAATGTAACAAAGTCATTTTGTTAGTCTGAAGGAAATGGCGTTAGTCAAAAAAAAAAAAACAGAAAAAAAAAAATTCGGACTGTTGAGGGTTAAAAACGTAACGTGCCACTGAATTTTCAGTAACAGTTTTTGGAAGCAGGATGTCAAAATATTCTCAGCACAATTGATAAAAATCCCTAATAGATATAAAACAAAAAAACAGTTTCATTTAAGTGCCTAGTGTTATCATACGAAACATTTTTATGACACCTACTAATCTTAACTAAGCACAAAATATCACGTCACCATTTATTTCACAGACAACGCCGTCCAGTTGAATCATGGAACTATTGGACAGCCGGAGACGCCTGTTGTTACCTTCCAGTACACCATCACTGGGTCACCATATACCTACACAACCACTATTCAGCCCATAAGTATGTTTTTAATCATTTATATAAATATGCCCCGTCTCACGTCTGTCTGATCGAAAGTTTCCTATTTAAATATTAATGGCTTCTTTGCTAGAGTTTCGATGCGATAAATGTCTTGAAAAGAAAAAAAATTCTCACAAAATAAAACAAATAGACACAAATAATAACATTGACCTCAAAGTTGAACTATAGTAGGCTATATCTGTATGCAAGTGTTTTGCAGGGTACACCTAGTACAATAATGACAACTAATACGCTGTGAGTTCCTTTAAGTGTACAACGAACAATGTGTTCTAATAAAAAAGAAATGTATATATATATATATATATATATATATATATATAGATAGATATATATATAGGCCTATATGTGTGTGTACATTAAAGATATAAGGTGTGTTCGTAAAAGATGGCGCTTTAAAGCAGCAGTTCTCGACCTTTTTCGCGACTGTACCCCCAAAGAGTGCGAAAGTATGTCCGTAGGAACCCCTCACACGTAAATTCGCGAATAAAATTTATTATTAATATAGTGGGATGGGCTTACCATTCTAATGCGAGACTTGGTCACGTGGCTTGGCGATGAGTCACACATCAAAACTGGGAGAACTTCTTTAAACTCTTGGTTGTTTGTGAAACGAAAATTATAGGTCGCTTCGTACCCCTGCACAAACTTTCCCGTATCCCTTGAGGTACGTGTATCACCAATTGAGAACCGCGACTTTAAAGGGGGAAATTGTAGTGATTAAATCCCATATGGTTGTTTTAGAACGAAATTTAAATTATAGTTTTTAGTACTGCAAATAATTATTAGCTGTGTTTTGTTCATAAGATAGGTTTTACTAGTTGAGTAAAGCAACCATTTGTTCATAAGTTAGGTCTTACTCGTTGAGTAAAGCATCCATTAATTCATAAGTTAGGTTTTACTCTTTGAGTAAAGCAACCATTTGTTTATAAGTTAGGTCTTACTAGTTGAGTAAAGCAACCATTAGTTCATAAGTTAGGTCTTACTAGTTGAGTAAAGCAACCATTAGTTCATAAGTTAGGTTTTACTAGTTGAGTAAAGCAACCATTAGTTCGTAAGTTAGGTCTTACTAGTTGAGTAAAGCAACCTTTAGTTCATAAGTTAGGTTTTACTAGTTGAGTAAAGCAACTATTAGTTCATAAGTTAGGTTTTACTAATTGAGTAAAGCAACCATTAGTTCATAAGTTAGGTTTTACTCGTTGAGTAAAGCAACCATTAGTTCATAAGTTAGGTTTTACTCGTTGAGTAAAGCAACCTTTAGTACAAGTTAATATTTTAAAATAACAGTAATGCTAGAAACTTAAATACACACAGTCATAATTATGATTTCACTATACAGGTGTGGGCCTATTTGTTTAGGTGTAGGCCTATATGTTTAGGTGTAGGCATATTTACTTAGGTGTAGGCCTATTTTTTTAGGTGTGGTTCTATTTGTTAAGTTGTAGGCCTATTTCTTTAGGTGTAGGCCTATTGGTTTAGGTGTGGGCCTATTTGTTTATATGTAGGCCCATTTGTTTAGGTGTAAGTCCATTTATTTAGGTTTAGGCCTATTTGTTTAGGTGTAGGCCCATTTGTTTATGTGTAGGTCCATTTGTTTAGGTGTGGGCCTTTTTGTTTATGTGTGGGCCTATTTATTTCGGCCATGGCATATTTGTTTCGGCGATGTCCTATTCGTTTATAGTTGTAAGCATATTTGTTTATTTTATCACAAACTTTTGTGTTTTTGGAAAAAAAAATTTGTTTCAAAAGAACAAATTTTATTTTGATACATTCACTGATATAAAATTAAATTTATTTAGTAAACTTTCGATATATTCTTCAAGTATATCTAGGAATATAAACATTTTCATAAACATTTAATTTTGATTAGTATGTTTGTTTACTTTGTTTCGAAATTTACGTAATAATGTTTAGATTAAGTTTAGAGTCAATAGACTGAAATTACACAGTACATCGAAAATCTGTGAAGTTATTGTAACTTTTAAAAAGTTTATTATTCATTTCATACTAAGTAAATGTATTCGTTTGATAATACATGTATTTTTTTTAAACCTACATTAAAAAGACAAAAAATTAAGAGTCTAGGTTAATTATTCAGCTAGTTGTGCATGTGAACTGCTTTATATTTCAACCATATGTAATATTTCATAATTTATTTATATTTTCCGAAATAGATATTAACCATAAAATGCCCAAGATGCTTTCAACCATCCCCTGACTCCCCATCTCTTACAGTTTGTCAACCAGTGTATCATGTCTTTGTTAGTGGCGACACCGTCCCGGATAGTGGGACAATGAGCAGCATGTTCATATCAGATATAACTATTGGAATTAAAGATCCGTCAATATTCACACCTCCCAGCATATGTCTTAACGGAACTGATTATAACAAGAAGGTATGCCCAATGTTACTACTATATCAAGAATACATGCTACATGTTTCTGTCATAACATGAATGTATGCCACATGTTTCTGTCATAACATGAATGTATGCTACATGTTTCTGTCATAACATGAATGTATACTACATGTTTCTGTCATAACAGAAATGCATGCTACATGTTTCTGTCATAATATGAATGTATGCTACATGTTTCTGTCATAATATGAATGTATGCTACATGTTTCTGTCATAACATGAATGTATACTACATGTTTCTGTCATAACATGAATGTATGCTACATGTTTCTGTCATAACATGAGTGTATGCTACATGTTTCTGTCATAACATGAATGCATGCTACATGTTTCTGTCATAACATGAATGTATACTTCATGTTTCTGTCATAACATGAATGCATGCTACATGTTTCTGTCATAACATGAATGTATACTACATGTTTCTGTCATAACATGAATGTATGCTACATGTTTCTGTCATAACATGAATGCATGCTACATGTTTCTGTCATAACATGAATGTATACTACATGTTTCTGTCATAACATGAATGTATGCTACATGTTTCTGTCATAACATGAATGAATGCTACATGTTTCTGTCATAAATTGAATGTATGCTTGGTGTTTTCATTTAAAAATATTAAAATACTCATAACCGAATAAAGATGAAATCAGGCTGATGCTGAGACAAGAAACTGCCTTTATATTTTTTCTATCATAGATATGTGTGGGTATTTGAAATCAGGTCCATTTCGTTAATTTTATTCAGTCACACCAGAAATTTTTTAGAAGTGAATTCGCATCGTCATTTTCATAAATTTTGATGGCTGCATAAAATTTACCATCTTGGCTCACTGTATGGTAAATTTGTTTTTACCTAATGGCACACCGAGCAATGAAATTTGAGATGTAAGTGTAGATAGGAAAATGTTATAGCGACGAAAAGTTCATTGATATATGAGTTGGAAAATGTAGGGAATTTAACAACCCAACGTTTACCTAGTTTATGATGTAAGTTGCATAATTTTACTTCACTTTGATGGCGTTAGCGGTGTGCCCTGTGCCCTGAATTGTTAAGGACCCCATAAAACCCTAATTTTACACTTGTAATTTTACATTAGCAATTAAAGCTTATTATAAGGAGTCCTTTTTTTCTATGACCATAATTCTCTACTTTTCCTTGACACAAGCTAATGTATATCATAATATTTGCTAGGAAACAGAATACTGTATTTGTTTATCAATTGACATATATACTGTTATTTACTTGCTCAAAAAATGGGACATTTGGGACCTGGATATAGTAGCAAATATCTTCAGTTTTAGGAAGTAAAACATGGGAAAAAATTAGTGAATTAATAGATCAACATACCATACAGTCGTCGGTGTATGGGATAATTGATTGTAACAGATTGGAAAGTACCTTTATTTTGGAATACGTCTTTTAATTGTATTTATCGTTTCAGATCGAGCCGAGCAGATCATCCCGACTGTTTCAGAAACTGGCAAAAATGTTTTAAGTTCATCATGGACTTGATATCCTATCTTCTGAGAATATTTTTTCACCTAAAACTAGCACCAATGAATATTTAAAACATTTTCTTGAAAATGCATTATAGATATACATACAAAAATAATAAGTTTTATTTATAAGACTGATTTTTTTTACTTAAGTTTGACAAAGAGTTGGTGTAAATTTGTTTTAAATTAAAAAAAATATTGTATAGTAAAAATAAATATAATTCGGAAGTATAAAACAATTAATTTGAACAACTAATAAAAAAAGGAAAGAATTCTATATGGAATTATTGTACCAAAAAGATATAATACACACCAGGAATAAAGCGCTTGCAAGACAAATAAATGTACAAATCATAGAAGGGTTAACTTAGACGTACACAAGTAATTATAAGCATCAAATATTAAATTGTATCATGAAATGGTTCTGTCAAACATTTACAAGTCATTGCTAGCATCAAATATTAAACAATACCATGCAATTATACATGTCATTATTTGCATGAAATATATTAACAACATTTTGCAGTAATTCTCTGACTTAATAATTGTTTTATTTTTATACTGAGTGGGTAGTAACGAAATAGTGTGACACTAGCTAATAATAACACATTTTTAATTGGATACTAGATAATAACAACATGATTTTGATTGGTTACTAACTAATAACAACACAATTTTGATTGGATACTAGCTAATAACAACACAATTATGACTGAATACTAGTTATTAACAACTCACTTGTGATTGGATCAAAAGAGAAAAATGTCACCGAGTGGACAAAAAAGAAGACAAGATAATCTGCTGGGGTAGTTAACTATTTTAACATCATACGATCCAGACTGTTCATAAATTGTTGTAATATTATTGGAAAACAAATCCTTTCAATTGGACAGTGGCGTTCTTAGGGTTTTCGGGGCCCTAGGCAAAGTTACTTGTCGGGCCCCCACATCGTCCTACTTGGTACATTTAAATTTCTTGGTTTCTGCTTAACATTAAATCACACATTGCGTAATTTGTAAGTTTTATCAATAAATCTGCATATCTGAGAAAGATTACCTTTTTTCTGCTCTACTGATGCCAATGTTAATCCATTCAAACGTTATAACATTAATATTGAATTACTAAACAGCTTGCAGCAACAAAAACAAAAGACGGCGTTTTATGTTTTGAATATACAAGTCAGTTATGCTCACTGTGTAATAGGGTGGAGTGGAAAAAAAAATTCTGAATATCTTGTTTGGATAGCTATAAAAACTTGCTACCGCATGCATTTAGTAATGTGGCCAAAATTAGACAATTTAATGAATATCTTGAGGTTCCACAGTTTACCTAAAGTATAGGCATATTTCGATAAAAAAGCAATAATCTTTAAAAACCAAATTTATAAATACAACAGATTCATGTTGTTGTTTACCTTTTTAATAGTCTATACAAACATTACATGTAAAAAGAACCATATATTTGAAGGGAAACACATGGAAACTGTCTAACTTGCTTTTATAGCTACAAATGATATTGGGCTTTGGTGTCCAGTTTTGGCATTTTCGATCTCGATTCCAAGCGTGCTTTTATGAATCCGTAGCGTTCATGCCACAATATGCAGGCAACATCAGGTTGTATAAAATATCAAAACATTGCCACAATATGCAGGCAACATCAGGTTGTATAAAATATCAACATATTGCCTAAATATGCAGGCAACATCAGGTTGTATAAAATATCAAAACATTGCCACAATATGCAGGCAACATCAGGTTGTATAAAATATCAACATATTGCCTAAATATGCAGGCAACATCAGGTTGTATAAAATATCAACATATTGCCTAAATATGCAGGCAACATCAGGTTGTATAAAATATCAACACATTGCCACAATATGCAGTTTTGGCATTTTCGATCTCGATTTCAAGCATGCGTTTATGAATCCGTAGTGTTTTTCTGGACCACACTCAACTTTGGAAGCTTCTGTAACTAACTTGATATGTGTCTCTACTGACTGGGTGTGACAAGGATAGCGGGTGAAATCCAGTCTTGGTGTATCTTCTTCCCGGATCATGGTTAACAAAGTATCGTCAACAATGTCCATTTCAATCGGAGGCTCTGTGATCGGAGTTTTCTGCCAATCGATCATGTCTATGTCGCTAGTTGCCTCAAAGTTGATTACTAGCACACAGAGAGATCTAACTGACCGCCGAGCAAGTTTTAATAATTATCCAAAGTCTACCAAGTAAAAAAAATTTCGGTCATTTTCACTCCACTCCACTGTTAATGATATTCAATTAGTCCATTACGATACTTCATTTATAATTGGTAATATCTAGATGGACCTACCAATGGTCCAAAAGGATTTTCTGGTCCAATTGGAAAGTCACTGGTGAATTCTGAGAAGCTTCCCGTCGTTGATTATATACCAATAAACTGTGTTTTACCGTCGAGTTTAATTTACAACGACTTAAGTACAGATCAGAAATACCTGTTCGACTTGTGTACTGCTGTAAGTGTTGGCGTTTGTCCTGTCGACCATTCCCTTCGCAATCCTGGTCGTATCAACCTTTCAAGGGTGGTTAACAACGGCCAATCGTATACTACGTCTGTCTGTTGCCACAAGAAGCCCGTCGGATTAACTGAAGACGATTGTTACCTTCATTGTAACAGTTTATGCCCCAGCATGGTTTGAAATAACTAATACCCATTCACGTAAAGACGGCGCTCGACATGTCCACAATACGATACTGAAATCACGCTAACTCACTGACGAGCTGAAGAAAGTTGTTGACCCGGTAAATCAACGCAACGCATTCTTCTAACCGACAAAAGATCAGATATACGCGAATTAGCTCTGAGACGCAAAATGATATCCAGAAAGCAGAAAAGCACGAGTTCAGTTAGATCTCTCTGTGTGCTAGTAATCAACTTTGAGGCCACTAGCGACATAGACATGATCGATTGGCAGAAAACTCCGATCGCAGAGCCTCCGATCATAATGGACATTTATGACGATACTTTGTTAACCATGATCCGGGAAGAAGATACACCAAGACTGGATTTTGCCATCTATTCTTGTCACACCCGGTAAGTAGAGAGACACATCAAGATATTTACAGAAGCTTCCAAAGTGTTGTGTAGTCCAGAAAAACGCGACGGATTCATAAAAGCACGCTGGGAATCGAGATCGAAAATGCCAAAACTGGACACCAAGCTCAACATCATTTGTAGCTATTAAAACATGTTGGACAGTTTCCATGTGTTTTCCCTTCAAATATATGTTTTTTTTACATGTAATGTTTGTATATACTATTAAAAAGGTAAACAACAAAGTGAATGTGTTTTATATATAAATTTGGTTTTTTTCAAGATTATTGCTTTTTTATCGAAATGTGCCTATACTTTAGGTCAACTGTGGAACCTCAAGATATTCTTTAAATTGTCTAATTTTTTGCCACATTACTAAATGCATGCGGTAGCAAGTTTTTATAGCTATCAAAACAAGATATTCAGAAAAAAAAATTCACTCCACCCTACTGTGTAAGTTTGCGCGAGTAAAAAAAAAAGGTAGAAATTGGCGCCATTCCCTGATAAAAAAATCTCAGTTTGATAGATAGATATATCGTATGCTACTGTGACTTAGATAAGTGTCCCTTTTTCAAACAAGAAAATTCGTCTTGAATTGATGAAGGTCAAAATATTCCCAATCAAATGAAACAACACCAGGCACGAGCATGCCCAAGTAACTTTTCCTCCCTGAGGAGACATTAATAGTTCTTATAGAATATATCTATATATATATATAAAACACAACTTCGAGAAGACGCAGGACTATTTATAGATTGTGGAATTCCCGAATACGTCGACAACTCGCGACAGCAGGGAAAAAAACACTATAAAGTTGTCTCAACTATGGCTTTATCAATGTTGGATACAATATGATACAACAGTGTTTCTCACTTTTTTTTTTCCAAACCCTTCCTCTGAACGGGTATTCCTGCGTGAAAAATAGATGGACTAAGGACTAAAGTGATTGAATCCATCCACTGCATTATAAACGCGCATTGTATTGAGTCGAAATGTTTCATAAGTGGGCACCATATTACATACAGCGCAAGGTTCAACATAAGAGATCACCCGCTGTCTACCAAAAGCAACAAGCCAGTAAGTGAGGTTCATTAGTGCAACACGACAAAACGTATCCTTAAATTCCTTTACATTACAATTGTGTTCAAGCCAAAAAAAAACATTCTGAAAATGTTAGCGGATTACGGCTAGTACAGTATAAAACAAAAACTTAGAAGATTCTGTCATACAGCACTTGGGCTGTCTGTTACGTCGGCGGATAGTCCTAACACTAATCCTGGCCACGTACAGATCGTTGTCTAGAAGTATGAGAGAATAGATGTAGATGTTCTGGTGACAATATTTCTATTTTCACAGCTCACGTACAGTCTCTGCTAATAAGTCAACAAACACCGGTTTCTTTGCCAATAACACAAGTTTTATTATGTTGACGCCAGTTCTCCTCGCATACAGTACTTCAGTTTACGTCACACTCTTCCGCTCCTGCTCTCTAGTTTTCAGTCTCGCTCCTCTCTCACCTCCTCTCTGACTTACACACAAAACGTCCTGCTTATATACAGTAAACGATTGGCTGTGACACCGGTAATTAATTATTCCTAATTAATTCTCAGTCCAACTGACTCTACACTCGGGGTAATTTATGTGACGGATCTGTGGGTGGGGAATCTAAATAAGGATACCTATGACACTTCCTAACTCAGTTATCCCTCGTGAGAAGATTCTGCCCCACGACTTTCGTAACGGTTCCAACTTCATCCTACGTGTCACGGTCACGAACATTCCTTCCCAGGTAAATTGTCTCCGTGAGCTCTCAGTACCACCGGTGACTCACCACTAATTAACATGGAGAGGTGATGGGGCGTGCTTTCGCGTAAATTATTCTTCTATCTGGTCACAATGATACACCCCCCTCCCCACGCACATTTTGTTCCTAAACCGTAAACTATTGTGCTAAAATAACCTACATCGTAACACTGTCACTCATTGTTTATTTAGTGACGTCATCACTACCTGGAAGCCCCTCAGAATACATTTGAAAGGAAGACTGCTAAGTTTAACGGGTGAAGGTACAAACACGATACGCTTCAGTCCACAACCCCGATGAGATAATAAATTATTAAAGGTTTATTGTCTATCGGACATCATCTATGGTAACAATATGATCATTGGACCATTACTGTCAGAGAAATTTTATTTTGCTGGTTCGTAAAAGAAAATATATTTTAAAAAAAGACGCCAAATACCAAGTAAATTAATTAGGCAAAAAAAATGTTTGAATTGAATTTATTTTTGATGATTTTTTTTTTATTTAAAGATGCCGTAATTATAACCACCAATTACATTCGTATTCGTGAGTTTAATGATCCGATTACAGTCGTATTCGTGAGTTTAATGATCCGATTACAGTCGTATTCGTGAGTTTAATGATCCGGAAGAAATAAATCTAATGAGTCCATGACCTGCGATGTTCTAGAGGTTGGCGATACAAATCTGTCTTTCTGAATCAGCAAATGTGATATTACGTAAAATTAGCTGACTAACAGGCAAATTAAGGTAACTTTTATCAGATGGCTAAAATATCGATTTATGTTGTGCAGCTATGGCTGCAATGACCAGACTCGCTAAGATCTAGTCATCAGCTTTGGCACCAGGTAGGCCTACGTAATGTACAAATCATTTGTAAGTCTCATCCAGGTGTACGGATGCGAATCTTGGACCGTACACGCGTAGACAGTGAGAAGTATACAGGCATCTAAGACCAGGTCCTTAAGAAAACTTCAAATCTCATACATGGAGCACATGACCAATACCTACGTCAGGGGACAGCAGCCAGGTGGGGTACTCAGGAATCACTCTTGGCTATACTGAAAAATAAAAACTGTCTAGGTTCTAATGTCTCACACCACATGACCCTGAGCAGGGTACCCTTGAGGGAGAGCATAAGACAGGCCGCCCTAGATAGATTTGAATTGTAAGCATTAAAGAATTTTGATTTTTATTTTCATCATATATATGAAGGGCCATACAAAGATTGTCCGTTTCATGACAATGTTAACTATAGAAACAGTTGAATTTTTAAATCAATCAAAACGAAATATTTTTCCTAACACTTCAAGTCTTTGTTGTGAGATCCGTTGAAATGAGTTATCATTCACAATAAGTAAAGTCTTTGTAGTGATATACTATGAAACGATGTATCACTCACAGTACGCCAAGTTGAATTTAAGTCAATTTCTCTTTTTGATCTTATATTCCGTTTTGTCTATTTCAATGATTGTGACTGAATTCTTTGAGCACATGTTGTATGACGACGTTCCTTATCCTCAGTGCTATGTTTGAATTATGACAACATAGACATTCCAGCAGATATAAAACTGAAGACTTTGGTCTTGTTGTAGTCAGTCTGTCTGTACGTGTACACAAGAGATGGATCAAGTTTTGTTCCTTGTGGCGGCTGTACTTGTAGTTTTCTCTTCAGCGGCGCCACTGGACACAATTGAGGTCAGGCTCAGTATTTCTAAAAAAAAAATTAATTTTAACGGAATTGACATGATATATTACTTATAATTCCTGTATATCATGTGAAATATTTTCACAGTAAAGTGATAAGTAAATCCAAGCGAACAATAGAAGTGTTAATGAATGTGTGTATATTTATATTTATGTATTGTATATGTATGTGTATGTATTGTATATGTATGTTTATGTATTTTATATGTATGTTTATGTATTGTATATGTATGTTTATGTATTGTATATGTATGTTTATGTATTGCATATGTATGTTTATGTATTGTATATTTATGTTTATGTATAGTATATTTATGTTGGTATAATGCCTTAATACACATTAAAGTAATAGAGTTGCTTAAGTGACGCTGAAACTTGTTATTAGACATTTCTGTTTGGTTATAATTTTGTTACATTTCAAATAAACACGCCCTAAACACCTTAAGATACCACATTGGCATACATAATCGGTCACCGATCCCTTCAAAGAGATGCACTTTAAAAAAACAACACCTAAGTTTAAGCTGGCACTTTATGTAATATAACAACAATACTTTTGTCGAATTATTTGTAAATTTTACTGAATCAATAGTACAAAAATGTTTTTAAATTCTTTTTTTTTTTAACTTCGATCAGGTGACAGTTATAGATCATGGTGAGTACACATTTAAGTACACATTTAAGTACACATTTAAGTACACATTTAATATGTTCTCTGTATTTCAAACTGAAAACTTGAAAAGAAAAACAAACCAAGAAAACCATAAAACATATTTTCATAGAAACTGTTTCTTTTTTTTTCAAATTGTCATTCGTTGACTAATTATTTGAAGAAATAAAAATGTTTACATTGATGTTTTTCAGTTTCTGTAAGACCTAGATTAAAACAAAATAAATTCCAGTCTGATGTCCTGGACATTTTGTCCAGCTGTATGCTGTTCTAACATTCCCTTTTAGCCGTGCGCAAGTGCATATGTCCACACTTCTCCAAGATCACGCGCACATATATTTTTTTAGTAGGCCTACACACTGTTGAGTGGCGCACACACAATTTTAATTTTATTCCAAAGTTGCGCAAAGCCAATATTGTTTGCTGCAGACAGCTTGCGGAAAAATTAGAGGAAACATTGTGGTGAACTTGTCCCCAAATATCAATGTCATAATACACCTGGCCTTAAGGAGTATAGAGGTGTGGGGTGTGTTTCAGACATTGTTACCTGTGATGTTTATAAATGGTGGAGTGTGGTTCAGACATTGTTACCTGTGATGTTTATAAATGGTGGAGTGTGGTTCAGACATTGTTACCTGTGATGTTTATAAATGGTGGAGTGTGGTTCAGACATTGTTACCTGTGATGTTTATAAATGGTGGAGTGTGTTTCAGACATTGTTACCTGTGATGTTTATAAATGGTGGAGTGTGTTTCAGACATTGTTACATGTGATGTTTATAAATGGTGGAGTGTGTTTCAGACATTGTTACCTGTGATGTTTACAAATGGTGGAGTGTGGTTCAGACATTGTTACCTGTGATGTTTATAAATGGTGGAGTGTGTTTCAGACATTGTTACCTGTGATGTTTTTAAATGAAGAAACAACCAGCATCGTGTTATATGGAAAAGTACAAACTTTACAATAGAATAAAATTAACGATGAAAAAAAATTAACAGCTGCGAAATGTAACACTGGTCACTGACCATTCGCAAGATATAGTTAGCAAACTAATAATCTAAGTTCTAAGGTGAATACATTTTATTTTTTTGTTATTGACTTTCACAGATGACATACAAGAGACTTACGATGGATCACTTGTGTACACAGACCATGGGACAGTCATCATTGGGGACATGGAGATTGATCTGGTGAGTATCATGTTGTCATCTGGTGAGTATCACATTGTCATCTGGTGAGTATCACATTGTCATCTGTTTAGTATCACATTGTCATCTGGTGAGTATCACATTGTCACCTGTTTAGTATCACATTGTCATCTGGTGAGTATCACATTGTCATCTGGTGAGTATCACATTGTCATCTGTTTAGTATCACATTGTCATCTGGTGAGTATCACATTGTCATCTGGTGAGTATCACATTGTCATCTGGCGAGTAATGAAACAACCAAAAAAAAATTAAAAAGACATTTAGTGCGAAATAAAAATAACATTTATAAACAACATCTAGAGACAATAACATCTAGTGACAATGACATCTAGTGACAATGACATCTAGTGGCAATGACATCTAATGACGATGACATCTAGTGAGAAATACAATCAATCAAATATGTTGTTAAAAAATTATAATTAAGACGATACACATGCCGTCTAGTCCGTTGAATAACTGGCTATAGAGGCACTCTGATTTGACTCACAAAATTCTAATGCCATTCTAGTACCAAAGAATACTGTGAAGGTGAAGATGCTGCACCTTGCTGGTGGCAAAGTAAGTGCCTCCTTCCGCCTCCCCCCCCCCACCCATCCCCCCAGCTAAGCCACTGCATCTTGTTAGCAATTGTAATGAATAATGAAATAAAACATTTAGGGAGAAATACGTTAAAAACAAATGAATAAAACAGATAGCGTCTACTGAGTAATGCAAATAACATATAATGGAAAAAGATGGCATAATACAATTAAATTGTATGAGTAATACATTGAAACAGTGAATAGCACACATATCATAATTAGCAATACAAATGGCATATGGAGTGGCATCCAGTGAACAATGGGACATCTTGTGAATATTAAATAATAAAACATAGTGAATAATAAAATATGGCATCCAGTGAGTAATAAAATATGACATCTGTTGAATAATAAATTATGACATCAAATCAGTAATGACACATTCCCAGCAGTTGTTCACCTTTAACCTACAACTTTTATGTCGATTAAATACATGTCTTATACTATGACAAAAGTAGTTATAACCAGGGCTCGATTTACCGCCGGGGATATTCCCGGCACTGAGATCTGTCATCCCCGGCTCTGCTTTAGCTAATATATCCCTGCCGGGGATGAAACCTTAGACATTTATCCCCGGCTCTGCAGAATTTTTTATCCATTCGCGGCACTGGTTTTTTTCTTAAATCGAGCACTGGTTATAACCTATAATCCCAAAGATACTGGAGAATGAAGAATAATTTCTCTGAATGTTTTACACTTCGCTTGTTTTAACAGAACCGAAACGCCGTGCTGAATCCAAGTCACAGATGGCCACAGGGACAGGTCTACTATACCATTAGTCAAAATTACTGTAAGTATTTGAACTATTGAAGGTATTTAATGGATATTATGTTATTAAATAAACTTAATTCATGCATCAGCATTTCATTTCTTATTATAACAGGATCATGTGAATAGATCATATTATAATATACAATTAGCCGACGTTACTTAAGTCTAATGTAAGTTTAAAACAAGAGTTTAACAAGATTTAGTGAATAAAAGTAATTAAATACATGCTATAGAAAACAATTGATTTGGTGGGAGCGGCACTCATTAATTAACAACACTCGTTACAGCACTCATTAATTAGCAGCACTCGTTCAAGAGCAGCACGTATATTTAAGATCCTCATTTATTCACCCGTGTGGTATATCATTTGTAATGTTCAAATTCAACGACTACAATTACAGCGTCAACCATCCATAACACAATCATTGCTGCCATGAGAGAACTGGAGCATGACGTCAACGGCGCTGCACAATGCATAAAGTTTGTGCCCAGGACAAATCAAGCCAACTATATAGAGATCCACGCTGGTACTGGGTTAGTACATTTATGTGTTAGCCGTTTTTGTTTTCTTTTTCGAGCAAGATAGAGTTAACGTGGCATCGCTGGTGAGTCGGCATAGAATGAGTTATTTGGATTAGTTGTTAACCCTTTAGAGTCTTCATCAGCGGGTTTGGTCAGCACAAATCACCCACTTATGTTTACAGGTTGACTAGTTAATTCATGATTCCTGGGGGGACGTTCTGTGCTCATGGAGACATTGACTGCGGTGCTAATCTAATACAGGGGTGGGGGCGAATGGTCGAGAGGTGTCAGGGTGTGACTGTCGAGTCGTCAACCAGAAGGTGTCGGGTTCTGTCCCGTCCGAGACACACGGGATTTGTTAAGGTTTTTGGGGGAAATGGGTACCTGAAAATATTAACGCTTGTCACCTATCTTTGACCTTCATGCTGCCTCTTTAGAATATGAAAATAGGGCATGACAAAAACTTTCCCATTAGTGGTTCATGGATCATCTTCTCATCCTTTGAATACATTGTCAGTATTTAATGAATTAAAAGAATATACTTGGAGTGATCACACATGAAGTCAATAAAAGCCGTAGTTGGGGGGGGGGGGAGGTCTTTCTTTTACATTTAAAAACATTTTATGAAATGCATCATCGTCATTAATTCAGATTTAGTAAACAAAAGAAAATCAAAAATACAAAAAAATGACATAATTGGAAGCCGTACTAAACTCATGAATAGCAATTATAAAGCAAGATTTCGGCCAATCCTGGAATATCCTATGAACCAAAAGTGAGTCCCAGGATTAGGCGAATATGTGTCATACCGGTTTAAAAATATTGAGGCTGTTAAGTCGGTGACATAGTTTGGTCTTGCCATGATGCACTGTTAGTCTGTTGACTCAGATAAAATTAATATGCCAGGCAAGAGTTACAGAATAATTTCTCACGCAGCTGGCTGGCTACTAGAGAAAATGACACATGTCACAGATAGTTACTAGGTCACAGGTCAATCGTTGCTCCACTGGAATTATTTAAAACAACTCATCAGATGTACAAATGTGGAATTTTTTACACATTTAAAAAAAAAGGAAGATAAGTAGCACGTTCTCACATGCACGCACACGCACACACACATAGCACAAACACACACACATACACACATAGCACAAACACACACACATACACACATAGCACAAACAACACACATACACACATAGCACAAACAACACACATACACACATAGCACAAACACACACATACATACACACATAGCACAATCACACACACATACATACACACATAGCACAAACACACACACATACATATACACATAGCACAAACACATACACACATAGCACAATCACACACACATACATACACACATAGCACAAACACACACAAACACATACACACATAGCACAAACAACACACATACACACATAGCACAAACGCACACACACATACACACATAGCACAATCACACACACATACATACACACATAGCACATTCACACACACATACATACACACATAGCACAAACACACACACATACACACATAGCACAAACACACACACATACATATACACATAGCACAAACACATACATACACACATAGCACAAACACACACACACACATAGCACAAACACACACACACACATAGCACAAACACACACATATAGCACAAACATACACACATACATACACACATAGCACAAACACACACACATACACACATAGCACAAACACACACACATAGCACAAACACACACACTCACATTACTTCATGTTTTGGTATAGACCAGTAGTTGCCCAGCTATTGATCTTACTAAACTTCATGTTTTAGTAGTTGCCCATCGCAGCCCATCTATTGATCAGTGAGAGACACATTCTGGTCCTTTCCCTCGTATAAAATAGAGAAACGCAACCATTGTCGCATAATTAAACATCTCTCTATATTTGAACACAAATTTACATTTGTAAACGCAAACAGTTAAAAAAAAGGAACCTATATATATTATATATATATATATATATATATATATATATATATATATATATATAAATGGCGCTTTTATTATCTTTTTTTTATCGTATATTTTCTTTTTGGTCGCAATAAATTTTACTGAGCCATATACAAAAATCTTCTTGCTTTTATTACATATAATTATTAAATGAATTGTATTTTGAATTCAATGATATTGTCCTTGAAGTCACAAAATACGGTCGGTTTACAGATATTTTGTTTTCTTTATTATTTTTCGTTCAAGGTTATTGTGCAGTTAATTACGCAACGTACACTTCATTTAATTACTATCAGATAACCAATCATTCTTTTAAGAGTTCAAGTATCTACCAGTTCGTTTAACAGCAATGATAAGCCAGTAAACCGATATATAATGACGTCAAAATATGGACCTTTTAGATAAGACAAACTAATACTCTACTAATAGTCATAATGATTGGCGCAACAAATAATTCCACAAGCAGTTTAAAAACAATTTTAAAAAACAGGGTCATGGCTTATATTTTGCGGATCTGGATTACACATCCATCTTTATAAAGGATATTACATATATAAATAATTCAAAAAATTATATTTTCTTATAATACAGTACCAGATTTTTTTAGGATCACCTCGGACATAAGAAGGTTTTTGAGTTCGGGTCGTGACAGTCTATGGCGGGGGTTTGTGGGGAACTGAAAACAATTCGTGAAAACTGATTAAAGACAAAGTTTCATGGATAGCAGCGTACAAATAAAGTACTGGGATTATATACAGTGTGTTATGGCCAGAGATGGGATACTTGGCTCTTGTTTAACAAGTACCTGTACTCGAATACATTTTTGGAGTACGTGTACTGGTACTTATTCCTTGGGTTCCTGTCCTTGTATTCTTACTTGCATTTTGGGTATTTTTGACTCACAGTTTTTCTTGCAATTTTAAGAACGTGTGTGTGCTGGTACTCGTACTTGCTCATTAGGTACTTGTACTCGTACTTGCTCATTAGGTACTTGTACTCGTACTTGCTCATTAGGTACTTGTACTCGTACTTATACTTGCATGGTCAGTACTTGGAAGATCTCTGGTAATCATTGTGACCATAACGAAAACCTTACGTTGCATTAGAATGGCGGGAGAAAAATAGAAGAGTATCGGAAATATTTTGTGGAGAGTTTATTCATACTTTGTGGGGGAGAGAACAAAGGCGTCTGTATTCTTGGCCTTGAGCAAGTGACACAGTCAGGGCTGGGTGTATGATGTAAATCGTACCACATCGCCATATAGCTCTCCTCCCCTCACGAGCAAGTCTAGGACGGTAACCCTAGTCGCCACACCCTAAGACAGCTGAAGGTCTAATTCAACGACAAAGGCCCGATATACCCTGCTCTATCTAGGACATTATGCAGAAAAAACAAACTAGCCCTACTTCAGGTAAACTCTGACGTCTGGTCCCGTAGAGGGGATGAAATATGGCAAACTGGGTACTTAATTTAAAATTAAAATTTTCACCTAATTTTTAAACGCTATTACGAAAATATTAACTAAAAGAGATAAAGGATAATTAAATGTATATAGACCTACAGTCTATACGGATGTATTCTATCTTCATATTGCCACTTATTGTTTGTTTATATTTGGTTGTATGGATGTTTGTTGCATTCTCGTGACATCCATTTTTGTTATTACATAATAGTCATTACATTGTTATTACATTATTCTTATTACATTATTGTTATTACATTGTGGATTAAACAATCTGGTGTTTCCCTGTGGCTGGCGTAAACGGCCCATGACACACGCACCAGGTTTATAAAGTAGCCACAGCATATTATGGGATCAGCAGTGTTGTCTACGTGGTACGCCAGTGATACGCATTATACGTCTATATAACCACTAGATAGTCTTGGATAGTTCCGTATAACCACTTGTTTAAGCCTGGATAGTTCCGTATAACCACTAGATAAGCTTGGATAGTTACGTATAACCCATTAAATTGCAAAAATGATCAAAAATAAATCGTCGATACATTGCAATACATTGTACATGTACTAACAAAATTGTACTTGTATGAGACTATGTTGCTTAACACTGACCAGTCCCTTTAACTTCCTCCAACTAATGCTAGGTATCCATTTAAAGTTGGGTGAAATTAAGAAATTAGCTAGGACTTGGGGTTTCATAAAAACATCAGATTCCTTTTTACATGGAGGTCTATTTATACAGAGCCACCGCAAAACCAAACACATGTCAGGGGCTAATGTGCTACAGGGCCTCGCCTGTTTCAGAAAACTGATAAATATTGTGTGATCATAGGAGCCTTATTGGTGGAGATTATTGTGTGATCATAGGAGCCTTATTGGTGAAGATTGTTGTGTGATCTTAGGAGCCTTATTGGTGGAGATTGTTGTGTGATCATAGGAGCCTTATTGGTGGAGACTGTTGTGTGATCATAGGAGCCTTATTGGTGGAGATTGTTGTGTGATCATAGGAGCCTTATTGGTGGAGATTGTTGTGTAATCTTAGGAGCCTTATTGGTGGAGATTGTTGTGTGATCATAGGAGCCTTATTGGTGGAGATTGTTGTGTGATCATAGGAGCCTTATTGGT
The DNA here is from genome assembly GCA_021962125.1 of Bulinus truncatus. Classification (NCBI taxonomy): domain Eukaryota; kingdom Metazoa; phylum Mollusca; class Gastropoda; family Planorbidae; genus Bulinus; species Bulinus truncatus. The sequence continues at coordinate 427,389 of JAGDYQ010000258.1, forward strand.
GGAGATCATAGGAGCCTTATTGGTGGAGATTGTTGTGTGATCATAGGAGCCTTATTGGTGGAGATTGTTGTGTGATCATAGGAGCCTTATTGGTGGAGATTGTTGTGTGATCTTATGAGCCTTATTGGTGGAGATTGTTGTGTGATCTTAGGAGCCTTATTGGTGGAGATTGTTGTGTGATCTTCGGAGCCTTATTGGTTGAGGTTGTTGTGTGATCATAGGAGCCTTATTGGTGGAGATTGTTGTGTGATCTTAAGAGCCTTATTGGTTGAGATTGTTGTGTGATCTTAGGAGCCTTATTGGTGGAGATTGTTGTGTGATCTTAGGAGCCTTATTGGTGGAGATTGTTGTGTGATCTTAGGAGCCTTATTGGTGGAGATTGTTGTGTGATCTTAGGAGCCTTATTGGTGGAGATTGTTGTGTGATCTTGGGAGCCTTATTGGTGGAGATTGTTGTGTGATCTTAGGAGCCTTATTGGTGGAGATTGTTGTGTGATCTTAGGAGCCTTATTGGTTGAGGTTGTTGTGTGATCTTAGGAGCCTTATTGGTGGAGATTGTTGTGTGATCTTAGGAGCCTTATTGGTGTAGATCTTCACGGACACAAGATTAGCATGTGGTGGTTCTTATTCTTCCCTACATACTGACAATATCATTTGAGATTTACAAAATTTTAAAGCTTAATTAGTATAATAATTACTTTGGCCCATAATGTTTATTTAAAAATCGATCTTTTTTATCTAGGTGTCATTCAATTGTTGGATACAACAACCACGGCAAACAGGAAGTCTCCATCGGAGTTGGGTGTGAACTAAAGGGCATAATCATGCATGAGCTCATTCACTCCCTTGGCTTCTGGCACGAACATAACCGTCCAGACAGGGACACTTTTATAGACATTAACATTAACAATGTTAAAACAGGTAATATTTCATATGCATTAACACAGACAATGTTAAAACAGGCACAATTTTCATAGACACTTTGTTGAAACTGGCAACATTTTCATAGACATTAACAAAAATGTTAACATAGATGTTTTAAAAAACGTAACATTTTCATAGATATTCACAATATTGTTAACATAGATGTTTTAAAACACGTAACATTATCATAGAAATTCACAAAAATGTTAACATAGATATTTTAAAAAACGTAACATTTTCATAGATATTCACAATATTGTTAACATAGATGTTTTAAAACACGTAACATTTTCATAGACATTCACAAAAATGTTAACATAGATATTTTAAAACACGTAACATTTTCATAGTAATTCACAAAAATGTTAACATAGATGTTTTAAAACACGTAACATTTTCATAGACATTCACAAAAATGTTAACATAGATGTTTTAAAACACGTAACATTTTCATAGGCATTCACAATATTGTTAACATAGATGTTTTAAAACACGTAACATTTTCATAGGCATTCACATAGCCAATGTTAAAAAAGGTAACTGAAGAAAAAAAAAGAAGTGACATTTATCTTTAACACAAATTTCTATGTCATAACATGTCCCTGTCACTAGCGGCTATTGGCTGTGGCGAGAACGCAGTTGCCGCAGGTCCAGCCCCTAAGATGCCCGGCTATACCAGCATATCGTTGCGATAGAGACCCCCGCACTGGGGGCACTCGCCCTGCGGATTACACAAGAATGTTAAGACCTCCTAGGTCCCTATGCTGAGCAATCCATGTCCCCACGGGTAATCCCACGTTAATTGCACCACCGTGGAGTGGAGCATGACGTAGATGCAGAAAGGGGAAAACCTACAACTATTCTAATGAGTGCTTTCCATATGACGATGAGTGTGGAGGGTCGTCCTGCAAAGTATGGTAGAAAGTTGGCACACGGATGGTAGAAAACTGTTTTGTATGAATGCACAAGGCCGTCGTCAGAAAATCTTCATTACATCTTGGCCCCTCCCCCCCCCCCGATAATTGCTGAATTGCGCCCCGCCTCCCATTGCCAATTCATCGTATAACAGATTACGGACATTTCTGAGACCTTAAAATTTGGGGGCCCTCTTAAAATGATTTATGGTTGCCCCCCTCCAGAATACAAACACAGAACCCTGGTAAACACTATTTCTAACAGTTATATTCTTTAAATATGTGTATTTATGCTTTCGGTTGATTAGTAAACATATTTGTGGGAAACATTTCACTTGCAGAGTCCAGACACGACTTTAACTTGAGGACCACCGCTGAAGCCACCACCCTCCGCACAAGTTACGACTTTGGCTCAATCATGCACTACGGCACCTACACCTTCGCCCTTGACCGCACCAAGCCAGTCATCACCCCCAAACCTGGTAAAGCGACGGCCACAACAAGTTTGGGTCAGCGCCTGAGTCTGTCCACTACCGACGTCCTCAAATTACAGAGACTGTATAACTGTACTGAGGGTAAGTTAACACAATGACAGTACAACTGTACTGAAAGACTGTATAACTGTACTGAGGGTAAGTTAACACAATGACAGTACAACTGTACTGAGAGACTGTATAACTGTACTGAGGGTAAGTTAACACAGAGACTGTATAACTGTACTGAGGGTAAGTTAACACAATGACAGTACAACTGTGCTGAGGGTAAGTTAACACAGAGATTGTATAACTGTACTGACGGTAAGTTAACACAATGACTGTATAAATGTACTGAGGGTAAGTTACCATAGAGACTGTATAACTGTACTGACGGTAAGTTAACACAATGACTGTATAAATGTACTGAGGGTAAGTTAACATAGAGACTGTATAACTGTACTGAGGGTAAGTTAACAAAGAGACTGTATAACTGTACTGACGATAAGTTAACATAGAGACTATATAACTGTACTGACGGTAAGTTAACATAGAGACTGTATAACTTTACTGAAGATATGTTAACACAGAGACTGTATAACTGTACTGAGGGTAAGTTAACATAGAGACTGTATAACTGTACAGACGGTAAGTTAACACAATGACTGTATACATGTACTGAGGGTAAGTTAACACAGAGACTGTATAAATGTACTGAGGGTAAGTTAACACAGAGACTGTATAACTGTACTGACGGTAAGTTAACACAATGACTGTATAAATGTACTGAGGGTAAGTTAACATAGAGACTGTATAACTGTACTGAGGGTAAGTTAACAAAGAGACTGTATAACTGTACTGAGGGTAAGTTAACACAATGACAGTACAACTGTACTGAGAGACTGTATAACTGTACTGAGGGTAAGTTAACACAATGACAGTACAACTGTACTGAGAGACTGTATAACTGTACTGACGGTAAGTTAACACAGAGACTGTATAACTGTACTGAGGGTAAGTTAACAAAGAGACTGTATAACTGTACTGAGGGTAAGTTAACACAATGACAGTACAACTGTACTGAGAGACTGTATAACTGTACTGAGGGTAAATTAACACAATGACAGTACAACTGTACTGAGAGACTGTATAACTGTACTGACGGTAAGTTAACACAGAGACTGTATAACTGTACTGAGGGTAAGTTAGCACAAAGACTGTATAACTGTACTGAGAGACTGTATAACTGTACTGAGGGTAAGTTAACACAATGACAGTACAACTGTACTGAGAGACTGTATAACTGTACTGGGGTAAGTTAACACACAGACTGTATAACTGTACTGAGGGTAAGTTAACACAAAGACTGTACAACTGTACTGAGAGACTGTATAACTGTACTGAGGGTAAGTTAACACAGAGATTGTATAACTGTACTGAGGATAAGTTAACACAATGACAGTACAACTGTACTGAGGGTAAGTTAACACAATGACAGTACAACTGTACTGAGGGTAAGTTAACAAAAAGACTGTATAACTGTACTGAGGGTAAGTTAACACAGAGACTGTATAAGTGTACTGATGGTAAGTTAACACAAAGACTGTATAAATGTACTGAGGATAAGTTAACACAATGACAGTACAACTGTACTGAGGGTAAGTTAACAAAAAGACTGTATAACTGTACTGAGGGTAAGTTAACACAAAGACTGTATAACTGTTCAAAGGCTAGGTTAACATAAAGAATGTATGATTGTACTGAGGCTAACTTAACACAAAGACCGTATCATTTGTATAAAATGTGCCAATGCTAAACAAAGATTATATAACTGTACTAATTGTAGATTAATAAAACTATTGAAACCATCGTTTGATTGTTTGATTTTATTGATGGTAAGTCAGTACAAAGATGGTAATAAGATGACTTAAAAAAACGAATTTAATTAATGTACTGAAGGTAAATCAATATATAAAATTTTGATAATTTTTTAGAAGGTTTCATTGAATATGCTAGTTCCATACTACATTTTTATAATACTTTATTTAAAGTTTTCATTCAATCAAATGTAATACTTAATGTATATTTACTTGCAGATACTTCACACATAACGAAACCTGGTAAGTTAAACACGACTTTAATTTAACAATACACTTTTAACAGTGAAAAATGGTGTGAAACAGGAGAATTAGCTTACAGAATGTACAATGCCAAGCAAACTATTCTTTAAAAGAAAAAACTTACATTAAAAAATGCACCTGTCTCTAGTAGCAACAGCATATTGTGGTACTGTGTTGCTAGCGCACTATGCACCTGTCTCTAGTAACAACAGCATATTGTGGTACTGTGTTGCTAGCGCACTATGCACCCGTGTCTAGTAGCAACAGCATATTGTGGTACTGTGTTTCTATTGCACTATGCACCTGTCTCTAGTAACAACAGCATATTGTGGTACTGTGTTGCTAGCGCACTATGCACCCGTGTCTAGTAGCAACAGCATATTGTGGTACTGTGTTTCTAGTGCACTATGCACCTGTCTCTAGTAACAACAGCATATTGTGGTACTGTGTTGCTAGCGCACTATGCACCTGTGTCTAGTAGCAACAGCATATTGTGGTACTGTGTTTCTAGCGCACTATGCACCTGTCTCTAGTAACAACAGCATATTGTGGTACTGTGTTTCTAGCGCACTATGCAGCTGTCTCTAGTAACAACAGCATATTGTGGTACTGTGTTGCTAGCGCACTATGCAGCTGTCTCTAGTAACAACAGCATATTGTGGTACTGTGTTTCTAGCGCACTATGCACCTGTCTCTAGTAGCAACAGCATATCGTGGTACTGTGTTGCTAGCGCACTATGCACCTGTCTCTAGTAACAACAGCATATTGTGGTACTGTGTTTCTAGCGCACTAATCAATTACTTTTACTTTCTCCAACCAATGCCTGGTACTCACTATGGTGCACATTGACAAAGCATTAAGTTGACAATTATTTTTATGTTTAAAGTTATTCCTTTATAGTGAGCCATAATCATTGTCTCGGCGTTAAATGTTTTGAGAAATTATAAAATCTTACTTTTATAGCTCTGTTGCCAATGTTACCTTCCTAAATGCATGTCCACAGTTGCTCTGAGCAAATGTACTTTTGAAAACACCTTGTGTGGCATGGTCACTGAATCAACTCCAACATTTACCTGGACATACAACCACGGTGCCAGCACGGCTGGACCCAAGGCGGGAAACTCATATGGCACAGGTAAATTTATTTTTAGACATGCCTCGTCAAACAGGTAAGTGATATTATTTCAAGAAAATAGAAATAGCGTTAAGCGGGTTTTTTAATGAGAGTATTACTAATGGGGCCTGTAGAGTATTACTAATGGGGCTTGTAGAGTATTACTAATGGGGCCTTATAGTATTACTAATGGGGCCTGTAGAGTATTACTAATGGGGCCTGTAGAGTATTACTAATGGGGCCTTATAGTATTACTAATGGGGCCTGTAGAGTATTACTAATGGGGCCTGTAGAGTATTACTAATGGGGCCTTATAGTATTACTAATGGGGCCTGTGTAGTATTACTAATGGGGCTTGTAGAGTATTACTAATGGGGCCTGTAGTATATTACTAATGGGGCCTGTGGAGTATTACTAATAGGGCCTGTAGAGTATTACTAATAGGGCATGAAGAATACTTTCTTAGAAGAAGAAAGTTGTTTTAAGTTGTGTACAAAAACGACCGAATTCTAGGAAAGATATATTCTAAAACCTGAAAGCACTCTTTAAATATATGATTCCAGAATATCTTAAATTTATTTCTAGATGATCAACTCAATGCACTACAGAAAATGTACCTCAAATCGTTCAGCGATGTTCGTTAATTTTTCTATAAAATGCTTGATCATCTTTAATTTATAATCATAATTTATTGAAGATTGGTCAAAATTTGCATTGCACATTTCACGTGCTCTGATATTTCATAAATTGATTTTAAAGAAGAGTGTATAGTGGGACGGATGGTCGAGTGGTGCATATTCTCGACTGTCAACTTGAGAGTTCTGGGTTCAATCCTCGGTGAGAACCATAAAAATGTTTCCAGGTTAAACGTCGTCCACAAGTCCACACACAATGGGTACCTGACTTTAAGTCTAACCACACAATCCCTTCGTATGCCGAGGTAAAAGGAACATATAAATTTTACACTTCATCTACCCGGCATCAGAAATTTGAAAAGGTTTACAGCACTAAATGAATTTAGCATTGATAACTTTGAAATTATGTTTTGAAATTCCTTTTAAAGGAGAGCTCTGCTGTTACTTCAACCAATTTATTTACATATGTATGTATGTATGTATGTATATCACTTCCTTCCTCCCCAAATAAATTCACTGGACAAATGTTAGTTTTGTACGCGGTGAAGTCTAGAGATGTACTCTGTGAAGTCTAGAGTTATACTCTGCCAAGCCAAGAGTTGTACTCTGGCAAGTCTAAAGTTGAACTCTGTGAAGTCTAGAGTTGTACTCTGTGAAATCTAGAGTTGAACTCTGTCAAGTCAAGAGTTGTAATCTGTGAAGCCTAGAGTTGTACTTTGTGAAGACTAGCGTTGTACTCTGTCAAGTCAAGAGTTGTATTCTGTGAAGTCTAAAGTTGTACTCTATCAAGTCAAGAGTTGTACTCTATCAAGTCAAGAGTTGTACTCTATCAAGTCAAGAGTTGTACTCTATCAAGACTAGAGTTGTAGTATGTGAAGTCTAGAGTTGTACTCAGTCAAGGATAGAGTTGTACTCTGCCAAGTCAAGAGTTGTAATCTGTCAAGACTAGAATTTTATCTGTCAAGTCAAGAGTTGTTCTATGTGAAGTCTAGAGATGTACTGTGTCAAGGATAGAGTTGTACTCTGTTTGTAATTTTGCTATCAGAACTTTACCATGGACGTCACCATATATATTACATAAACTGTTTGTTTATATTTCAGACACCTACCTCATAGTTCATCAGTCGTCCACACACAGTGCAGGGGTCGCCAGGCTCCATACCCCCACCTACAGAAACGGCCCTGTCTGTGTTGACTTCTACATTTACCAGAAAGGTCCAAGCTCCTACTTAGAACTGGTGGCTAAAGGTCCACAGCTGACAACCACAGTAGTGAAGAGCTTCCATAACAATAACCATGACAACTGGTTCCATTCTAAGACGTCAGTCGATGTACCAGCTGGTTCTGAATTTACGGTAGGTTCAAATAGTTTTCATTATGGAGGGGGTGTATATATATATATTAGGGGTCCTAGGCCAACAAAAATTTGAGACCCTATTTAAAAAAAAATAATAAATATTGCTAAGTTGTCTTCATTATTTTCATATGCTGCTCAACATACATTGAGGCCCTTTATTTCGTGGGGCCCTGGGCCACGGTCTAGTCGGCCTATATGTAAATCTGGCCCTATATTTGTATATCGTAAGTACAGTGACGTAGCTTGCGTAAGTGGCAACCAGGGGGGGGGATTGTAGAAAGGCTTCACATTCCTGTGCCAAAATGTAAGGCAAATGACTTAAAGGGCTACCATGTGTGAACCGCCCTCTCCTTTAAACGCCCCCTCCTACCAGGGCCGTTATTATAGATAGACAAATTGATCGACCGTCTTGGGTACCCACTGTTAACGGACCCAATTCTATGATTAATTCCTCTTAAATCAGAATCTTATAATTGCTCCGACAGGTACTTTTGTCAAGGGCCCCTAAATATCTCACAGAGAGTGTCTCTCAAGGGCCCCTAAATATCTCAGAGAGAGTGTCAGTCCATGGCTCCTAAATATCTCAGAGAGTCTGTCCAGGGTCCTAAATATCTCAGAGTGTCTCTCAAGGGCCCCTAAATATCTCCGAGAGAGTGTCTGTCCAGTGCCCCTAAATATCTCAGAGAGAGTGTCTGTCCAGTGCCCCTAAATATCTCAGAGAGAGTGTCTGTCCAGTGCCCCTAAATATCTCAGAGAGAGTGTCTGTCCAGTGCCCCTAAATATCTCAGAGAGAGTGTCTGTCCAGGGCACCTAAATATCTCAGAGAGAATGTCTGTCCAGGGCCCTAAAATACATAAGAAAGGGTCGGCTGTCAATGTATTAAAAAACTAATACATAAACAATCTAGAAAGATAGATTGACTTAGAGATGTTAAGTGAAACGCAAAATGCGTCATTGAGTGCATTCATATTTTTATTTCACTGACAGATCACGTTCCAAGCCCATATGGCAGCTGGAGATGTCGCCATAGACGATCTACTCATTTATCAGGGACACTGCATGTAACGACCCACTCTAGCCCTGTAGGAATATTGACATAACTGGTTGTTGAATAAATTGAAACTTCTGTTTTTGTGTCGTTGTTGTTTTTTTTTTCGGCAGAGTATTCAATAAGGGGGAGCACTCTTCTAAAAATGTTGTACGTGTTAGTTCTAGCGTTGTCACTCTTTGCTTCGTTGCCAGACCTTTAGCGAAACAATTTTTTTGTTAATCTGTCGTCATGTCGACCAGTTACTAAAAATAGATTTAAAAAAAAATAGATATTGGGATGGAGTTTATTATCCCATTACATACCTGGTAATTTTTCAACAATCTACTCTATAAATTAAATTGTTCCATACATAAAAAAATAGGTTGATATAGGCACACAAGTAGCTTGATAAAATATAAATTAAGTTAACCGGAGTAAACTAACCATCATTTCAGCTCATGTGTGCCGTTCATTGATAAATAGCCAGGTAATTTCAATCGCTGATGGAGCAACTTAGATGTTTTACTTTCCAATTAAGAGCCAAATATAATTGTAATTTTTAAAATGCTTTTGAAATAAAAAAAAAAATCTCCGTTATGGACCCCTCTAGAATCTGAAACCATGGGAAACCACTTCTGTCGTCCATCCATAATAGCGGTACAATATGGGAGATTTTTAACGCCCAATGTGGTCAAGTACTGACCAAGTCTGTCCTGAGCGAAGATGATGAATTCACAATATCAACATGCCTTGAGGGAAAACAACGATTCAACAACTTAAGCTTTAATTTGGAAAAGAACGATATTTATATATATATATATATATATATATATATATATATATATATATATATATATATATATATTTGTTATTATTTTTACTGAAACTGTCTATAGCTAGATATTTTAGTCCGGGGAAAAATTGTTATCAAGACCAGATAGTGTGGTGACCGGATAGTCGCTACCCAAACCATTGATAGTTTACTACACATGTATAATATGGACACATGCGTATGTATAATGTTATATAAGTACTCACTTAACTTTAGGGGGTAGATATTAATTGCCTAAGACATAAAAATATATCAAATATATCTGAAAATGTACTTGTCTCAGATGACCTTAACCCTCCCCCCTTCTCACCCGAAAAAAAAAAGCTTACATGAAGTAAAACAAAGACAATGAACTACGCCTCTTAACGTGATGAGGAATCGTGATATTGGTACGTCCTAATTCATTTATTTTATACCGTACAAGGTGTGTCGTGCTAAATATAGCACGTAATAGACCACTCTGGTATACGGAACTGTTCCAGTCAGTACCAAGAAATAATAAAGAGTTCTTGGAGTGTTTGTCTTGACGTCACGCACTGACAAATACAGCTGTATATCATTGGAGAGTAGAGCCTTTCGTATTGATAAGCAAACCAGGTGAATTGTTAGGGCCCCTAATGCACAAAGGGCGCCTTCAAGAATTCATTTCTATTAAATGTGGCATGGAATTGGGCAAGGGGCCCCCAAGCATCTCAGTGTATCTTTGCCTATTGCCCCACTTACTTATGATCAGCGCTGATTATAAAGACTATAAGCAATTATAACTTCACAGTTTTAAAAAAAAGAAAACCTGGTACAAAGCGGACCATACAATACTTCCTGATTTTTTTTTAGTTCACACATAACACTGTGGGCATGGGGGGCTGGGGGAGGGGGGAAAGAGATAGCACGGCTGTTGCAGCGGGTGACGTCCAACAACTGTTTCAATTAGAAATGTGATACGAGAGAATATTTACAGTGCATGACTGTTCGATATCTGTTGGCGGCTGACTACTGGATGACCGCTTGTCCAATGGCAGTCTGACGAGATGCTGCTGACAGGGACACAAGTGTCCGGCCTGTCATCATCTGATATGACGGTGTCCACTGTTAAAGTTATATTTGTTGAGGCTGAAAGTTTGAATGTAGTGCATTGAGTAGATGTGGTGGCCCTAATGAAACTCTGTACAAAATGAATGATACAAATAGACAAGACTTTTGATGTACACCAGAGCCTGGCCTAACAATGTTCCTTTGTCAATGGGAGTAAAAAAGAGATCTATTTCCAGTATTAGCAAAGGTTATGACAAAGGTATGGTTATTACAAAGGTATGGTTATTACAAAGGTATGGTTATGACAAAGATATGGTTATGACAAAGGTAAGGTTATGAGAAAGGTATGGTTATGTTTCAACAATGCAGCAGCTTGCAGGCACATTTTGTTGATCAAAAAAATAAGTGTGTCAAGTTCATCTGCAAGTGTTCATGACAAGGCAAACTAACATGAGTGACAGCTGAACTAAACTGTATGGAAGATGCCACTACATGTATATTAATGGATGACAGTAGCCACTACATGTATATTAATAGATGACAGTAGCCACTACATGTATATTAATGGATGACAGTAGCCACTACATGTATATTAATGGAAAACAAATGACACTACATGTATATTAATGGATGGCAGATGCCACTACATGTATATTAATGCATTCAACATGTCTCATAAATCAATAATTCCACAAAGAGACATGACAATATGAACTAACTATCCCCCGCCCTCTACCAAATGAATTCCGTAAAATCCAGTTTTATGCCCTTTTTGATGTCCCTCCCCCTTTCATTTTTTTGTGCACAATATTTTCTTCAGCGTTTGGGGCCCAGCCAACCTTAGTCCGCCCCTGAAACTACCAACACGAAGTTCTCAGGTTTAAGACATGTTTATCGTGTCTGGTCAACTCCCCAAACTTGGCGTTGGTATTTCAGAAGGAGTTCGATGGTGCATCTGTAAGTGTTTAGGAAACCCTGCTCTGTATGTATCTGTAAGTATTTAGGAAACCCTGCTATGTATATATCTGTAAGTATTTAGGAAACCCTGCTCTGTATGTATCTGTAAGTATTTAGGAAACCCTGCTCTGTATGTATCTGTAGGTATTTAGGAAACCCTGCTATGTATATATCTGTAAGTATTTAGGAAACCCTGCTATGTATGTATCTGTAAGTATTTAGGAAACCCTGCTATGTATATATATATGTAAGTATTTAGGAAACCCTGCTCTGTATGTATCTGTAAGTATTTAGGAAACCCTGCTCTGTATGTATCTGTAAGTATTTAGGAAACCCTGCTCTGTATGTATCTGTATGTATTTTGTGATCATAATAGCAGTAATCAATTTTATTTCAAGACAGTTTAGCCAGCTGTGCCATTTCAACAAAAAATCAAGGAGGAACCAAACCTTATTATGATTTGTTATAATTATAAATGTATTTAAACAACATGAGCTTACAGTATATGACAGTGTTATCATGTAAACAGAAAAAACATTAAAAAAAAACAAAAAATAAAAAACCCAATCAAACAATAAATTTGTTTTATTTCATAAATCAATATCGTCCAACTAGACGTGTCATTATTACAGATTCACGCATTTGTTAGGTCAGCCAGTCCAGTTGGAATCAATTCAAATATTCTACCACCTCCACCATAAATGAAAACTGGGGAAAGAGAACGGGAACATAAATGTTTCGGGAGAAAGGAGGTGGGGGGCACTAAATGACAGTTCAAAGTTCAAGTAGTTATATTTCATATTACAGCCATATACATATATTAATAATCTTGTAAACCATGAAAACATGATATTGCTAAAAGACTAGGTAAATATCTCTGATTTATATGGCCCAATAACGGGCCCAAGATTAGGTAAAGATCTATAGAGGGGATGGAGGGGGGGGCTAATTGTATGCACACTGACAGGAGCAGCTGACCTATTGTCATTAATAATAAATAAGAGATCCACCAATAGAATGAGCGGAGAGGTACTGAAAGTGTAATAGCCTATTTAAAGTTATACCTCACATGAGGTTTGATATAGTTTATGACCTACATATCACAGGCATTAAAACATTTACATAAAACGGTTATATCAAGGTAATGTGAGAGAAACAGATTAGGTAATATCACAGTAGTTGGTATGCTTTGTAACAAACATTTTGTCACAGTAGTTTCACACCTTTCTTATGTTTTGGTTTTCATTCATGTAAATAAACTCAATGTTAAGACATTGTACACAACTAATGTTTGAATGTGATCAACAGAGATATCAAGATGTATTTATAGTTGGAAAACAAAATCACACCAAGATTGTAAAAGTCCAATTAATACATTCAATACAAAAATAGGAGACAGAATCATGTGTTAAACCATAATACATTTAGAGTTATCACATTGACCAATAGCCACTGATGTTAAAATTACAGCCATACCTCCAGATCGGAATGCCCCAAATATGTTAACAGATTGGATTACGCACAAAAAATTTGAGCTCATTTTGTTCAGAATTCGAACTTGCTTGAAATGTAAATTCCCATCGCACCTTTAAGCATATCCAGATGCTGTGCTGTAATGAAAGCATCTTGAGAGATTTTGGCCATTTTTTTTTGAAAGCTTATTTAAAACGTTTAATCCTGATTTGCAACATTTTTTTTTTAAAGTGTAAAATACTGTTTTGTATCTTCTGTCAAATATTTGGCCTAAAAATCGAGGGGGAAGTAATATTAAATTAATTGGATAATTGAGTTTGTGCTACCAATGACATAGAACATGAATGATTTAGAAAATCTGAGCGAATTTTACGAAACTATTAAATTAGAATTAGGAGGTATGACTATACACTTTATTTGAACCATTTATTCTACGATTTATTGTGCTCATAGGACGTATTTATTATTAATTTGTTGTTTTTTATTTGCTGTTTAGTCTGTTAATCAAATGTTGACTCAGGGAAATTAAAGAGGTTCTAGAGTGCACTTTCGTCGTCGTGTAGAAGTTCCTCCATCTTTTGTCTGACCAAGTCCATATCTGTGGTGTCCTGTCCATCCGAAGACATCATGGAATTAAAACTGACCCTACTCTCCGTCTCCTCCCTGTCAAAGGGGGAATGATGGCCAATGTGGGAGTGGTGGGGGTGTTGGTGGACAGCCCCACTTTCTCTGTCCCTCTCCGTATGTCCATTTCTGTCATGATGACTGGGAACTGTAGTATCCAGGTCATCACTGAGATGGTGAGATTTCACTGAAATGATGGTAATAGTTTGTTCAGCAATGATGGGAGAGGAGGGTGTGTTATAAGGCGGGGATAGTGGTGGCTCCATGCTTAGGTCTTCATCAGAATCACGGTGAGAACTGGACGGTGATTGGTGGCCAATGTTAAAGTCACTATCGTTACAGTCTGACTTTTCATCGTCGCCATTAATAAGTGGGAGACTATTTGAGACGAGTATGCTGCCTGTCTGCGGGAGTTGCTGCATCTTCAGTCCCCTGTGCAGTTCATCAAACTCGTGGAAGTGATTCTCTACAACCTCCACGTCACTCAGTGTTGACGCCGGCGTGGTCCAAGCGTCCACCACAATTAGAGGAGGGGCGTCTGGCCTGTGCTCTGAGAACTCAACCGAGTGTGCTGACCTGATACTCAGTCGTGCTGCTGCCACACCGTCCGGGTAATCGGACGGTACATCACCACATTTCTGCAGAGTCTGTAGGTCCATCACAGACCTGGCTGCCTCTGAGTCTTCCTCAATGTGAGTCTGTAGTCCTGACTTGTACCTCTTGCCGCGAATATTGTGAATATTGTGACCGCGGCGGTTGTTGTGTGGTTGCTGGTGCTGATTATGTACGGGACGGCGTGGTGGCACTACTAAAGGGCTGTTGCCGGTGCTGAGGTTGCTTCGTCCACGGTACTGCTGTTGCTTTGGTGACGCAGATCTGCTAGCCCCCTCGAAAATCTGCAATGAAGTTCTGCGCGTCGGCCTCTCCATCAACGAAGACTGGCTCACGCTCCTGGGAGTTTGTTTGCGTGCTGTGCCGTGAAAATGCCCGCTCGTCGGGGTCGCACTACCAGGTGTCCTTTCTCCTGAGTGGACTGTTTTGCTTATGCTACCACTCGAGTGCTGCTGCTGCTCAACATTGGCTTGAGCAGAGGATTTGGGCGGAATTTTGGCGCTGCAGACTACAAAGTACACCACGCTGACTGTGGCACTCACACCCAGGGCTCCAAGAGACACACATATCAAAATAATGCCCACCACTTTCTTGCCTTCTTCATTGTGGAGTTCTGGTGGTAGTCCGCTAGTGTCCACCTGTAACATACAATTGAGAGAAACGTATTAGGAACACAGATAACAAATATTAAAGAATTTTTGTTTATAGATGTAGAGGAGTTCTTTGGGTGGGTGAGGGGTGGGTGAGGGGTGGGGAGGTCAAGACAGAGACTCGGGTAGTTGGGAGTCATCTGCAAAATCCTATAGCATCGGATTTAATAGAATTTGTACTGGATACTGTCCATTTACAACGGGAGCCCTGGTTGGTCATCTAGCCCGCTTGTACATAAGATCGGCCCTGATAAACGAGACAGGTATAAAATGTACACGGGGACATCGAGTTACGAACCCCCCCCCCCAGGTCAGGAACAATTCAGGTTGTGGGTTTTTGGAAGTTGGTGGAATAGTCCTTAAATTTTGTAACTCACTTTTGGACCTGTTCTAACTAAAAGTCTCAAAGTTGGGACATGCACTTTGCGTACAATTAAGAACATACTATTTTAGTAATGTTTCTAATGGGGGAGCAATTGGGTTTGAGATGATCATGTGAAAATAGAAAACAGTGAATTAGTGAAGTTTTTTTTTAGGCTTGTATAGTCTTACCAAAGGAATTAAATTATTTAAAACTGTGCAAAAACAATACCAACTTTAACTCTTTCATAACTCATAAGTAAAAAATAAATTATCATATATAATAATACTCATTTCCAGTGTGCGTTAAATCGAAAGTAAAGAATTAATACAACAGTATTCCAGTTTAAAATACAACCATGAAAAAAATCGGATCTGCCCGAAACCAAAAATAACCTAGCCTACCGATCAAGCCTAAGGGGATATAACTCTATGCAAAGGTTTTGCAGGGTACAGCTAGTATATACATATATCCTATATACACCCACACACTTACGCATGTATATAGCTTTTAAAAAAAGCTTTTATAAAAAATCAACTAAAAACAAACCAATTAATTCCTTAGATCATATAAATATTGAATATGAATTATCATTTATATTTATAAGATTAACTAAATATGTCGTTACATTTGTCGATAAATATAAATAAATATTTAAAAAATCTATAACTCTGGATGGGCACGCGCGCTTATAAATTTATAAATGATGATTGATATAAATATGTGTATGATATAAGTCTCCAGTTAGCTTTCTATGTGCGATATGCGTACAACTGACTATATAGATCTTAACAGATTTTTTTTGTTTAATCAAGACATCAATTTAATTTTATTTCAAGACAGTGTTTCATCGCCGCTGGAACTGTGATGCGGACAGTTCCATACAAAGACTTTCGTATCTTTTTTCGTAATCTATGGCTTACGTTACCGTGGTTACTGACATAAATCTTAAGGATAATATAGTGCATAGGCATACATAAAGAATTAAAGACAAAAAGGACTCATTGCATTAAATAGTATTGACAATACAGTGTTTCCCGAACTTCCCACACCTGTGCACCACTTTTTTTTTATTTTCGAAATTCTGAGTAGTAGTTTGTTATTTTTTAAATTGCATATATTATTTTCAAGGTTATGGTTTCTCCTCACTTTATTGTGTTCGCCTAAGCCCTGCATGTTCCCAAACCCGGTGCAGAGCGTACCACCTCAAAACTCTTCGTTCACCCCCCACCCCCGGGGCACGCGTACCACACTTTGAGAAACACTGCGAATGAATACTGCAGTTCATCAGGGCCTGCATACGTGCCGCCGCTGATAAGCAATACAAACATTTTCTTTAAGTTTCATTCTAGATTCTAAGAATGAACAACAACGTTAGGTGGTCGTCTGCTTATCTACTTGCAAAACCAGTTTAACTGCACGGTACAATGACGTTACCACACATTGAATGGACCAGGGTCAAAGGTTAGAGTGTACAGAATATCACTGACCTCCATAAATGTGACGTTTAGCACGATGCAAATGCCGGCTGACAGCATGAAGATGCCGAACATGGCAGTGAAGACTCCAACAGCGCAGCAGCAGCACTGGGTCCTCGGTGACTGCATGCTGGCCATCTGTGGAGGAAATAAAAAGATGGACACGAGAAATATTATGGAGTGAGGACAATACAGAGTTAACTAAACGTGTTGAGCTGTCTAATGAACTGTGTAATGAACTGTGTAATGATGAACTGTGTGATCATGGACTGTGTGATGATGAACTGTGTAATGAACTGTGTAATGAACTGTCTAATGAACTGTGTAATGATGAACTGTGTGATCATGGACTGTGTGATCATGAATTGTGTGATGATGAACTGTGTAATGCACTGTGTAATGAACTGTGTAATGATGAACTGTGTAATGATGAACTGTGTAATGAACTGTGTGATGATGAACTGTGTAGTGATAAACTGTGTAATGAACTGTGTAATAATGAACTGTGTAATGAACTGTGTAATGATGAACTGTGTAATGAACTGTGTAATGATGAACTGTGTGATCATGAACTGTGTGATGATGAACTGTGTGATGATGAACTGTGTAATGAACTGTGTAATGAACTGTGTAATGATGAACTGTGTAATGATGAACTGTGTGATAATGAACTGTGTAATCAACTGTGTAATGATGAACTGTGTAAAGATGAACTGTTTAATGAACTGTGTAATGATGAACTGTGTAACGATGAGCTGTGTAATGAACTGTGTAATGAACTGTGTAATTGACTGTTTAATGAACTGTGTAATAAACTGTTTAATGAACTGTTTAATGAACTGTGTAATGATGAACTGTGTAACGATGAGCTGTGTAATAATGAACTGTGTGATGAACTGTGTAATGAACTGTGTGATGATGAACTGTGTAATGAACTGTGTAATGATGAACTGTGTAATGAACTGTGTAATGATGAACTGTGTGATGAACTGTGTGATGATGAACTGTGTGATGATGAACTGTGTAATGAACTGTGTAATGAACTGTGTAATGATGAACTGTGTAATGATGAACTGTGTAATGATGAACTGTGTAATGAACTGTGTAATGATGAACTGTGTAATGAACTGTGTAATGATGAACTGTGTAATGAACTGTGTGATGATGAACTGTGTGAACTTTGTGATGAACTGTGTGATGAACTGTGTAATGAACTGTGTAATGAACTGTGTAATGAACTGTGTGATGATGAACTTTGTGATGAACTGTGTGATAATGAACTGTGTGATGAACTGTGTAATGAACTGTGTAATAATGAACTGTGTGATAATGAACTGTGTGATGAACTGTGTAATGATGAACTTTGTGAATGCAGAGCGTCCGAATTTAATAAGGAGGGGTGGGGGGAGGGGGTAACCAGCTTTAAAGCAAAACCAAGTAAAACTGAATGTAAAACTGAATGTAAAACTGAATGTAAAACTGAATGTAAAACTGAATGTAAAACTGAATATAAAACTGAATGTAAAACTGACCGTAAATCTGAATGTAAAACGGAATGTAAAACTGAATGAACAGTTGTGCATGTATTCTTTTGAGTCATGTTTAAAATTGTACTTGTATGAGGAGCAAAGTACGTGTGAGCTTTGTGAATGGAATACAATGATTACAATGAATAGTTGACTATTATCTAGATTATCTTTTACGATTCCGACACCATTCCCAATACTTCTTTCTACCTCCTCTACGATACCTGACTTTAATGGGCTGATATAATTCTAGAGCTAGCGGACTTAACGACGTTCTAGAAAAAATAGAAATTGGATGATTTAGTTTCTAAAGATCGACAATTCGGTTAATATTCTCCGATTGTCCGATTTCAATGTAGCCTACAGTGCCAACCAGCCCACTCTATGGTGAACTGTTTACAAATGTAATGTTATACATGCTGCTTTATTTGCGTATATGTGTTTGTTTAATGTATTATAATGTTGTTCACGGAGAGCTGAACATTTAATAAACATGTTTACCTGTAGGGAACATGTACTGATGTGGTTTGAAAGAAGAACCAGCTTGTATTGTAAAGATGGGTAAAAGAGATAATGTCAGTGTGTTGTGTTTATAACATGTCATCAAATATGTCATCAGACCTTTTGGTTATAAGAAAAATAATTACAAAATGTCGGTCATGTGTGCAGGCTTAATGAGAGGGGGGTGACGCCGGTACATGGCTACGGGGCACATGTAGGTCTAGGGAGCATATGAAGTCGATACATTTCTATTGGGCACATGGAGGTCTAGGGAGCATATGAAGTCGATACATTTCTATTGGGCACATGGAGGTCTAGGGAGCATATGAAGTCGATACATTTCTATTGGGCACATGGAGGTCTAGGGAGCATATGAAGTCGATACATTTCTATTGGGCGCATGGAGGTCTAGGGAGCATATGAAGTCGATACATTTCTATTGGGCACATGGAGGTCTAGGGAGCATATGAAGTCGATACATTTCTATTGGGCACATGGAGGTCTAGGGAGCATATGAAGTCGATACATTTCTATTGGGCACATGGAGGTCTAGGGAGCATATGAAGTCGATACATTTCTATTGGGCACATGGAGGTCTAGGGAGCATATGAAGTCGATACATTTCTATTGGGCACATGGAGGTCTAGGGAACATATGAAGCCGTTACATCTCTACGGGGCACATGTAGGTCTAGGGCAGAGCAAGTAATGGGTCAATGGGTCATGGGTCAATGGGTCAAATGGGTCGCAAAATTGGATGGGTCACAGGGGTCAATGTTCCCTGACCCACGACCCATCCTTAGTCTCCGCCGGACCCTAAAAAAAACCCGTCGTCGCGCGATTTTTTTTAAATTTCAAAATGGTTTCTATGGCGACGGCAGCCATCTTGAAAATAACAACATTCAATGGGTCATGGGTCATGATGGGTCTGGGTCAAGAACTTGATGGGTCATATGGGTCATGTGTCAAGCTCAGTGGCCCATTACTTGCTCTGGTCTAGGGGGCACATGAAATCGTGTCATCTCTACGGGGCACATGTAGGTCTAGGGAACATGTGAAGCTCTGCCCCCCACCCCCATTATCCTACAGTTATACCAATATATCTTGCTTTGTCACTTTATCGTTCCGTCTAAACCCGATCACGCGTATGATGCCAGTGATGAATACAACGTAAGAAAATCATGATGATAATAATAATGTACAGTTATGGACATTTGTAAGGACGTGTGGTCGCGAGTGTAAAAGTCACACAAGTCCACCCAGCTTGAAATGAGTACCTAACTTTAGGTTGGGTGAGTGAAGGCGGCTGGGCGTTGTGCTAGCCACACAATCCCTTTATATGCGGCGGTTAGTGAAACCAATGAACTCTACACTTCATCTGTCCCGATAAGAAGGGCGTAAGGGAAATTAAGTTTTATTATGAATATTTGTGAGGAAATTTAGTATAGAAAAAACAACAATAACACCTTCTAGTAGCCCTACACACTCTCTCTCTCTTCGGCCCTGCATTTTATACTCTAGTAACTACATTCTCTATTCAAGGTTGCTCAGTTAAGAACCGTTTAACTATGGCTATGGCTTATATAGATCATATATAGTACACAATTGATAAAACACTAACACACTATATTTCACACGAACAAGACGTGTAGAACATTTGTAACTTTAGTACAGTTAGTACCGGTGGTAAGTAAGTAACAACTGACGTTAATTTCCACTTGAACATGACCTGCATCAGGCATGGAAAAAAAATCAACTGGTCGATAAATTAGTGAATAGAGAGCTATTGATCTACCTGGGATTGGCTGGGTGGGAAAAATGAAAGGTCAAGTTGGTGATTACAACACATTATATCACAATGGATCAATACAATGATTACAGCACATTATATCACAATGGATCAATACAATGTTTAAAGCACATTATATCACAATAGATCGATACAATGATTACAGCACATTATAACACAATGGATCAATACAATGATTACAGCACATTATATCACAATGGATCAATACAATGATTACAGCACATTATATTACAATAGATCAATACAATGATTACAGCACATTATAACACAATGGATCAATACAATGATTACAGCACATTATATCACAATGGATGAATACAATGATTAAAGCACATTATAACACAATGGATGAATACAATGATTACAACACATTATAACATAATGGATCAATACAATGATTACAGCACATTATAACACAATGGATCAATACAATGATTACAGCACATTATAACACAATGGATCAATACAATGATTACAGCACAATATATCACAATGGATGAATACAATGATTACACATGTAATGCTTTGCCAATGTACACATGTAATGTGTTGCCAATGTACACATGTAATGTGTTGCCAATGTACACATGTAATGTGTTGCCAATGTACACATGTAATGTGTTACCAATGTACACATGTAATGTGTTGCCAATGTACACATGTAATGTGTTGCCAATGTACACATGTAATATGTTGCCAATGTATACATGTAATATGTTGCCAATGTACACATGTAATCTGTTGCCAATGTACACATGTAATCTGTTGCAAATGTACACATGTAATCTGTTGCCAATGTACACATGTAATTTTTGCCAATGTACACATGTAATATGTTGCCAATGTACACATGTAATCTGTTGCCAATGTACACATTTACAACACATAATCAGTGGCTTAGCAAACAACTTTGAGTCCCAACTACAAAATGTTTGAGGAAACCCTCCTCACAGTTTGGGGGGGGGGGGCAATCCACCTTTGATGCCGCCACTGGAGACATCGGATACATTGAACAGTAAAATCCAAGTGGCCAATTACTCATTACGAAAATGGCTCTGCAATGTAACCTCCAAGGCCAGAGAAAGGTTGGCCGCACATAGACACTTAGAGAATTTCTTGCGATCAGGAGATGATAAGTTGCAAACAAACATGGGAGGAGAACTGAAGAGTACGGTGGAGAGTGATTGCAGAGACCCTTTGCTCCGCGAGGAGTTCAAGGAACTGAGTCAAGGTACAGTTTAAGATGGAAAAAAAAATGGAATGTGTCATCGACATCTGATAGCAGGGGGAAAAAAACTTGGATGAACATCGCTAGGGCGATACGTTTGACGAAACATGTTTTCACGTTGTGCTTAACATTGATATGAATTCCAAATATTGATTGCAAAGTTCAGTTGCCAGTAAATTGCCTGCTAGATCGGAAATAGACGAACTTATCTTAAGTTTACAAAAATGCATTCATTAAATATTGAGTTGTGACTTAACTTGTAACAGACTAAAATATTGATGGTGTATTGACAGGCATCGACAGTTCTTGATACTTGTATTCACCGGATATTCAAGATAAACTTAAAATAATGGCACAAAGCCAGACAAGAGTATTTGTTTCTTTTTCCAACAATTAATTGTGTACATTTCAAAATAAAATAACCTGCATGTCAGTAGGACACACAAGTACAGCGTATTCTACCTGCATGTCAGTAGGACACACAAGTACAGCGTATTCTACCTGCATGTCAATAGGACACACAAGTACAGCGTATTCTACCTGCATGTCAATAGAACACACACGTACAGCGTATTCTACCTGCATGTCAATAGGACACACACGTACAGCGTACTCTTATACATTATCAAAGGGTGAGATACGCACAATTACATACCTACGTACTTTGTAGTTTACACATTTTTATATAAAGAAAAAAATTCATTAATTTTAAACTTATAACAACATTACTGCATAGACAAGGTCGTAACACTTTTAGATAATTTCAAACTACGTGAATTCTTTACTGCATAGATTATTTTTTTTTAGTAAGGAGCTTGGGTAGAGATAGAGGCTTAATAAAAAGTAAATATTTGTTCAAGATCTTATGTAATTCGAATTCGAGCGATAAAATAGATAACAAGATATTTTCCCCCAATGACCTTAATTTTATCTACATAATAATGAATACAATTTTGAAACAAAAATCAAGCTGAATGGAAATCTTATTCTAAATAACCAATCATCTTTCTCAACAGGAATATATATATATATATATATATATTGATATTTTGTGCTAACCCTAACTTCTGAATAATAAAATACATAAAAAACATAGTTTATGACTACTTAGATAAGACCACATAATACAAAGTATACAGAACGCGCATCGTCATTTTTAAATGGATTATTCAGAAAGCCGCCATGTTTGTGTATTGTTCTATTGTGTAGCAATATTTAGGTGCTACACTAATAAATGGAAATTAACATAAATGGCGGGATTTTTTTAAAATCATTGTTCGAGGACTTTTTAAATAGCGATGCCCTATCTGTATGATATTTATTCTATGGATATGAAACTGTACGGAAATTGTTTGGGGGAAATTGACTGTCCTAAATAGACAGAAGTTTATTTAGATAAAATACGATTGTTTATGTTCTGTACAGACATGTTTTTAATCATTCAATAGGCAAGGGGTATTATTCTATATACAGAGAGCGTATAGTTAATTATCACGTGAAAACTTGAAAATACAATATTAGTTTCAGTCAACAGATGCACATATGTAACGTGGGGTTTGTAAAACAGCACAAAATGTTTACAACTTAAAATTAATCAAAACATTTACATTGTGTAAATATCGATAAATGAAACATAATATAGGATTTTGTAGCATGTGCGCATTAAACTGTAATTGTAGGCTTTTATGAACAATTTATGTATTATTTCATTTTTATTTTTCTATTTTCGACTTTTTTGGTTCAATTTTTGAGTTTTTCACAAAAGTAATTTTTAAAAACGACAGATTTTTATACATTCCAAAAAAATCAAAGAATCTCATTTCGAATTGTAAAACGATTTCACACTTTTGATAACAATTGTAACTCTTCATCTTCAAAACTTTCACCTGACCACTGAATATAAATCATTATTTATATTCTGTGTTCCTGACCGCTAGTTGAAAGATTTCATGTAATACCTTTCCCACATCTGCATCAAACACTGGTCTGCAGTAATTGAGAAGGCACCATATAGGGTTGAGTCAAACCTTAGAAGATAATCACTCACCTGAAGTCTAACAACGAAACTAAAGGGCCATTTGTTCACGCACAGGGTCGTTGTGAAGAATGGGCACGGTCGAACCCCTGTGGGGGGGGGGTCATGTATATAGGGGGAGGGCTCTTTGTTTATCAACATTGTATTCATTGAAACTATGGAAACTGCTGCCTTCATGGCATCACAAAGAAGATATTCATTGAAACTAGGGAAAGTGCTGCCTTCATGGCATCACAAAGAAGATATTCATTGAAACTAGCGGAACGGCTGCCTTCATAGCTTCACCGCAATAACATAACTAATTCACATTTATCAGTTGAATGCATGGATTACATGACGTATGTAAGAGTAATTGATACGTTAATAATGACAGCAATCAACAAATCGCAATCTTCTATTACTTGAAAATTTAAATATCGATCGGCCATTTAAAAAAAAAAACTTAGCCTACATTTCACCACACAGAAGGTCAAGGGGTGCAGATAACATTTAGATTAAGTGAGCAGACCACGGTCTTTGTGTACTAATATACAAAAGTCAATAAGTGAGGCATTAGTGGGGGGGGGGGGGTTCTAATGATATCTCAGTTTAATAAAAGTAAAAGTCAAGTTGATGGTTGCTTCATTGATATGCAACAAGTGTGGACGGCCCTTTAAGGATGTTGATGTAGCTCTATTGGTATAGTAGTAGTGTAGCTCTATCGGTATAGTAGTAGTGTAGCTCTATTAGTATAGTAGTAGTGTTTCTCTATTAGAACTATTACGGTTTATTTTATAATTTAAAAACATAGAGCTGCAATATATTTATTTATACTAGACTTAGTGAAGAAATGTAATTAAATCATAAAACTAAACTGGCTAACTGGAAGCTGCACTAAATTCAACGAAGCAACATTTAGCCACCATTGGTACGACTTATAATAAAATTGTGCTATTTGTTGGAGAGTTTCTCGGTCGTTTAAAAGTTTGTATAATTCGTCTTGATAATTTTTTTTTTAAAATCACACTTTCAGTGAAATGTAGTGTACGGTCATATTGAATAGAAATATAACGACACAAGGGAATCCTCGAGACAGGAGCACATTGATCAAGGATGTCTATAAGACATCCACATAGGTCTTCACCTCTGATTTAATCAAAACGACAATTAACGAAATAAAGCTGAATGCAATATAATTGGTTTTTTGCACAGAAATAATATGATTTTATTTTAAAAGAAAGTGTAGTAATATTTTTAAAGCAATTTTCTTTAGTAATATTTCAACTCATTGATATCATTTTTAGGTGCAAAACAGTCTATACTTGTATGTTCAAACAAAATGCATTACCGGTTTCTATAGCAATAGGTTAAGGAATAAATTTCAGCATAATCACAGATATATAAGACTCTATAGCTATAATAATAAAGTTGACTCCTGTGTGCTACTAGAATAACAGACTAATACAAGTAAAAAGAATGATAATTATTAAACATGAGCTCTGAAACCTTATCGATTTATCGATTTATTGTATTGGACGAGAAAAGAACCGTGAACAAATCCTACTGCTTATATGTGTTCAATGATCGAACACCACGGACCGAACGTGTTCCACGGTTCAATACTGGAACTCTATAGTTGATCAATGGATCAATACTGGGTGTGTGTGTGACTCATGATGGTATAACCAGGGATCAGTTTTAATTATACACATGCAAGGATCTCTAGATCGAAATACCAATCAGCGGTAACCCTGGCTAGACATATATTATTTATTCTCTAGTGAACAGAAAACAACAACAGAGGAAAGAAGGAATGTGACAACCAGTCATAGATAAATAATAAAGAAACATAATGGCAGAGTAATCAATGATAATAAAAAGCTCGTTATGTAAAGTGCAAAGTTTAAAGTTCAAACTATGGTGTGCAACAGTAATGAAAAAAGAGAGAGATCGAATCACGCAGGGTCTGTTAGACGGACAGTTAGTCAGTCATATAGGCAGGCATGCAGACAGATGGATGGATGGATGGACAGATGGATATATATATATATATTAAGATAAATAAAGAAATAGATTGATATATTTAATGAATGATTTACTTATCATAAAATTAATAATTTCATTGAATTTACTGTTGATTTATTAAAATAATACAACTTGCATTTCTGTAATTTAAAAAAACAAGCAATTAAGCCTGTTCCATTCTGGACACAGGACGTGTTAGCGCATTTTCGTGTTACGTATCAGTACGTTTGTTAGCTTTCAGTAAATATTTGTACATTTTGGAAATGTTTATAAATTCAATTGTGTAATGCATATATCTGTAAAAAAAATTATAAAGACGTTTCTTTATATTTGAAAAAAAATTATTGTCTCTTAAATCTAACTACAAGTGGTTTGTGGTTACTGAAATAGGACTCATAATTGAAAACATTCGAAATTATAGTCATTTAATCGTCCGAAAACTCCGTCAATTGTTGCATAGCTCTGATACTTTCAATTAAACTCAGAACACAAGCTTACTATTTCATTTGATGAGTTTCTTAATAAATCTTGGTGAAACTACGTGCTGCAGTATTTCGCACCAAATGAATGGGTTATTGAACGTACAAGGTGTATATATAATATATAAGCCCCTTAGGAGCCCTGAAGCCCGGCCCTCAGAGGTCCTATCGCGAAATGAACTTTTGATGTACACATGGCAGGCCAGGACCTACAAAATGATATATACATCATGGGTCTAGGCCTAATGGTTGTTGAGATATAGGCGCTCTTTATTAATATAGCTTATATAGCAAAAATCGGTACTAAGCCCCCTTTTACGGCCCTGAGAGGTCAGATCGCGAAATGGAAAAAAGTCATTTCTTGACAGGCCAAGACCTACAAAATGATATATACATCATGGGTCTAGGACTTATGGTTGTTGAGATCTAGGGTGATGACAGACAGACAGACATACAGACAGACAGACAAAACGGGGACAATAGAGCATTTTTTTTTTCGAAAATGCTCTAAAAATTGTTTCATTTATTAGCTGTTATAGAAGATGAGTAAGCGTTGAACTCTCTACCAATGGTGCTCTCATTCAAATTGACTGGCGTGTCAATACAACTCGACCATTTTTATTTCTACGGCATCGCCGGTGGTTTTTAGAGCATTTTCGAAAAAAAAATGCTCTATTGTCCCCGTTTTGTCTGTCTGTCTGGCTGTCTGTCCGTCATCACCCTAGATCTCAACAACCATAAGTCCTAGACCCATGATGTATATATCATTTTGTAGGTCTTGATCTGCCAAGAAATGACTTTTGTCCGTTTCGCGATCTGACCTCTGAGGGCCGTAAAAGGGGGCTTGTAAAGTACTGTTTTTTACTATATAAGCTATATTAACATAGGAGCGCCCTAGATCTCAGCAACCATAAGTCCTAGACCCATGATGTATATATCATTTTTTAGGTCTTGGCCTGCCAAGTGTACATCAAAAGTCCATTTCGCGATCTGACATCTCAGGGCCGAAAAAAATACTTTCCTAGGTACCGTTTTTGCTTATATTTTAAATATTATTAATAAAAGCTAATCAAAGGGGCGTAATCATTATTTATTTTTGTAACAGTTATTCAACATGATTAGTTTCCTCTCTTTTTATCAAAACACGGAAAAAAAAATATGGATTTCGTTCGGCGAAAATGCTCTAAAATGTCCTTTGTCCGAAACGGAAAAGACTTAAATTGCTTGTTTTAAAGTGTAACAGTTTTCAAATTTGTTAAACAAAAAAAACGAAACAGTTTTCACGTCTTCCGACAGGAAATCTTGTGCCACTGGCACACTGCCCAACAACTGGGGCTCCTCGATCTCCCTCAACACACACACACACAAACACACACACACGCACAGAGCTGCAGTGCCCTTGACAGTTGTTAAAGTTCAACCCCCTCCCCCCCCCCTTGCGGCGGGCCAATGACAAAATCAATCAATCAAATCACCTGTGTATGTGTGTATCTGTTTAAAAGTTATATCATTAATGTAATAGTAACGTTGTGTCTGTTTAAAAGTTATATTATATATGTAGTAGTAATGTTGTATCTGTTAGTGGGCTGTGTAGATTCACTGGACCGTACACAAATGTTTCCATAAAGCCTCTGATGCATCTCTGTGATTAAGGCCGTTCTTACGATTGTGTGAGCCCTAGAGAAATGGAAAATTTAAGGAGCCCTGTTCACAATTACATTTGGGGGGTCCCAAGAATATAAAAATGATTTGAGGGCCCTGTGGAAAACTCGTATAGGGCAGCCACTGTCAACTTCTGTGACCTTGATTATGTTTACCCCCCTCCACACACACACACACAAACACACAATCACACTGATAAAGACCAACTTTTAAATATATTCCAGCCCGGAGCCCCGACTCACTCAGGTTGTAATATTGTGGTTGGCAAAATTAAAATCATGACAGAGGGCCCCCTTATCAGTGGGTCAAAGCCAGCCAGTTTTTTTTTATCTATCAGAACGCAAAAATATTTTTTTCCAAAACAAAAAAAGAGTAATAATTAGTAATGTACTTTATGTGAATATACCATGAAACTGACAACCATAAGTAGCAACAGCAAAAGGCAAACTGTGTCTAACCCTAATTACATGTATTTTCCTATCTGTTATTTGCTTTTAGTCTCTATATTTCCTCTTATACTTGTAGCTATCGTTGTCAAGACTCAAGGGCCATGTTTTATCGGCTAACAGTGTTTGGATATGACGTCAGGGCAGCGAGTATCATAACAATGAAGCATTGGAAAAAAAATGGGGGACATCACCCTGTCAACATGAGGTTGCTAACGACGCTAGATTTATATACTCTTCCATGATGAAAGTCGCGATTGTTTCCGTCCAATGGTTCATATTAGTCTGGAGTTTAAATGGAGCAAATATAAAAGAAGAAAAATTAATAGAATACACAGGTTCAACGGGACGACGCGATATATCAAGAGATTGATCGATTAGTCGTAATGGAGCGAAACTATGACAAGCAGTATTGATTGACTCCACCATAGTGAACAATTAAACGTACATCAAGTTATATAGATATATATTGTTGTTTTCTAAACAGTAACCACAGCACTCCACTGTCGTCGTGAGGGGTCCCGGGTTCGAACCTCATTGACAACGGGATCTTTTCAGGTCCTGGTGAAAGTCAACCCAGCTATCAATGGGGACCTGAATTCAAGTCAAAGTTGTAAAGACTGTTGGGCATTGTGCTCCACACAATCCTTCAATATGCCGCGGTTATAGAGATAGATTAATTCTACACTTCGCCTGCCCCGATGAGCCCTTAAGGGAACTTTACTTTTAGCACTTAGAAAGAAAACATGGTATAAAAAAAGGTGTTCATAACACAAGCAAGTCAGTTGTAAAGAAATATGACATATTTATACTGGTTGTTTGAGTACATTTGGTTGATTGAATGTATTCTTGATTTTCTATGTATTAAAAATTCGGGACTTGATGGCTGAATGATTCTTTATTGACCACGAGACCACAAAAGTATTAAAACATCATTTTATTGATTGTATTATAACATCATCATCTTATTGATTGTATTAAAACATCATCTTATTGATTGTATAATAACATCATCTTATTGATAGTATTATAACATCATCTTATTGATTGGTGTATGACATCATCTTATTGATTGGTGTATGACATCATCTTATTTATTGGTGTATAACATCATCTTGTTGATTGCATAATTACACAAAACAACCAGCTTTACAAATATGCCCAAAAATGCATTCAACGCATAGTCTTGAGTAAAAGTTCAATTAGTATAAGACCAAATTAGGCCCGTAGAGTGCGGGGGGGGGCTGGGGGCCGGGCCCCCCCCCTGCGTATGTTTGGCCCCCTCTGCTTGTTTTCTCTACTTAGTAACATTTATTTCCTGCCCCCCCCTGCTATTGACCTGGCCCCTGGTATATAATGCCTGGCCCCTGCTGTAGAATTTTCACGCTACGGGGCTGGGCCATATATATATATATATGTATCATATATCATATTATTCATTGCCAGTGTGCGTAAAATCGAAAGCGGAAAACAAGAATTCAAAAATGGCGTCATCCCCTGAGTCTCGATTCAACTTTTCTTTTAGAAATATCTACAGTTTTCAATAGTTTCTGTGCTTTTAATTATAAAATGTAAAAGTCCCCAATATTAAAAATTAATAATTAGCATATAATATCATTCAAATTATTGTAGTTTTTATTACAACAGAGCATTTTAACATCGTCAAACGTAAAACAATAGTAATAATCGAAAATCTCCGACGTCGGCGACGATAAGACTATTGACCGTGTTTTCGTATCTAATTTCGTAAATAAAGTTATTTTTAAAAGTCGATATAATATTTAAAAAAAGAAATTCTGCAAATTTCTATACTAATTAAGTTCTTAGCTTTTAAAATACTTATGATTTTAAATAAATACGGCTTTGAATTATTTCTTAATTACAAAATAACAATATAGACCTAAAAAAAACTAGGTCAAGAGGCAATGAAAACATAACCGAAAAATATTTTTCTAACAGTACATTAAAATTGCACACATTATTTGTACGGCGCGGTGGCTGAAAGGTTATGAGACTGGCTTAGGAACTAATATTATGCAGACTCTCTGGGTTCGATTTCTCCCAGAGACTTTTTTTTTTTTCAGAATATATCCTTTAGTTGTTTTAATGAAAAGTAACTAACTATATCTCTTTGACATTTTTTTTTAATTTAAATAATTTATCTTTTAGGATGTTGTAAGAAAAAGAAACAACAACTAATTAGATTTTAAATTATTTCATAACTTAAAAAAAATAACACAGAGGCGTAACTAGGGTGGGGGAGGGTCCGAAATCGAAAGTCCCACCGGGCTCCAGCTTGAGGGGAGCCCCCAAAATTAAATATTAAGTACATAATCTCATGTCATGGTATCGAATGTCAAAATGCAGGGCCCCCAAATACTAGGTTCGGCAATGGCTTTACAAGTCTATCTCCCTGCAAAGGCTTTGCGGGGTACAGCTAGTATAACATAGTTTAGATTTAAGGTGAAAAAGGCCTATACCAAAAAAAATATACGTATAACATATAGTCTTGATTAAACGTAAAAATCAACCCGTACCAAATAATACGTTGCAACAAATGGTCTGGATTTAAAGTACAAGTAGCAAATACACACAAAAAAACTGTTTTAAAGTTAAATATAAAAAAAATGTCTGCGTACAAACTTGAATTAGGTTTTTCTGTTGTAAGTTTAAAGTGAAACCTCGTTTGAACGTGTCATGTGTATGTATGTTTGTGTGTGTTTGTTTGCATGTGTGTTTATGTGGTCTTATCAGTTGTATGACGTTTCACTTATCTGTCTGCCATCCTTGGAATAAAAAAAAGGACATATGGGAGGGGGGGGGAGGTGCATAACCAGCTTTTGGTTTCTATGTAAAAATAAATGATGTTGTAACAATCCAAGTATGACATAATTTATAGCCTTCACAGTATCTGATAATACTGACTGGGTCTGAAAGTCTAAAAATAAAGTCGACATGTTTCAGTGATATGTTCACTCCACACACACACACACACACACACGCTCGCCCACACACAGACACACACACACAAGTTAGTTATCAGTGCGTAAAATGTTGCTATATAAACTCTACACTAAATCTATTAAAACAATCTATATATAGTTCAGTAAGTCAAACAAGTACATCCATTATTATTACTACACTAGGCCTACTACTGCTGAACTAACACTGAATTATAAATCATCATAATTCTACACTTCATCTGCCCACATAACCCTTCAATGCAGGGCTCGATTTATTGAGCTGTCATCCCCGGCTCAGCTTTAGCTAATATATCCCTGCCGGGGATGAAACCTTAGACATTTATCCCCGGCTCTGAAGAAATTTGATTTCATCCCCGGCACTGATTTTTTCTTAAATCCAGCACTGCTTCAATGGCTAAGGCACTTTTTTTCATTCGTGTGAGCTTCTAAATGTCTGTCCGTTCACTCAGGACTACAAGAGTATCTGGCTACAAATGTGCACACTTCCATTCACTTTGTATTCCCATATTTATTTGACCATCTATTTCTTGAACTGAATGGTGTACGTCTATAGATCGTAGGTATTAAGCAAAGTTACAATTACTAGATGTAAAAAAAATTGGACCGTGGTAGTAAACCAAAGCTCAGACTCAATAGCCAACACACTTATAGTTTCATAATATTCTTTTATGGACCACTGTTTTTGATTTTGAACAATGATAAAAAAAAAACAGTTATTGTTTTAACAATTTATCAGATGAAGTTATAAGTGTTCACGAGTACTATCTGGCAAATGAAATGTAGATTGTTTGTAAACTAAAGATGGTGTGAATCAGCATCGGTTTTTTACCACACCCCTTCAATAGTGTTAGTAAAAGCATTTCAAGTGTCAACAGCAATCAGTCTTTCTACGCAACGCCGGTTACACTGCTATATAAAACTGTAAGAATCATATAGAGGTGATGTGTGAAGTCCCTGTAAGGATGAGATAAAATCTCTTACAGAACCGATAGTGAAATGGCCATGGAGGCACCACGGGAGATGTAGCGGGGACTTGAACCATGACCTAAAAAATCCATTGGTCTTCACCCAAGATCGAACCAGGGATCATGAGGTCGATAGTCGAGAGCTTTACCACACGACCACCCATCCCACTATATAGAGGTGGCAACAAGTTCCATTCGTGTGTAGATGTGGATGAACTAATTTAAAACACCATCAATACCAGTGGATGAATTAATTTAAAACACCATCAATATCAGTAGATGAGCTAATTTAAAACACCATCTATACCCGTGGATGAGCTAATTTAAAAACCCATCAATACCCGTGGATGAGCTAATTTAAAACACCATCAATACTGGTGGAGGAAAAAAACATAATAAATCTATAAAATCTATAATTAATAGTATACAATATCAAACTTTTAAGACTGGCTAAATCTTGAGTAGGAGGAGCAGGGGGGACCTAAACCACGTGTCACTGGGAACACATTCTCTGATAACAATCCTCATAGTATCAGTATACATGCACTTGTACATGCAGTATTATAAGACGATTTTATGTAGGATAAAAACTGAATAAGTACCCTTAGGTTAAAGCTCCCTTTTTAAGAAGTGCAAAAAAAAATCTTTTACCCCAATTACCTAATCATGTCACCAGGCTAGTCAGACTGGTGTATAACAGACGGAAGATGGATAACTTAGTCACATTATAAACAGAAGATGAGTAACTGAGTTACAATATAAAAGGAAGATAGATACCTTAGTAAGCCTTAGTTACAATATAAACAGAAGATGAGTAACAGAGTTACAATATAAAAGGAAGATAGATACCTTAGTTACAATATAAACAGAAGATGAGTAACTGAGTTACAATATAAAAGGAAGATAGATACCTTAGTTACAATATAAACAGAAGATGAGTAACTTAGTTGCAATATAAAAGGAAGACAGATACCTTAGTTACATTATAGACAGAAGATGAGTAACTGAGTTACATTATAAACAGAAGATGAGTAACATAACTGTAATATTTACATGCTTACCTTTTTAGTCAAACGTTTAAGAAATAATGCTAGCGGCATTTCTTCAGATTATTGATAACTATTTTATATTGTTCAATAACCAGCTATAATAGGATCCTACCATGGCTATTTCACTCCATGGTGTACCGTAGTATCACGCAATAGAAAGTAAATACACACACACACATTTCAACACACCAACTGAAAGTCACTAGCACATTGAGTCCACCACCACCACAAATAGGTGACGTCTTCACAAGTGTGGAAATATTTGTGGTTCAACTCATCGTAGCAGACTTTGGGCCGTGACACAGTTTGTTTTTTTACATGGGCGATACCCGTACACACGCTAAAGTCCCGGTCGATACTCGGTTAGTAGGGTGTGACGATTACCGTGCTAATGTTTTGATTGTAGGTGAGACTCGTGAGACTTACCTATTACTAGCTAAGGGAGTCGATTTAAAAAATATATATATATCTATAAGAGTTTAATACTGAAAGTATCTTATTAGTTATATTTTTTATACAATTTTAAGTTAATTTTAACTGATATATTTATTTCACATCCAGTGTTTGTAATGAGTTTCAGATGAATAATTCGATACCGCCATGGGGAAACGACCAAAAACCCGTAGCGCGACAAAAATAGACACAGGGGGAAAACAGTTATTCATTGGCGCTCCTCGGGAGTGTATTATTTGAAAAAGTCAACAAGTTTTTCATCCACCAAAATATCAAAAGGAAAAAAAAAGTGTTTCAATCTCAAGACGGTCTAAGCTTGTATATTTGTCAAAATAGTATCCCCCTCCCCCCCCCCCACACACAACCTCCTAAAGTGCCACCCGAGACAGACTGCTGCCACCATAATCTCCATAGAAACGCCTATGTCGTCGTGACAGTTAAAATACTTGCAGTTACGTCAGACAAGATTACATTTTCAGCGGTCATTGACAATATAAATCGGGGTAGAAGGGGGTGACCTAATTCGGCTCCTAGACAGTGCCGAAACCTAGGGATTTGGGGGCCCGGGGGGCTTGGCCTCTTTTGGGGCCCCCTGCATTTTGACATTCGACACCACCACATGAGATAATGTACTTTATATTTAATTCAAAAAAAAGTGTTAGGGCCCCCTCAAGCTGGGGCCGAGGGACTTTCGAATTTGTACCCCCTTCCCCCACCCTAGGTACGACTCTGCTCTTAGAGCCACATGCGACTCTTCGGTGAGTTTTTTGAGAACCTCATTGAGCCCGTTTATTTATTTTTTTTTTGTTTTTTTATTTATTATTTCATTACTGTTTGTATTATTTCATTACTGTTTTATTATTTCATTACTGTTTGTATTATTTCATAACTGTTTGTTTTATTTCATTACTGTTTGTATTATTTCATAACTGTTTGTATTATTTCATTACTGTTTGTATTATTTCATTACTGTTTGTATTATTTCATAACTGTTTGTATTATTTCATTACTGTTTGTATTATTTCATTACTGTTTGTATTATTTCATTACTGTTTGTATTATTTCATTACTGTTTGTATTATTTCATTACTGTTTGTTTTATTTTTTAATTAAATTTGGATACAACAAC
Source organism: Bulinus truncatus (assembly GCA_021962125.1). NCBI lineage: Eukaryota > Metazoa > Mollusca > Gastropoda > Planorbidae > Bulinus > Bulinus truncatus. Next base: position 462,245 of record JAGDYQ010000258.1, read on the forward strand.
ACAGTAATTTCGAAACTCTCCTCTGGTATCTGGGATGCTAATGAGCTGGAATCACGTGCTCTGCGCCATTTTGTCACATTGACCGGTGCGGTGCCTGACAGTAAGGGAACGACATACGCGCTCGACTCATTTCAAGATGGTGTCAAACACATGCCGTGCCCTTCCCTCCTCTAACTGGGGCAACTGGCGGCATCGTCAACAATGGGAATCCTGTTAGAGACGGGCAGTCACGTGATAGTGTTTCTGTTGTGGGATATATTTTGGCCACTCTGGTGAGAGGCAGTCTGAGAGCTGGTTACCAGAGACAATCCTAGGACATTAGAAATGGCGAGTTAGTTACTGTGACTAACCACCGTATGAAGCCCCTGATACAAACCACCGTATGACGCCCCTGATACAAACCCACCGGATTTCATCCAGTTGATAACGTCAGTTTTTGGCTTCCTCGTGGGGAGGGGGGTATTGAAGATAAACCATAAATTGATTTTTTTAAACTATGACAGGTTAATGATTTCTTTGATTAAAGTGTCATCGACCTGGATGAGTCCAGGTAGGATTTTCCAGCGATGACAAAAATGATTCTTGAGGTTAGTACAACACCTCAGGTACTGCTGTACTTGTATGTATACAGAGAGATACAGAGAGAGAGAGAGAGAAAAAGAGACAGAGAGAGAGAGATAGAGATCTCCTGGGGCGGCCACCGCGGGCCGCGTACTCGGTTTTTTTTTAATAGACTATATAATACTTTCATGAGCCGCCCGTAGTAAACGTGTCAAACTTTAGGGAAACAAAATATTATTAAATGATCAAAGAAAAAATTAATAATTAAAACCGGCTCGTTGTGAGCCACACAAAACTCATCCAAGAGCCGCATGTATTTATAAGAGCCCATTTTGCATAGAATATGACAACAGATGTATCTATTAAAGCCATTCATCTAAAACAAACAGAAGAGGAAACCGTCAAAAAATAAATGTTTGGAGTATGTTGGAAATAACAGCTGCACATGCGCAAAGTCCGAACTAAAACTTTCAACAAAAAACAAGCAGAAATCTCGGCTTTATTGAAACATATATACATGTATATATTAGACAAATGCACCGTTCAGTTTGTTATTTTGTTTTTGTACCTTTTTTTGTTCTTATGGGACAAAATGGATAAAAGGACGCCATCTTTCAAAAATATCTCAAAGCACTATCCCATACTAAGCTTTTTAAACAATACACAATTTTGAGCTAAAATCTTAAATATGGACAATGTTACAGCGTTTCAAAGTTGTTGTTTATTTTTTTCAGTATTCATTTTTCTATGCCGTGATGTTTTTTATCTTTTGTTCAACCCTAAAGTACCACGCCTAAAAAAAAACGTTTTACTTTGAATAGGAACAGATTTTGTATCTTTGACCAGGTGGGTGGTCCTAACCAATAGAGGACACCTACGTCTGCTTAGTTTGAGTAAAATGAAGGAACTTATTCCAATTGTTTCTACTTTAAACTTTATGTCTGCCTGTGTGAGTGCATGTCAGTCTGTCCCTGTTCATTTTACGATAACATCTCCATGGCAACTTGTACGAAGTGACAGATCACGGTGATAACGGGGAGATAATCGTCAGCTTCCCGATGATTCATTCATAGCTATAGAAATTAGAATGGGTTCGCGTTTTCTCCATCCATTCACGAACTCTTGTTTTCATGTGACAGTTATCACTATTTCATGTGACAGTTATCACTATTTCATGTGACAGTTATCACTATTTCATGTGACAGTTATCAGTGTTTCACGTGACAGTTATCACTATTTCACGTGACAGTTATCACTATTTCATGTGACAGTTATCACTATTTCGACCAAACCACCAGTTCTTTTGTTTTCACCTGTGTAACCTTTTGACCCAATTAAAAAATGGGTCATATGCACCCGATATAGTTGTTGTTTTTTAATCAGAAATGCTTGAAAATTAGGTCAAATTTTTTTATTTTATTTTTACAGATACACAAAAAAATAACAAAGACTCATAGTTTATAGGTTAATTATTCTCACAGGCGTTAGACATATATTCTCATAGACATGTAGACGTATATTCTCATAGACATGTAGACGTATATTCTCATTGACATGTAGACATATATTCTCATAGACATGTAGACGTATATTCTCATAGACATGTAGACGTATGTTCTCATAGACATGTAGACGTATATTCTCATAGACATGTAGACGTATATTCTCATAGACATGTAGACGTATGTTCTCATAGACATGTAGACGTATGTTCTCATAGACATGTAGACGTATATTCTCATTGACATGTAGACGTATATTCTCATAGACATGTAGACGTATATTCTCACAGGCATTAGACGTATATTCTCATAGACATGTAGACGTATATTCTCATAGACATGTAGACGTATATTCTTATAGACATGTAGACGTATATTCTCATAGACATGTAGACATATATTCTCATAGACATGTAGACGTATATTCTCATAGACATGTAGACGTATATTCTCATAGACATGTAGACGTATATTCTCATAGACATGTAGACGTATATTCTCATAGACATGTAGACGTATATTCTCATAGACATGTAGACTTATATTCTCATAGACATGTAGACGTATATTCTCATAGACATGTAGACGTATATTCTCATAGACATGTAGAGGTATATTCTCATAGACATGTAGACGTATATTCTCATAGACATGTAGACGTATGTTCTCATAGACATGTAGACGTATATTCTCATAGACATGTAGACGTATATTCTCATAGACATGTAGAGGTGTGTAGTCAGCGGAGGATTTAACGGCGGGAGCATCGGGCGCAACGTGTGACCCAAATTCTAAAGGAACCTGTAAAACCTAGAATTTGGCCCCGGTTTTTTCGGATATCTCTCATTTATTTCTTTTGAGCCCAGATCGACAACTGGCCTTCTGTAAATGTTTATTGTGTCATATGTGTGAGATTTAGTTTTTCATCACTAATAAAATCTTCACACCAATGGTGTGTACCTAAAGGCAGCCCAGAAAGTAAACAAAAAAATGAGTATATTTCACTTAACCCTAAAGGGGCATCGGTGCAGATGAAGTGTAGAATTCATCTGTTTCTATAACCTCGGCATATGAAGGGATTGTGTGGTTAGCACAACGCCCAGCCGCCTTTACTTCCCCAACTTAAGTCAGGTACCCATTTAAAGCTGGGTGGACTTGTGTGACTTTAACCAACTTTCCTGGATAAAATCCCGTGGTTCCCACCGTGGATCAAGCCCAGGACTATCCTGTCGACATTCAAGGATCTACACCAGTGGTCCCCAACCCCCGGGCCGCGGACCGGTACCGGTCCGTGGATCGAATGGTACCGGGCCGCCCAAGAAACATTAAACTATTTCCATTTTATTTACTGCAGTGTATTTCACTTGGGATTGCGCGACTTTCCATGGAAGAGATATATCAATCCCCCCTCCTTTCCAGCGGGCCGCGTTGAAATTATAAAACATTGACCGGTCCGTGGCGAAAAAAAGATTGGGAGACCACTGATCTACACCACTCGGCCATCCTTAGACACAATGTGACGAAATATAAATTCCCAAGAAAACTTCCATTGTGCCTTTACTCTCAATTCATCAGAACGCATTTGTGAATCAAGTCTAAATGAGAGTACTGCCCGTACTTCGGTCAGTATTATAATCAGTGAGACGGACTGTGTATACCCAGCCATTAAAAAGAAATAAACTTAATTCATGTGAAAATATAATTATTGCTATTCATCCAACGGCCAGCTAATGTGTGACTCATGGTGCGTGATAAATGAAAATCATGAAGTATCTCATTTTTAAACTATAAATGTTCTTGGAATACAAAATGTTCATCTGAATGTTTTAAACTGAGATAAGAAACAGATGACTTGTGACAGTTACATCTGAAATATGAATCTGAACTAAACACGGACATGATGTTTATATGTGTTTAAGTCTACTCATTGATCAAAACGTTATCAGATATACATGTATATATGTTTTGCACTAACCTATAAATCTTGGAACATACAGCTACCTATAAGTAGCTCATTAGGAAGTGTGGATGTTAAGGGGGGGGGGGACTTCAAGTGAACATTGTCGGATGTATCGACGCTTCAGGTAGTGTGAGAAAATAATCGGTACTTTAAATCTCCTGATCAATGGAGGACGACTCTTTGTTTATTGTTTTCAGGTCAATAACTAAAGTTAAAAGTAACAAGTAGAAAGAAATGTTTCCTGAACGGCACATACATGCATGTCACGTGGAAATAAGTTGATGCATATTGGCGACTGGTTTACACAAAAATACGCAAGTACTATTTAGGTCGATGTCACTGCTTGCTTTTATAGCATGGTCATCATCTATTGGTTTGTTAGTCTAATTAAATTGTGTTTATTAGTGTTATTAAACAAAATATTATTTCATAAAATGTGTTTGTTACTCCTATAAACATTTTGCCTACAAAAACTAACAGACAGTTGTCATAGTTTTTCTGGCGCCCTAGACTTTCTAGGGTGTGTAGAGGGCTCGGGGCAGAGGTAGTACCTTTGATACTCTGACAGCTGCACCCTCGGGTGGTTAAGCTCACTGGTCCTCGCTCATCTCTTAAATCTCTCACGTGTGGCTCCCCGCGCCACACCCTGGGCAACGGTCTCAGCTGACCGGCTAAACCGCGTGAGGGGGTGGTGCTGACACGGCACCACTGGGCGTATGAGCTTCCAAATTGAAGTCACCGGCCAGGGCGGACGAGATCAAATGTGAACCCAACGGCTACGTGTCCGTGATCAGGGCGGGCCACCGATAAGGAGGAAACCGGCTGTGGTCAAGCTTGGAGAGGGTTGGGCGCCGCCAAGCATTTCCTGCCCCAGATACACTACTAGTTTTCAGTCAACAACGGTGCCCCAACGACACATCCACGGGTTAAGGGATAGAAGAAGAAGACTTTCTAGATACTACCCTGGTACATTACAAATCGAATTGTAGACATTCATATCAGGTTTGGGGTATGATGTGGTTGACTCATTACTTGTGTAGGTAAATACATGGGAACTAAATGTGGTATGATGTGGTTGACTCATTACTTGTGTAGGTAAATACATGGGAACTAAATTTGGTATGATGTGGTTGACTCATTACTTGTGTAGGTAAATACATGGGAACTAAATTTGGTATGATGTGGTTGAACCATTACTTGTGTAGGTAAATACATGGGAACTAAGTTCTCAAGTTTCATTTCCTCAGAAAATCTCAAAAGTAAATCTGAAGTGGTGAGACTTATTCAATCCTACTGATTTGACGTTAAAATATTTGGGAGTGAGGGAGGGTTCACCTTGGCGTTTAAACTTAGTCTGTTTGAGCCCGTGCACCTTGGAGTTTAAACTTAGTCTGTTTGAGCCCGTGAGATGAGACTCGCAGTGTCCTTCACGACCTGGGGGACTGCCATTTGACCAGCATGTTACTCAACTGGTCCACTCTGTGGTCCACCAGCACAGGCCGCACTCGAAAAGCGTGTGATCCACCGTCTCTCGACCCTGTCCCCCCTCCAATGTCGACACCGGGATTAGTAATTGGGTCTCAGCCTCCTAAAATATAAATCAGTCGGACAATGTCCATTGCTGTCCTGCTCTCCTAGCCAGACTACATCACGGACGATCCGTTATAGTGAATTGAACAGGTCATTCTTACAGCGACATCATAACAGGAACTAGAATCACTGACAGTTTCAGATACGCTGTGCTCTACCATTTAACTTGTTTAGTCCATTTCCACGCGGCAAGTTTGTAAGTCTCACTTATTTATGTTTATATCAGACGTCAAATTATGTTTACAATATGAACTTTACCATTTTATTTAAAACTCGTGAACCATAGAATCAGTTTAATTACCTTGACCTTTCATTTGAATGTTTTTGTAAAAGAAATGTAATGTGTAAATGTGAATTCAAATGTAAACATGTAGAGTATCAAAGGGGAGGAAGGGGGAATCCGAACATTGAAAACAATATTTTTTTTTGTCGCACTTATGAAGCGGATCAATCCGTTAAAAGTTTGGTAAAAATCATTTCCAGGGAAGTACAAGTCTATAAATAGCTACCCAGTACTAAGTGATCTTCAGTCTATCTCAGTGGTTCTCAACCTTTAACAATGTGCGACCCACTAAGAAACATAATCTGTATGAGATATCTACGCAAATAAAGAAAAGAAAAAGAAACCGGAAAGAATGGGTAAATTTGACGTGTAATCAAATTAATTTGTTCTCACATTAAAATGTAATCAAATTAATTCCATACATGGTATGGAAGCTAATGGTCTTGCTCTTCCACAATATGCCAAGTCTGGTCATGGCAGCCATAGCTGTTATGATTCTACAGCGAATCTCAGACGCACATGTTCCGTCATTGGAAGTACTTGAAGCTGTCCACCTCTTCCAGCCTTTCTCCATTCATTGCTATTTATAATTTACTTCCAGCTGCTGTGTTGATAGTTACCTCAATTTTCACAATGCTCCCTTCTGTGCAATAGGAATTCTCGTTGCTAACAACATCCCCCCCCATAGCATATCTATAGTGTCAGCAATGCACAGATTACTGATGGGTCTTCCAATCAATCAATATTATCTGCAATGCACAGATTACTGATGGGTCTTCCAATCAATCAATATTATCTGCAATGCACAGATTACTGATGGGTCTTCCAATCAATCAATATTATCTGCAATGCACAGATTACTGATGGGTCTTCCAATCAATCAATATTATCTGCAATGCACAGATTACTGATGGATTCTTCCAATCAATCAATATTATCTGCAATGCACAGATTACTGATGGGTCTTCCAATCAATCAATATTATCTGCAATGCACAGATTACTGATGGGTCTTCCAATCAATCAATATTATCTGCAATGCACAGATTACTGATGGGTCTTCCAATCAATCAATATTATCAGTGTGACGAGCTAAAGTAGATTTAGAGACAGAGACAATTCCCTTCGACCTTTTAACATAGTAGATATCTAAGAATTAGGATTAGTACGAATAATAGTGACAAGGTGACAGACGACTTAGGGCAAGGTGGGGAAACAATAGAATAGTAGACAGCAAAGGTGGGAAGACCAGGAGGCGACGTCGGACAGGCTAGTAGGGTTAACAATGACGACCAGGTGACGCTCCTAGAAAGATTAGATAGTTAGAACCATCCTAAGAGAGACTGTGACGTACTTAGGGTAATTAGGGCACGGACGTTAGGGGTATAAATAGGGGCTGGATTCGGACATTAGTTAT
>JAGDYQ010000258.1:470056-565499 GCA_021962125.1 Bulinus truncatus
TTTTTCATTTTAATGTATTTATTTATGTTTGTTTGTTGTGACTCGTATACTCAATGTTGGCAATGGCTGACTGGTTGTCTGGTGGACTCACAGCTAACAAGACCCAGGTGTTGGGTTCCAGTGCTAGCAATGTCAGCTAACTTCGACACTTTGACTAAGTCTGTCCAGAGAGATACGAAATAATGCACGGCTTGGATTGTAACGTAGATCTCTTGTAAACTACACAAATAAATTGATGCCATCGAATATATTCATGGTACACAAGAGATTTTTATTTTACATTAGCTAAAGTTTTACCTAACTTGTATATCACAAAATTACACAAGTGCTTAGAAAAATTGATGAATCATCAGCATTTCCAAGAAACAAAAATGGGCTCTAAAATGTTATATGTTAGCAAGATTTACATATAAGCCACATAAGCTATAGCTTAGAGCCCCCACTTTCTTTGGGGCCCCCAAATAATTGTCCGAGTGAGCAATTGTCATGTATACTTAAATATTTGGCACTGACATATAATATCTTTACTTATAAATGGCCCCATAATGCCCCATATCTCAAATAGTGGGGCCTTGTCAAGTCTAAATCTGGCCTTGTATGTTAGACGATGTATAAAATATAACGAGCAATTTAAGTCTTTTCCGTTTCGGACAAAGGACATTTTAGAGCATTTTCGTGTACGCAGTGGCCACGGTTACGCCGAACGAAATCCGTATTTTTTTGTCCGGGTTACAGCCATAAATATTGCTCCACGCGTATGGATTTTGATAAATTTAGAGAGGGAAGTAATCATGTTGAATAACTATTACAAAAATAAATAATGATTACGCCCCTTTGATTAGCTTTTATTATTTATATTTAAAATAAATGCAAATACGGTACATAAGAAACTCTTATATTTTGGCCATGAGACGTCAGATCGCGAAATGGACTTTTGATGTACACTTGGCAGGCCAAGACCTACAAAATGATATATACATCATGGGTCTAGGACTTATGGTTGTTAAGATCTAGGGTGATGACGGACGGACAGACAGACAGACAGACAAAACGGGGACAATAAAGCATTTTTTTCGAAAAAAGTAACAAATAGTTTATCTAACCTAGTTAAGTACGTATGTACTTTACCCGTCGGGAAATCTGCTATAAAATGACCAAACTATCGGTGTGCTAATGTGTATGATCATCTGCGGGAGATTATCATAGTCCATAGATCAGATGACGCAAGAAAGCGATTGCCTAAACTCCCGTCCCTAAGAGGGGCCCAGAGATATAAGTGTTGTCATACGATATACAGCCTACATTTACTTCTCTAGGTCTCGTATTTGACACTCGCCCTGGGGGTCAGTACTGCGAAGGATGAAGGTAGTCTTGAATAACTCTTTATTTGTTAGAGAAAAAAAAACAATGGATTCTACTATATTTGGCATACAATCAAGTCTAGTGACACCTGTAAAGATGCTCCAGTTTTGTAGTGCCATTGTTTCATCTCCACCAAGGCCCATAATGCAATGACCATGGCGGCACCGCGGGAGACAGAGGAAACTGTCACCATGACTTGAAAAAAAAATCCAGTTCTTCTCACCGGTGATCGAACCCGTAACCCTCAGGTCAACAGTCCCGTAATTAACACCGCTCGACCATCCAGCCCACGAAATGGTACAAGACCACTGAGCTCTATACTATGTTTTAGTTTGTTTATTAAACTGATTTAAATGCATGCAGAAGAGTCATGAGTTTGTTGTTTTTTTTTTTTTGTTTATAATTTATAGTCATAATTGAAATAGAAGTGTTTATTTTATATATATATATATATATATATATATATATATATATATATATATATATATATATAATAGATAGGCATGTATCATGTTTGCATCTTCAAATTATAAATGACATAATCTACTTACATTCATAATAGCCTATCGTTAAAGAATATTATCACATTGAACAGTCACTGGCTAATGATTGTGTCTGGCTCTGGATTATGACTAATATTAGTAATCCTACTAAAATTTAAAAAAAAAGTATGGGCATTTTTTTAACATTATAATTCAATATTATTTACTTAGCAGTTTGTGTAGTGAAGTTTCTATAAAAGTAAAGCATATAAGTTATAATAAAAACTTTGTACATGGACTGGTATCGCTACTTGCTAGTGGAGTGCGGCTAGTATAAGGTCTAAAACTAATGTAATTCTAACAAGATATTACTAAGATTAAAACATATTTTATTCATTAGAAATATGATTTTATGGCCTCTAAATAATAATGATTTATTGTTTTGTATGTGATGTCTCATTTAAACTTAGATTAAAAACGCAGTAGTTAGTATCATCTTTATAACTACATGGTATCTATTACGAAAGGAAAGTCTATCCAAGATGGCGGACTTTTCTTTCCCGTTTTTGACCTCAATGGGCTCTCCAGTTAAATATAGAGCTCAGTGTACAGGACCGCTCGACCATCCAGCCCACGTAATGGTACAGGACATATCCTAAGTACCACGTAATGGTACAGGACATATCCTAAGTACCACGTAATGGTACAGGACATATCCTAAGTCCCACGTAATGGTACAGGACATATTCTAAGTCCATGATCTTCATTGAGAGCCCATGGATGAGCAACTTTTTCACCACTTAACTTTCTATATATGTCAGATTGTTTGTAAAGAAATAAATACAATATATTATTTGTCTCTTCTATTATTTCTTGCGACCACAATGCCACAGTTTTTACACCCTTTATGAAGTTAATTTATAAATCGTATTGTCACTTTCAAAATAGCCATAGTGCAGGACGGTTTTCCTTAAAGTGAATATCCATTAGCTTAAGGACCGTAGGGACAGATGAAGTGTAGAATAGAATTCATATGTTTCTGTAACCTCTTATATGAAAGGAATTTGTGGTTAGCACAACGCCCAGCCGCCTTTACTTCCTCAACCTAAGCTAGGTACCCATTTGAGGGACTTTTAATCAACTTTCACTAGGAACCTAGGAAAAAATCGCATTGGTTCTCAGCGAGGATCGAACCCAGGACTCTCAGCTTCTACACCATCCGTCTCACACTGTTTTTCTTTAAATATCTTTCAATATCGCAGCTCCTGTATCCATTACCAGTCATTGTATCTTGTAACAAAAAGCAATAGTCAGTTTATGAATATCAATTTATGTTGAGACCACTGCTAACAATTTGTTCTTTCTCTTTACCGAAAGAAAAAACTTATGGCACACAGGCGCTGACACAGAACACAGAGACACTCAGCAAACACACTCCTGTAGCCGTGTATCAATACATTGTTTTACGCTTTAAGTTCTGTGATAACAAAAAAAAATAACATTCATCGAAACATTCCAACAACGTGCCTAATGGTGCTTGTTATTGTCGTGCGCTAATTAATTCCCATGCAACGCCCAGCCAGTCATTAGATAACGTCTGCGAGATCTCGCGTCTGCTGCGACATTCGATTTTCAGCAGCTTGAACTTGCACGTTTTTTTTTTTCCATTGTAGGCTACATAGATAACCGTATCAATCGGTCTTCTCTAGAAGAAAATAAAAAGCATCAAATACAAATAATTATCAAGCAAGAGATAACAATGAGTTAATACAAGCTGTACGATAGAGATAGTGTCGTCAGTCGCAAATTTTCTGAATCGTCATCAGTCTGGAATTTTCTGAATCACTATGGATACATGTTTAAACATGGCAGACTTATTTATTGGCAGTGCAATAATTAGGTCTGTTCAACTTCAGACTATGGACAGATTCCACGGTGGCAAACATACCGACTAGCGGTGACTGCATAGCGTGTCATTTACTGGTTGAATTAATAGAACTCTCTCTCTCTCTCTCTCTATATATATATATATATATATATATATATATATATATATCTCACTCTCTCTCTCTCTCTCTCTCTCTCTCTCTCTCTCTCTCTCTCCCTATCAATATGAAAAGTAAAAAAAGCGTGGGCGCCAATCTTTATAATTTATTAAGTAATTGTTCATTCACATTAGCGAGTAAGATAGTGTGTAGACTACTTTAAACATTTTAATTCCTTTTGTCCAGTATATTTTGATAATTTTAGCTATGAATATAGTTTAAAGTCCAGATTTTTTTTAAATTTTGCCATGCCATAACCTACAATACTGGAGAAAAATTTTATTTAAAACTTAGCATTAAAAAGTATGGGTTTCTTTTAGATTTCTGCAATAAATCTTCTAACGAACAGTTCAGTAAATAGATCAATGACATTCTATTGACCAGAGACCCTCTATTGACCAAAGACGTTCTATTGACCAGTGACGAGACGTTCTATTGACCAGAGACGTTCTATTGACCAGAGACGTTATATTGACCAGAAACATTCTATTGACCAGAGACGTTGATTAACCAGAAACATTCTATTGACCACAGACATTCTATTGACCAGAGACGTTCTATTGACCAGAGACGTTCTATTGACCAGAGACGTTATATTGACCTGAGACATTCAATTGACCAGAGACATTCTATTGACCAGAGACATTCTATTGACCAGAGACGTTATATTGACCAGAGACGTTCTATTGACCAGAGACGTTCTATTGACCAGAGACGCACTATTGTCCAAAGACGTTGTATTGACCAAAGACGTTCTATTGACCAGTGACGAGACGTTCTATTGACCAGAGACGTTCTATTGACCAGAGACGTTATATTGACCAGAAACATTCTATTGACCAGAGACGTTGATTGACCAGAAACATTCTATTGACCACAGACATTCTATTGACCAGAGACGTTCTATTGACCAGAGACGTTCTATTGACCAGAGACGTTATATTGACCTGAGACATTCAATTGACCAGAGACATTCTATTGACCAGAGACATTCTATTTACCAGAGACGTTATATTGACCAGAGACGTTCTATTGACCAGAGACGTTCTATTGACCAGAGACGCACTATTGTCCAAAGACGTTGTATTGACCAAAGACGTTCTATTGACCAGAGACGCTCTATTGACCAAAGACGTTCTATTGACCAGAGACGAGACGTTCTATTGACCAGAGACGTTCTATTGACCAGAGACGTTATATTGACCAGAAACATTCTATTGACCAGAGACATTCTATTGACCAGAGACATTCTATTGACCAGAGACGTTCTATTGACCAGAGACATTCTATTGACCAGAGACGTTCTATTGACCAGAGACATTCTATTGACCAGAGACGTTCTATTGACCAGAGACGTTCTAATGACCAGAAACATTCTATTGACCAGAGACATTCTATTGACCAGAGACGTTCTAATGACCAGAAACATTCTATTGACCAGAGACATTCTATTGACCAGAGACGTTCTATTGACCAGAGACGTTCTAATGACCAGAAACATTCTATTGACCAGAGACATTCTATTGACCAGAGACATTCTATTGACCAGAGACGTTCTATTGACCAGAGACGTTCTATTGACCAGAGACGTTCTATTGACCAGAGACGTTCTATTGATCAGAGACATTCTATTGACCAGAGACGTTCTATTGACCAGAGACGTTCTATTGACAAGAGACGTTCTATTGACCAGAGACCTTCTATTGCCCCAGAAACGTTCTATTGACCAGAGACGTTCTATTGACCAGAGACGTTCTTGGGTTTCGGGTAGCCCTAGACAAAGTTATGCTTTCTTTTAGGTGGCCTACATCTTGAGTGTCCTATTCTATTTACATACACTTTTATTAACAAGGTTACAGCTAGAATACATTGAGCTTCGGGCGGTTCGGCTAAAAATCATCACTTTTACCACACACACACACACACACACACACACAAACAGTGATTGGGCCAACTGCAAATATGTAGTGGCGGATTTTTCACTTTCAGCGCTTTAACCTAAAGAAGGGAGGGCAAATATGCATTGGGTGATCTATCGTATGGCCGTTTTTTTATATATAATTCTTTAAAAGGGGGGGGGGGCAATATTTTCTACAGCGCCCGGAGTAGACCTGCCAGCCGAATTTTTTTTTAAGTTTCGGCTGGCTGACATAATTTTTCGGCTGATAGCCGGCGTAGCCGAATTTGACCATAAATTGAGTAAATTGACATTTGCGGCTGATTTTCGGCTAATTTTTGGCAGATTACGAAATATTTGGCTAAAATTCGGCTGACGCCTAGAAAATATTGAATTTTTATTATTTAAAACAACAGAAATAAACAGTTTTATATGCTGTGCTACTAATACCGTACATGAATACATTCCACACATTCAGTTTCTGTCTCTCAATACCTTGATAAGCACTTAAAATATCAGTTTATAATTGTCATGAATAAAACAAACGCGATGTAGTTCATCAGCTTTCTTCAGAAACATGTTCATTGACTAGCTGCGAATGCGATACATCAGCTTTAGACATGATGAATCCACGGGCCATTGCTGACTGTATTGCGTTCTCCAGAATTGTGGTTGCTTCTGACCGTGGAATCAATTATTTGAAATTTGGATCAAGCAGCTGGTGCAGCTTAATGTGACCATTTACAGGAAATCGATGGTCAAGCTGGTTGAGAGTTGACAGCTTGATCATTCGTATTTTGTCATCATCATCATCATATTTTAAAGTCAAGTATAGACTGAATCATCATCAATGTTGAATTCCAACGCGTTGGACATGATGCCTTCACTGACTTATCATAGTGTCTATGACTGTCATTGATGGCGTTAGTGCTGCTCTCAGAGGCATCCATTATTGATGCACTGAGCTGATCATTTACAAGAAGCAATTCACACACTTAAGACATGCCTTCTTTCAGGATATTTATCATTTCTTTATCCTCTGTGAATGTCCATCGTCTTCTATAATTGCGGTCTTGAAATTTTTCATTTTTATTGATGCTGTCGGTAGTATTAAGGTGCAATACGTGTGCTGTAAAGTGCTGATAAGAGTCAACCTTCAAAAGCTTCATAATTGCAGCACCATCATGGCAGCTAGTATTTTGTGATCAACAGAAAAGCTTTTCAAGACAGAGCTGATATGGTCAGCAAGGTCGTGTGCAATAAGATTAAGTAATGCTACAGTTAATATAATGGCGAACGAAATGTGGCGGCTAATGAGGCGCGCCGCATATTTTTTGGCGGATTTACGGCGGACGAGGGGGTCTAGCCCGGAGCCTCAACCGACATTAGTCCAATTCTGCTAATAGGGATATCGGAGGGGAGCGGGAGGTATAAATAATGTTTGCACCAGGGTGGCGGATAGACTGGACGCTGCTCTGTTCAGGGGTCTCACATATGTCATATCTTTTGAATATAAAAAAAAAGTAAAGTTCCCTTAGCCCTAACGGGCCATCGGGGGAGATAAAGTGTAGGATTCATCTGTTTCTATAATATAGTGTTTGCCTCTTCTATTTTTTCTTGCGACCACAATGCCACCTTCTATAACCTCGGCATATGAAGGGATTGTGTGGTTAACACAACACCCAGCCGCCTTTACTTCCCCAAGCTGGGTGGACTTGTGGGACGACTTTGAAACAAATTTCACCTGGAAAAATTCCTATGGTGCTCACAGAGGATAGAACCTAGGACTCTAAGGTTGACAGTCGAGTATCTACACCACTCTGCCATCCGTCCCATTTTTTGGGTATAAAGATGGTTGAAAAAAATGTGTTCTATTAAATAACATCAGATTAAACTTTAAATTTGGTTTTTGTTTTGATTTTGTTACAGCGTAAAATAATAAATGCAACCGCCTAGTTTGTTTATCAAGAAGAAACATTACGTCACTGTCTGACAGCGATACATAAACTGCTGTTGACCATTGAGGTCAGTGACATTGACAAGAATGTTTGAGTGGTGTGTGTGAAGTTTCTGTAAGGATGCGATGAAATCTATTAGACCTTATAAACCACTAATGGGACTGGTTTTTGATGGTGAAGGAGAAGATAACATTTTACAAATGCCCCCAATGCCCCCCCACCCAGTTGCGCCACTGGATCAATCTACATTTTATATTTCATTGTCTGCTCTAAAAGACCTATGTGCATTTAATATTCTCTAAAAGACCTATCTACATTTCATATTTTATTCTATCTACGTTTCACCGAGCTGCACTGAGTCATGCTATGCACGTCAGGCTAAACTAGTTCCTGCAGTGAAAATGTCAACAGATTTCCTTCCACTCACTTCCAACATCCTGAGCCCCAGAGACCCCCATTCCCCCTTCCATCTTCTTATTTATCATGTTGATGTTAAAGTTAGAAGGGAAAAAAAAAAGATGGTTGTAGTGAGTTTGGTGGAGACAGAGAGAGGGGGGGAGGGGAGAGTGATAGAGAGAGAGAGTGAGAGAGACGTGATGATATTCAGGAGCTCCGTTTTGTGCTACCAAAGAACTTCTCCAGACTTGTCTTAGTCTTACAATACATCATTGCCCATTGGGTCTCAATATGTCAGGCTAAAGGGCACTTTCGTTCTGCTCAATGTGAAAAGTATTTTGACTGTTTGATTTGACTGGATTTAGGTTAGGTTCTCATATCTGTGTTATAAAAATCAACAGTGGGTCTAAAGTTCTAAAGTCGCTAATTAGTAAAGAAACCTTAAGCTCAAACATTCATACAAATCAGCGTTCCTCTTGAAGAATTTGAGAACTGGGACCAAATTATTTTTGAAAAAAAAAAAAAAAAAAAAATAAAAAAAACTCTGTGGATACATAAAAATTATTTAAGTTTTATATATGCTGTTTGTTATTCAACTTAATTTGTAATTTTTAACTTATTTGAATAAAAGCGTTTTTAAAAAAATATTTGTGTGGAGCCTATTTCCAGGGAATAAACATTTAATGTATGATTTCAATAGCTGATAACCTTTTCAAAATAACTTTATTATTGTAGGCCTATATTTTTACAAAGTAAAAGAATATGATAAAGAATTAAAAAAAATAAACAAATTCAGAAGCAAAAAATTACCAAAGAACCCTAGACAAAGGTAAATATCAGGGAAGGGAGCTAGATAAAGATACATTTAGGGGCACTAGATAAAGATACATTTAGGGGCACTAGATAAAGGTACATTTAGGGGCACTAGATAAAGGTACATTTAGGGGCACTAGATAAAGATACATTTAGGGGCACTAGATAAAGGTGCATTTAGGGGCACTAGATAACGGTACATTTAGGGGCACTAGATAAAGGTACATTTAGGGGCACTAGATAAAGGTACATTTAGGGGCACTAGATAAAGGTACATTTATGGGCCTTAGTTAAAGGAACATTTAGGGGCACTAGAAATAAACACAGTGTAGGCCGCCACTTGAGAATCTGGGGCCCTTCATATTCTTTGCCCATCAGGGTGAATCCTAACCAAATGTTAAGTCATTGTAGGTTGCGGCTAAAGCACCGATATGGGGCCACCTCAGAAGTGAGGGGCCCTGCTAGACAGCCGCTAAATCCACTAATCCATGAGAACGGCTCTGCCGAGAACGAGATGAGTTTTGCTGCTGGATATACAAGCAACACTGATAACAGCCTGCCAACTGTAAACGTCTCTGATCAATACCGGCCTCACTAATGCCACTTAGCCAATGGAAGCAAATAAAGAGTTGGCTAAACTTTTCACGTGCCTTTGCTGCACGGCATTTTACTTCCAATCATCAGGGATGTGTCTCTTTTGTACATCACAAATCAGTGATTTAGGAGAAAAGACAGATCAATCTTCCTTGACTGTATCACTTAAAAATCTAGTTAATTTATTGTTATGTCATGTACAATCTACCGTGATTGTATCACTATAAATTCTAGTTTATGTAGGCATTTTACTTCCAATCATCAGGGATGTGTCTCTTTTGTACATCACAAATCAGTGATTTAGGAGAAAAGACAGATCAATCTTCCTTGATTGTATCACTTAAAAATCTAGTTAATTTATTGTTATGTCATGTACAATCTACCGTGATTGTATCACTATAAATTCTAGTTTATGTAGTATTATTCCTGGACAGTTGTTGTATTAATTGTCACATAAAATCTAGTTTATACCCTACTAGAAGCATAATTCTAAACTAGCACTGCTCATAAACGTGTCCGTTTTCTGTTCTGTTTTTTTTTTTTACAAATGTTTATTAATAGTTGTATGAAGGATTGATATATAAAAGTATTTGTTGATTTGTATGAATAATTTACTCACGGAAATAATTTACATTCTCAGCATAAGACATAAAGATAAAAATAAATAAAGATCAATACCATTAAATAAACAATGTGAAAATGAGTTAAACAGCAATGACTTGTATCATAATATGAAAATCAAGTAAATATTTGTCATAAATACAGGAACAGAGGGTATCAAACAAAACTGTACCTAAATACAGGAACAGAGGGTATCAAACAAAACTGTATCTAAATACAGGAACAGAGGGTATCAAACAAAACTGTATCTAAATACAGGAACAGAGGGTATCAAACAAAACTGTATCTAAATTTTTTTTTTTGGTTTACCATGCCAGTAGCTGTAAGTATAGCATTAGCTAACAAAAGATTATCTTTGTTTAAATATTCCTTAATACATACTTTATATGTAAAGAAACACATATATCGAAATGAATGAAAAGTCAAAATGTATGAGTAAATTTTAGTTGGCACACCTCACAGTCATATAAAAATTTACTCTGACATAATTTCTTTAGAATATTTTTTAATCAGCCCAAATTACAAAACTTTAAAAAAAAAATATTTAATATAACATTCCTTTTACATTTGTAAGATTTTGGAATGCCTAATGTAGTCAATTTTTTAAAGGAAAGAAAAAATCTTTTGAAAATATGTAGTTACAAAAACAAAAAAACAAACAAATTTATTGTATACTATATATTGCTCAGTCTATTCTATACATAGACATTAATCCCCACTCTGCAGAATTTTTTTCATCCCCGGCACTGTTTTTTTCTCTGATAACCAGGGAGTTCTTCTAAATAGGTAAATTAGGCTTACATTGACAGGGTAGAGAACTCCATTTGAAATGGCTTGATCATATTTCTATGGGCTGGATTGAAATCGTTTAGTGCTCTTTCTAGTAAAGCCACTGCTCAATATTGAGTCCCACCAAGTCTAACGGACACCTTTGTTTCCCAGTGAAAGAAATTTTAAATTAGCTTTAGCTTTCTGTGTGAAAGCTGTGCCAATGCAGGAGGGTCCGGGTATAAAGTAGCTCTCAAGTCACATCTAAATTTGGAATTAGTCCTGTAAACTGAATTGGTAAACTGATACATTTTAAAGTGATTCAAATGCTCTAACATGCTTTTAGTTTTTTTTTTATTCAAACAAGTGGGAAATGTTTATTTTATAAGTTTCAATTTTCTAGGTTTTGTGAAACTTTTTAAGTCTTATATATCTATCTATAATACAAATTTTACATCATATGTTCCGGTTTCCGTCTGTCATCGCTACTTCCGTCTGTCATCGCGACTTCCGTCTGTCATCCAACATGCCGGCATAAACAATTCAAAGATGGCAGAAACATTTACTGTTTTCTTCTTAACATGCATAATCCGGCTACCAACTGGCCAGCCGAGTAAGAATAGTCTCCTACATGGCTGCCAGACATTGGACCAGCCATGTTTAGTGCCGAGGTGACAAAACACCGTACACTAACATACGGCAGGTAAGATCGTGAATGCCTAATGGCAATCACAATGTAATACTGTTTTAGACCGCCTCAATCATTACCAAAGGGCAAGAAGCGATCTTAGGAGAGGTAACACAAAATTCATGCCAAAATATTTTGTGATACTCCCCGAAAATAAATTTAAAAAGAAAAATGTTCCAAAGGCCTATCTATATCTCAGTAACGTAATAAATCTATGGTGTTCAATTAGTTATTAAATGAGAAGCGATCGTAAAAGAAATGTTTACAGAAATCGTTCAATTAATATTCTGTGTTATGTTCCACAATCTCAATTTTAAACCAAAATTATGGATACCTAAATAAAATGTAATATTTATATTGTTTAAATTGTTATTATTTCTAAAATATGTCTATTTCTAATGTACAATTATTTCCCTTTATTACTAACCTTAAATACGTCACTTTTTTTTCATTTTTTGACTATTACGTCACTTGAATGAAATGAATAAGGGTTGAGTTTGAGTAGCGCCGTACACAACGTTTACAATGCAAACTAATCATTTATGATGGGGGCTTCACACAGAGGGTGTATGGAGGGGGCCCAGTTTGAGGAGGGCCCCAAAATATTTTTAAACCAAATATTAAGTACATTATCTCAAGCGTCAAAATGTAGTGGCTCCCGAAGATGCCTAAAATCCCTTGGTTCGGCATTGGCTTCACAGAAACTATAATGTTGAAAGCTTTGATATGTCTTTCTTTTTAAGAGGCCTAATGTTTTCTGCGTCTGCGGCCTCAACTGCATTGATGGAATACTATGTTTTTAATTGAAGGTTAGCTTAAGCTACACAACGATTCTTTCTCGGGACCAAGCTTGAGAAGCGTCAAAAATTATCTCATGCCAAAATGTGCAGGGGCAGCCCCCAAAGAGGCCAAGCCACCGGGCCCGTAAATCCCTAGGTT
Organism: Bulinus truncatus; assembly: GCA_021962125.1. Lineage (NCBI taxonomy): Eukaryota > Metazoa > Mollusca > Gastropoda > Planorbidae > Bulinus > Bulinus truncatus. The sequence continues at coordinate 482,620 of JAGDYQ010000258.1, forward strand.
CTGCACTGCCGGGTCGGCAATTTTTCTTAGTTAATTGTACTATGCTACAATGTAAAACAGTAAATAAACCACCTGTTAAACATGTAGCGTTTTGCTTAACACAAGCACTCACTCACGTCTCTTTTTTTTTTTTAAATACGCCATGTTGAACATCATAAAACATTAAATGAATAACTGTTTGGAAAGGAGTCCATTAAAATATTATGAAGGAATATGATTTTAAGAGTTGTTGTTTATGTCTACCCATAGTGAGGATTATTTATTTTGGGAGGAACTATTTAACATATGAATTTTATTTGATGTATTATTAGGGTGTCCATATTCTCAAATGTATTTTGGCTACAATAATCTGTTCATGTCCTTGGGGCCACTGCAAGTAAATAGACCAGAGATGAGCGGACAGCGGACGCGTCCGCTTGCGGACGCAGATCCGCAGACTTTTTCCGAATCAGCGGACTGACAGCGGATGCTTCGTATGGTTAAGTTGCGGACTCGCGGACTGACGCGGATCTTCTTTAGCGTTACCATAAAAAATTTCAAGTCATTTAAACAGCTAAATTTCAGCAATGCGGGCTGACTGCGGACCAATGTTGTAAGATTCTGCGGACGCGGATCATTGATGAAATCCGCGGACGGACGCGGACGCAAATTTCAAGATCCGCACACCTCTGATATAGACTGATTGTTAACGCGCTAAAATATATATCACCATTTTCAACTCCAACTGTGAGCCTACTCGCCGGTCCGGGTACCGGGCCTTTGATAACTAGTACTTCAAATTTTGGAAGTGTGCAACAATGGCTAACTTAATGCTTTCACGACTAATATATATATAATATATAAAAACGATAAATAATCTTTAAAAAATATGTTTTACATTAGTTGATAAAAATGATAAGTAGCAAAGCAATATTTTTTAAATACATAATCTTTACACCCAGATCAGATGAGCACTAACTAACCGACGTTTGATTTTGAATTTTAGAAATAATAGTAATTTTCAGTGCATTTTTATAAAAACTTTTTTTACGTGAAAGAAGGATCCGTTATTTATATTATTGCTCGTTACAACAGTATAGTTCCAGGGAGAAGTAAAATGACAAATAGGTGTATTTGATTAAAATCAGGAGCAGTTGTAACTTTTGAGATTCCACAAGTCAATACAATTAAAACAACAACATTATAAAGATATATTAAAAAAACGAACTAAAATGTTGATACTTTTTCCTGCCGAAATATAGGTTTCTAGGTTTTTCTTCAGTTGAGGTCCCCATTGCTCAGTTGTGTAAACAAAAATATGAATCGGTCATGTTGTAACTTGGCGACAGAAATTTAACTTAGGTTTAAAATTTTCAAACTTAAATTAAGTCGAAAAATGGAACGAAAAGATTTAGCGTAAAATGTTTCGGTGTGTCCGCAGGTATCTGATTTTACTATCCTATTACCTACTGGTAATATCACTAGATAGCGACCAAAATTATTTTGATAGCCCAACCCATCCCCATTAAGTTTGAATCATCTCTATCACTCACCCTCCGTTATGCTGAAATAAACATAATTACATTTTCTATCTGGTTTCCAACACTCACAATACAAAAATAAGGAGTTCAGTCAATATAAAAAGGTCATTGTTTTTACTAGAGATAAGTTCTGTTTTATGTCTTTTCCTTCAGCATTTTCAATGTGGTGTAAAACATTCAATTCGAAATAAAAACATCGCAAAAGTGATTTGACATCAATTCGAACAGGATTCATAAAATCCAACTGCTCTGCCAGATTAACAAAATCATAAACTTAATTTTTAATCCATTTGTAAAGTCAAGACTAACATATCTGTATCTGTGAGTACATGTAATTATGTGTATGAAACTGGATATTTCCACTCTAAACTTACAAGAATAACCTCCAGAGAATGAATTAGACTTATAATTTCAACTAATCAAGGTTAATTAAAAGGTAGCCTAGGCCTATGCATATATATTGATTAGCAATCACCCAAATACATCAGGCTCTTAATTCACAACCACTAGTAATATACAGGAATATTATAACTTCTGTGATATGATTCTAAAATTTTGACTAATGTGTAATATGTTTATATTGGGTAAAATTTATATATTGTTGACATGGTCACACATTTTATGTTCCTATAGTCCTGACCTAACATCTGTGATAATATCATATTGTCCCAAGGAGTGTCATGTCTTTGTGATTAGTGTTTTTCCTGACTGTGTGATCCCAAATTAATCAAAACCCTACCCCATTGGGTCCGCTAGCCCAAAACCAACACACTAGAATGCCATTCTTACCATTCCCATACTGCTCTCTAATGTGATACTTTTGTCTTGTTTTGAAGTCCTAATTAAACTCAGAATTTCACCCTAGTTTATTAGTATAAAATAAGGAATTCCAAAATAACTTTGTTAAAAAAAGAACACAGTATTAAAGTCGGGAAATTATTACTACTTATTATACACATTTATAAAGAAAATAGCATAAGTTGACTGAAACAACAAAGAACTTTCATATCCACACAATCTCTGAAATATACAACAATCAATATTCAATGAAAAGCTTTCAATAATAATAATTACTAAAATAAATTATAGATTTATTTATTTAAACAAAAATATTTAAATGTATGTATCTGTTAGTTTACCTATTTTTTATATTCTTATAACTTCCATTTAAAGCTGTTTCTTTGAGTATTGTCATCTCTTAGAAACTCTCCCCCAGTGATGCCGGTCATCACTGTAATCATGTAAAACAGGCAGGAAAGTAGCAATCGAATATGAGAATACTCATTCTGTTTACTTTATATTAAGTCATTATAACTAGCCTTTGCCAATTCTGTAGTCATGTGCCTGGACACAATTTGAAATAATTATTTGTTTATGAAGAGTAAAGAATAGTTTCTGTTTTATTAATTTAACTACTTCATTCTGCAGGTAATTGAAATATCTGCATCTCGAATAGACCATGTTTTGTTAATCTATGAAAGAAAAAATCTTGTTTGGTTGGTTATCTTATATTGATAAACAAGAGTGATAGACTCTTGGATCATAACATTTTTTGAGAGATGTGGTATTTGATGCCATAAAATAGTTCCTGTTGCTAACTGCAATGTTAAATTGTTCTGCATTTGAGTGAAACTTGTAACTGTAAAGGTGCCAGCATTTTATTGAAATTATTATATAATGGAAAAGGCAGACTTAGGCTCATCAAGGACCAAGAACCTTGCAGAATTTCTTCAGAAAAGAAATATTTATAATCCTTCCTATCCTAAAGATTCACAGAAAATACAAGATTTTGATGGCACCCTAACTGCAAACAGAAAAAAGTGTATACTTCTGCTGTCAAATCTAGCTATGAGAAGATGAGCAAGAACATTCCTGATAAATTAAATACTCTCCAACTGTCAAGACCTCTTCTGAGTCAGCTGAAAATAGTACAAACCTTCAAGAAACCAGTAACTTATCTTGATCAGTCTACTTTCCGGCAGCAGCTGGAACATGATGGAAATTGTAGAAACAATAAATCTTCCATTTCCTGGCAGAATAAATGAGGAAAACTTTTTTAGTGTTTTAAATGAAATGTTTTTACTTGGGATTATTTTTTTTGACCGTTCAGAATTTGTTAAGACAATAGCTAAAATTCTCTACTCACTACAGCAATTAATGTATGATAGATAGGCTGAACTCTTTAATCTCCTGTCCCATTTTGACCCTTCAAAATAACCCTTTTTATTTAAATTCTTTAACTAGCCTGGATAAATCTGTTATTTTTTAACTTTAAACCGCATGGTTAGTATTCTTGTATCGATTGACAATGATTATTTAAAAATAATTTCTACTGACACAACATAATTCAACAATTTGAACATTTGTTATTGTCACTTTCTTTCCTCTCCAGGATGGTTCAAAAATCTTTCCAGCTCTGTTAAAAGTCAGCACTTTCTTGGGTATGATTGGATAGCTGCTCTTCTAGGGAATGATTCAAATTTAATGAGTGAAAAAGAAAGTTTTTTTCATGATCTGAAAAGCTTTCGCTCAAAAATTCAAAGATGACTGCAGGAAAGAAAATTATAATGAGTATGTTAAATTAAACCTAATTAAATTAATATTCCATATTAAGCAACATTCTGTGAAACTTTTTTTACCATGCAATGTTTTTCTATTCCTAGAGAACCATTCAGACTGATTGAAACTGAGCCTCAAATTATAGCAGATGTTCTCACCAAATCAAGTAAGAGTTTATATATTCAGAGTAGATATTAATATTTATATACTAAAGTGCATATTTTTCACTAGAGTTAATTAAAAAAAAACAAAATTAAGTTAGAGGTATAACAACCATATTATAATTATTGTAACTTTGATTCATGTTTTATTTTAAAGATATTTAATACCAATTATTCACTAAAATGTAATTAACTGATTTTATTTTAGCATTTTTAAGAATATTTTTAGTCCATATTTAATTGTTAAGTTCCATGTAGATTTCAAAACATGACTTGTTTTCTTTTTTCTCTAGAGTTAGAGCCCTTTACTGTAAATGACAGACTGTTTACTGAACACATGGTTAAAGAAAATGCAACTGTGTATGGCAAAGATAGACATCGAAAATGGGAGTAACGTCTAGCTAGAAATTGATACTGATTAACATCCTAATTTAGAAATAAAATGATTTCAAATGACCATACTTTACTAAATAGCATTATGATACATGTACTGATTTGATTCTATGGACAAAATATAACATTTTAAATTATCATACATTAGAATAAAGCATTAAAGATCATGACTTTTCATAAGTGCTTAGCACTGATCATAACTAAGTACATTTTTATTGTTTTAACCATTGGTGGGAAAAATAAAAAAAATTTCTAAATGCAGAAAGCAACTTTATATGTAAATCTCATTGAAAATAAAATTCAAGATTTTTTTACTGATATTCTTTTCATGAAACAGTGAAATCATTTAATATGGAAGATGGAAGAAATTTCAAAAGAAACTATATCTGAAAAATAATTGTATTAATAAAAGAAGTTTAAAAAGCAAGTGCTAAAAGTATGGGAAATTGGAATAATTTAAACAAAAATACTTCAAATTTTTATATTCTCCTAAAATGTAAAAGATGAGCTGCATATGTGCATCCTAAATGTATGCTGGAAACAATCCACAGTAGAAAAAGAGCTTGATCCATCTCAAAAATGAAATTCATTTTTTGTTTGTACTGGCTATGTATTTGAAAGAAGTATTAGTTGGAACATTTGTTGAGATTACTCAACATTAATTAGTGGACTATTACAATTTATTTAAAGTAATGAAACCTTGTAAGGAATTATCAATAAAAACTGTATGAAAATAATATCTTTATTTAAAAAAAAATATTTTAGCTTTATGCATTTGGAAAATATTATCAATATTATCCATAAGAAACTTTTGAATTATCTTAAAAAAAGTTAGTGAATTTTGATAACTTGCTTTATTTAATAGAGGTGAAAGTTTAATAATTTTTGTAAGTTGAGTATGTAAGTGATTTTTTTTTTGGTCAAAGAAGAAAATGGTGATACTGTTAGATTAAAGAAAATGTAATCATAATATGCTTTGCTAGAATAAGAACATGCTTATATATTGTTATAAAAAATTAGCCTCATCATACCAAGCCGTTTATTAAAAAAATTATTTTTTTTGCATGTCAGTATAATAAATGAAAGAAATAAAGACAATTTTAATTATAGGAACAAAATAGATTTTGAAAGATGCATCCCACTCTCTCTCTGAACTGTATCAGTGATAACTGCGGTTGAGACTTAGTCTCTTAGAGCCCGTGAGATCAAAACTCGCTGTGTCCCTCAACATCTGGGAACTGCCATAAAGGCTAATTGCCAGTAAGCTAACTGGTCCACCCTGTGGGCATTCCAAAAGCACATAATCTACAGTTTCCTCCACTTCTCTGCAGTGTCAGCAAAGGAATCGACATTGGGTCTCAACCTCCCAAAGTATGCACCTAACTGACAATGTCCAGTACAAACTGAGCAATTAGTGCCTGCTCTATCCTCCTGAGCCCCCACCACGGGTCAGTTTTGGAAGGCCACTCCATCTGACTGAGCACATTTCTGCCTGTCACCCTTTAGTCCCCACTTGAGAACCACAGAGTTTGCTCTAAGAGCCTGATCTTGATAAACTGTGGGAGCTTTCTTTTTTCCCGTCTAGAGGTGTGCAACCATTTCATTACTGATCTGGGCCTGGGGCCTTCCTCATGACACTTCCTGACTGCATATGCCGATTCACTGACAGAGAAAAAGCTCTGAATGTGTCATGATTTTCCGGACCGAGCTCAGCCTTTTCTTTGACCTGTCAGACATTATCCAGTGCCTTAGACCAGAGGTTTTCAACCTTTATGCTGCAGACCCCACAGACATTCCAAGTTCAGGTGGCGGAATCCCATTGCCCAAGGTACCCTGGCCTCAACTTTTCGTACTCAGGTTGGGCCAGAATATGTCTGAAGTGCAGATGCAATCTACTGAAATTCTGATAAACGGTAGGCCTACCTAAGATTACGTGCAAAACATAAAAAAAAGAGGTCAGCATCTGTCCCTACCATGTGAAGTCGGTATATATTCTGGATTATACTTGCGCCAGTTTTCTTTTTTTTGCTGTCTTTGGCTGTTTGATCATCAAAATCTTCCTGTTTGGTCAGTTTTCCTCCTCACAAATTTCTCTATGCTATTACCTTGGACAGTTTACTTATACAAATATTGATAAACACATGACCAACAACAGTTTAGGCCCGTTGACTCATATCTCACTGGAAAAAAATTAGAGACAAAGTTTCGATAGAGAGGGTTGAGGAGGCAACTATCTGAAATATTTACATTCTGATGTGAAAACTCAATCTTAAAATAAATCGACGACTATAATAAAACAAATATAAATCTCATCAATAGTTTCTATGGTTTACCAATATTTAAAAAAGTATTTGTCACATAAGCAAGTCACATAACAACAGAATAGCAAAAATAGGTTCATCGCTAGAATTTCGCAGGTTTCATTGATGTGTTAGCAAAAATTCCTATTATCAGCTTCAATATCTAGTTTCATATTAAAATTGACAAAATATCTACTTCCAGCCAAACAATCTGTGGGTGTCATTTTAAATTAACATGTGAAGTGTATACCAGCTATTTGATATAAAAAAATTTTGTCTAACATTATTTCTAGGCCACCTAGGCTTAGATTTAGATCTAGGCTCAGTAAGTAAGAAATACTACCAAAATGACAATGACTCAAAAACTCACTGCACAAGTACATGCAGTATGCAGTCTAGTTCAGATCAGGTGAAAATATAAGGAAATACCAGTGACGTTTTCAATTCTACACATTGTTGTCTGTGCCTGAAACATTGACATAGCTAGTATTTTTTGTTTAGCTAAAAGCTAACCAATCAACTAAACCAAGCAATACTTTATACAATTATACAAGAAAAATCACTACTTTCCTTGACTTGCCCGCGGACCCTCTTTGAAGCTCCCCACGACCCCCAGGGGTCTGCGGGCCACAGGTTGAAAACCTCTGCTCATCTTACTAGATTTACTGACTGCTGTAAAGTGCTTGTTAAATACTTTGGCCTTCTTGCTATCCTTATCTGTCAGGCCTGAATCTGTTTGCATCAGGGCAGCAGTTTTAACCGTTTCAGCGTTGGACAAGTTTTTATAGAAGTTTCCACGCCTTCTGGGCATTCCCTCAAACCAACTTCTAAACTATCAGTCCATTTCTGTCTTTTGGCCTCAGCAGACGGCCTTTTTACCTGCTCAGTTAGCTTATTGTATCAAGGTGCTTCTTTAGCCATTTTCCTTCTGCTCTCCTACAAGCTGCTTGCCTCTGTCTCATTAACCTTGCAGGGGCAGTAGTCCAAAATGGTCTGTACCTACGTTTCAGAAGGCTTTGAGGAACCATCCTAAGTGCGGCACCCAAGATTAATTCAGTAATCCTAATGGCATATTTTGTTTCAGTCTCTTCCTACACAGTTTCACACATATTTTCTACTTTGTGGAGTTGGGATAATGTAGTAAACGTATAAATATTTTTTGTCAATTCACAAGTCAAGGGAATAAACTTTGGTCACATCTTGTTAATATCATAAAAAAGAAAGTTTCTATATTTGTCCTTCCTCCACCACTCTACCCCTTTTCCCCCTCCTACTATAAAGTACAATTTTCAATAAGAGACAGATATTAATTTTCATAATTATTCCCACTAGGTATGAAATGCGAAAGTGGGAATGCTTTGATGTATCAGTTATATTAGGAAACTTAAAAAGCAAACATAATATTATCATCATGAAATTTTTTGATATTTCAGAGTCAGCATTCCAAAGTCAGTGTTACAACCTACTTATGAAGTAAAACCTCACAGAAGGGGAAGTTTTGATTCCTGTGACTCATTGCACTCAAAGACGTAAGATTTTCATCAAGATACTTTTGTATTTCATTGTGTTCCATATAGGAAAACTTTTTTAATTGCATTTTTATTTTAAGCATTGCCTGATGGGATGGGAGAACTCACACCAGCCATGATTCCTCACGCTAGATCCCTTGATCTAAGTTCAGAGGTCACGGGCATAGAGTTCACATGCTGTTACAGTAAGAGTCTAGTTCTGTAAGTGATAAGCAGTAATAAAATAACTTCAAAATTTAAGGTTGCCAGTAAGCAGAAAACATTAATGTTTTGTCTACTCATGTTGGTCTTGCTTAATCCATTCTGTTTATACCTGGATCTTTTCACTTCATAAGACTTCAACAATGAAGGTTTGCTTCTGAAATCTGTTTATCTGCATTTTATTTTTAGATAGTACTTTATTAATATTGGAGGTTGGTATTGTATAAAAAGTTACATTTGAAAAATCCTATTGCCTTAATGTCATTTTCACACACAAAAAAACAGCGAAAACTGGTTTTCAAAGATTTACAATGAAAATCCTTATGCCTATTGCTTAACTTTTTGAAGCATGTAATATTATTTATTAAATATAAAATAAGAACATTAGTATAGTATATGATGATATTAGTAAAAAACTAAAAAAAAGAAAATTAAAATATCAATATACATATAAAAAGTTAGCTACATCACAAATGTACACACTCTACTCTGTCTAATTTTGACTGAGAAAATACTTTATTTTATTACCTTATTTATTTATTACTTACAAATTATTTTGAGACAAAATTTGAATCTGTTCAAAATTATTGACATTGTTGGTGACGCTCTAATTTTTAATGTTGAACATACTTAAATCTTACCTAATAAATCAGGGTTTATAGCCTATCTTACACTCTGGCTAATTATCTCATTTTTATATTCTATACTCAAGTTTAAGTTCAGTTTGACTGTTCTATTTATTGGAATTTATATTTCAGCAAGATCTAGCCCAGTAGAATTTCATGAGCCGGACATCAATTATTATATGTAAGATGAGCAGATATAAACCATAAATCATCTCATCTTTTCTAAATATGGTTTGCAAATAATGGTTTTCCATTCTAACAATAAGTTTTTATGAACTAAACTTTACCGAATCATTGTGAAAGTTATTTTATGGCTTCTAGTACAGTCCACTGTCCCCTGAAAGGAAAGAGTAATGTGCAATAGATCATTGTTTTTCTTTGTCCCCCAAATAACCTATGAAGCAGTTAGCCGGAACTGGATGAACGCAGTTCTTCCGCAGTTTAGACTATTGGCCATTTGATACTGGCATCTAGGAGAATGAAAACTTAATCATCAAACAAAGTCTCACTTTCTAACAATGAAATTTGACGTCAACTTAGGTTGGTAATAGTTGGAATTCTTCAGCCATATTTCTCTGTACAGAGTTTTTTTTGTTGTTGTTTTTTTTGTAGCTTTCTATATTTTTGGCTTTGGGGAGGAGAGAATAAGATAAGTCATATGTTTAATCAACTCTGTGCTTTAAAATAGTTGTGTACTTTAAACATGAAAAAACTGTTGTGGAAAATCTTGAAATACTCAATACCAGTTTTTCAGAATGACATTCTAATTAGAGGAAGAGTCCTTTCTTTTTACATTCTGTAACTAAATATTTGTGTTTGTTTATCTTCTCATACTGTATATACTATAAACAGCTCAGGCAAGATATTAACAGCTCCAGATCATCTCTAGAATGATGGCTGTTAATTCAGTTTTTTAAAAAAAATGTAAACTTAATAATGACAACTTAAAATAAAACTAATTAGCTAAACTAGCTAAGAATATGCAAAGAACATTCTAATTGTATTAAAGAACCTTTTTGCCAAGCTAATTGACTCTGTTTCAGTGAAGCCACATACAAAAAAAACACTTTCATTTTTAATAGGGTTTGGAATAATTCAGCATTAATGCATAATTAACATTTTAAAATTTTATGTGCTTTAATTTTTTTATGCAACTCTAAATACGTTAGTTTGACACAAAAGCTGTTACTTCAGTTACTTAAAAGCCCTATTCTTTTAACAGAAATTGATCAAAACAACCAAGAAAGATAATGCGTATAAAGGAACTTAACGGACACATGAATAAATCAGTTTGAATAAGTTATTTAATTGACAGAAAGGTTCTAACATTAAGAGGGCTCAATCATAAACTGAAAGGACCTATTTGTAGAATATTACGGGGTTAACTGAGGTCAATGAAATGTCACACTTTGGTTTTTCGCAGTAGCTAAAATACTTTAAAGAGCTGCATTTAGTAAATTTAACAAAATTTAGTGAACAAAAGAAATAAAAGAAATGGCTCAATAGAGCTCTGCTTAAATCACTGAAGATCGCATTTGGACACTCCTGGAATGTAAAGACAAGACTTGTTTGAATATAAAAAAATGAAAAAATTTGTGTCCATTAAACTGAAATTGTACAGGGCCAAATTGAGTGCAGAAAAATTGCAAGAATGTCAAGAAAGAATATAGAATTCAACAAAAAGCATTGTGATAAAAATGGAATTTGTCAAAAAAAAGATTGAAAGAGAAAACAGTAAGCTAAGAATGAGAAAATCCAGAATGTTGAAGTTTAGTGGTCAAAATATTATTTGCAGCAATGAAGAAACATCAACGAAAGCTTTTAAAACACCACAGTCACCTGGCAGAGCAGTTAGAAAAGTCAAATCAGCTCTTCCAAAAAGCCCTAGGAAAAAGAATTGTTGTGAAAAACTTGAAAAGAAGCTTGGGATAACAGTGGCTGAGAAAAAACTAAAATAAAATGTGATATATCTGCTTTAGAAGAAAGAGTTGTAAGTTTTTATAATGCTGATACCCATCAGCTGGATCTAAAGACTATGTAATTGTGGTAAAAAATAATACGAAAGAGAAGATACAAAAGAAATGAGTGTTAAGGAAGTTTATAAGCAATTTAAAAACAAATATCCTGATCTGAAATAGGGTAAATCAAAGTTTGCCCATTTAGTCCTAAACATATCGTACTAATATCTGAGAAAGATCACATGGTTTGCTGCTGTGTATATCATGAAAACTCTGAAATGCTGTTTATAGGAGGTTCAAAGTTGCAGCCTGATTTGCAAAAACTAAATGATTTTATTGTAAATTCAGTTTCTGGACCGTAGTTGAATTGCTATTTGAGTGAATGTAATAGATGTTCAGATACTAAAACATGTGTTGAAAGCTGGATGACAGAATTTAAAGGGAAAAAGCAAGCTCAGAAGTGTAATTGTAAATGCATAGATGTTAATGAAAGCATAATATTTTTTGGTCCTATTACACTGGAAGAATAGATGGCTTAAAGTTCCTGTTCTGAATGTAATCAAAGAAACATTCCATAATTTAAAAAATAAATGAAAGTTCAAACATAAGAAATAATTAATTTGCTTTTTTTAACCAGTGTAATTTTTTTTTTTTCAACTTTGGTTTGTATTTCATCGGAAGGCCAGTTACACTGAAAATTTATTATTGTTAAACTTTTTCCAAAATATAATACTAATTTTTACATTATTGTAATTCAAAGACATTTTATGAAATAATAAATAATAAAAAACTGTTTTCATTCAAAGATTTCAGAAAAATCTGTACGATATTTTCTCTATTAGAACTGGGTAAAAAAGTTACGTCAGTTACGAAAATATTGTTATATTAACTTGGAAATGATTAGCATAAAACTGCTAAATCTTTCAATAAAAAATTATTAAATCTGGTTTAAAAAATTCTCTAATTTAAAGAAATTTGTTTGTTTAATGTCAGAATGCTAAATTGTTTTCCCAAATGTTACAATAGTTACGGTGAAATTCACCTTAATTAAACGCATTTAGATGTTTGCATTTAAAAATTTAATCACATATTTTTTATTTTGAGACATTTATCACCCGTTAAATGCAGCCCTAAAAAAAAAAGTTTCTTATTTTCTGTTCATCTTTATTTAAATAGTTTTGTTAACAATTGTACTACAACTGCCTTCAGGTATTTACCATTTTATATACTTTTGAGTAATAAGCAATAAATGTGCTAACATTTGCTACTCTTTGTATTTATATGTTGTTTATATTATAGACATTTTTTTATTACAACCTATAATTGTTGCATCCAATCTATGATCAAAAGTTTTTTTTTCTATGTTTCTATTTTTCAGACTCTGGAGGAAGTTGATAAGATCTATTCTGGCACACAGAGAGGCTCTCATCATGAGCTGCCATCATGGAAGAAATACTATTTAGATACTGCAAAGAATATGCCAGCTCTCGGCTTCAAACCTCAGGTTTTCTTCAAAAGATAATAATAAACAGAGAACTGATGAGCTGCTCAATTCCTACATGATTAATATCTAGAAATGGAAAAAACAAAGAAAGTGTCATAGTGCTTCATGTTTCGTATTGATTTCACAGAGACTTTTTGTCCATTATACCAATAACAAAACGGCAAACATGAAACAGAAGGTTTTCCAATGAATGATAACAACAGAAGGTTATCATATGACACTAACATTACTCTTACCCGACGCAGCTCTGGGGGGGGGGGAGAGCATGGGAGGTGCACTTTAGAGGAAGGGTGAAGGGGGGGGGCTGTGTGAATTGTATGTGCGGGTCGAGAATTCGGTTATGTTACAACTTGGTGACGAAAAGATCTGTTGCGGGGTCTTGTGGCGGGGATGGGGGGGGGGGGTGGAGGAGGGGAGAAATTGCCCCAGTCACCTCACCCCTCAGTGCCGCCACTTGTTCGATGTGCAGATTATGTGGGGAGTTTCGTGAGACTTTCGAGCTCAGGTCCCTGGATGCTGCATGTACCACGCCATCACTGACACCCCATCACCGACACCCCATCACCGACGACACCCCATCACTGACACCCCATCACTGAAACCCCATCACTGACATTACTTTTACCCGATGCAGCGGTGTGTGGGGGACACCCCATCACTGACACCCCAACAATGACACTCCATCACTGACACTCCATCACTGACACCCCATCACTGACACCCCATCATTGACATTACTTTTACCCGATGCAGCGGTATGTGGTGGGAGGGGGCACCCCATCACTGACACCCCATCACTGACACCCCATCATTGACATTACTTTTACCCGATGCAGCGGTATGTGGTGGGAGGGGGCACCCCATCACTGACACCCCATGACTGACGTCGTAAAAGGATGGTGCAAGAGGGTCTGGGTATTCATGGCGCGGGGGGGGGGGGAGCGGTGAAAGGACAAGGGTAATTAATGTTTTAAGAGAGTCCCCCATAAACCATTGCTGGAGGGCCCCAATGCTGCTTGCGAAGACCTCTGCAGAGCTACAGCGTAAATCTGCTTTTTAATATGCGTTTGATTCACACCGTAAAACAAGAAACATTAAATTACCATGATTTAATAATAGTAATACAATAGCCGGGTAAAATAACGGGAAAATGAATGAAGATAGCTGCTGGTTTTTTTTTTTTTAAAGCTGCCAACTACGTAATTGATCTGTTGAGAAATAAATTTGATACCAATAACAAACATTTCCTGGACACTTTCGGGAAAATGATCACTGATTCTAAATCAGGGTTACTTTATGACCATGGCATTTACTAGTCTGTCATTTACTTTTCATTCTTGTCAGTGTTTGTGTGTGGGGTGGGGGGGGACCTCGCTAACTAGTTAGTCCAGCAGGCCCCGGATGTTTTGTATCGTGTATTGATTTATAGTCAAATCACCTGATGACCAATGGTCACTTTTAAATAAAAATGAATAAAGAAAAATAAACAGAAGACAACTTATAGGAATCACATATACGTCCAGGAAATAGTTGATTGATTGGTTGCAAGATGAAAGAAAAACTATATACAAATTTAAATCAACATACTCACTCCAAATTTATACAGAAATCGTTTGGCACCCATTGTGACCGATGTCCAGTCCAAGTTATGAAACTCCTCCAGTCCATGTGTCGTCAGTTAGCCATGCACGATCAGCTGGTCAGAGAAAAGGAGATTGGTGTGGGGGGGGGGAGGAAGCGTTAACAACTGCATTGAATAACTAAACTAAAAGAATTAATTAAGCGCTATTGTTTGCTCTAACCCAAAAGCTCTTTTTTTTTCAAAAGCGTGCAGTGCTATTTTTCTAAAAAAAAAAAGGTACCGGAACGTTGTCGTGTCAAACAGAAATAACACTGTAAATAGTGCAGTAAACATAATTTTTTTAATAAAAAAGGTTCAGTAACGCCGTTCTGGTGCGTTCCGACAGAAAAAAAAGCACTGAAAGCAGGTATATAATGTTTTGTTGATATTCTTCCATAAATTATCAATAGCGCAGATTTAGCATTTCTGAAAGTTTACTTTTCTAGGATTTTAAGGGTGTCGCATAGAGAAGTAGGATCAGTGTTCTGCGCCGGATTAGCCATGAAGCGGAAGAAGCAAATGCTACGGGCCCAGCGCTTCTGGGGACCCCCACACATTTTGTTATTATACAAAACGTAGGGCCTCATTGTAACATTTGTTATGAGCTTTGCTCTGACTAAATCCACCTCTGCCGCACTCCAAGTGTTAAGTTTGAATCAGTTCAAGAAAATCGAATTTTGTTGAAATAATTAAAATCTAAACACGATCCATGACATTATATATATATATATATATATATACATATATATATATATATATATATATATATATATAATTTATATAATAAGATGTCTTATTTAACTTAAAATCAATCAAAATGTCTGGCTCCCAACAAACTGGATGTGCATTAATAATGTACTCATGCTAAGGTTGCTGTGTAGTAGACTTATAGATCTGTTACAGATTTACTTAATAGATTTTCTACTCACATAAAAATCAAATTTTTATTTTAAAGCTTGTTCTGAAACAATAACAACGCAAAAATATGTTCAAAGCTAATTTCTTTTTCCAATAATAAAAAATGTAACAAATTATAAGTAACTTTTACAAATACTTACAAAACTTATCTGCAGGCTTTAGTTTCGAGGAAAACCTCCCTTTTTGTCTGAGCCTTTAGCAGAAACCTCTCACCTTACTTTGACTTCACATGCCCACAGAATGAGTTTCTTGGAATCAAGACACATCTCCCCGTCCCCGCCTCGCCCCGTCAATTGCTCAGCGCTCAGTGTCGTTCTACGTTTGACTGACTTATTGATCAGGACTGCGAGGGGAAGCAACCTCGTTATAGACTGAATGTTTAAAACCCTCCTTACTTATTCCCCGTTTATTACTTGTCCTCGCCCGTATCCTTAGACAGTTACAATTAACGCAATTCTCTAAACTTTATTTTCAAAATAGTGTGTGTCAAAAAGAGCAATAGCGTGGTACTTATCCCCCCCCCCATTTTTGTTTGTATAAAAATGCAAAGTTCTCATTCAAAACATTTCATTTTACTCCATATGGAGTTATTCCCCTTAGTTTGGAAATTTGTTTTATGTCGAACATTTTTTTAAAGTCGAATTTAAACAAAAAAATTTGGTGAGTTAATTTTTATTCTTCATTATTCCACAAAAAACGCAAGTAAATAAATACAACAATATATCAGTGGGTATGTTTTTATATGTTTCTTTATGTGGAAGCTTTCTTTTTTTTTACATTGCTAACTTAATGGCTCTATTCTGTGTTCATTGAAATTTAAGAACATATTCAAATAGTGAGTTGACCGTAGTAACGTACGGAAGGGTAGTGTTGGCCCCGTAGCTATCTACGGGGGCCCTAGGTACGGTGCTTACTGTAGGTTAAGACAGTGCTGTCTACGGCTCTGGCTGGACCTTTATTTTCAGTAGGCCTTACACATTTTGGTATCGAATCATTTTTCTTTCTACCGGTACTTTTTTTTTAGTCTATTTTTAATTTCTCTTTTATCTGTCTGAAATTGTTGTTGTATTTCTTTACTATTTCAATATGTGTTTGTTTGTGTGTGTGTGTGTGTGTATGTGTGTGTTTGTGTGTGTGTGTGTGTGTGTGTGTATGCGCTCGCGTGTGTGAGGAGGGAGGGGTGTATTTTCTGATTTAAATTCGAATTATAAATCTCTTTGTAATTTTTTTTTCCTTTGTGACATTATCTACGGTGAAACAGAAATAATATTTGCCTTTGTTTGCATAAATTATAAGCTATGAATAATAAACACAACAATCATCGAATAGTTCATTGGATTCAACATTGAATTGACTGCCCATACATATTTTACTTTTTTATGTTATTTTATATTTATTCATGCTAGACAGTCTGTTATTGAAATTTACGACATTAAAAGCTATACAATAATCTATACAAAACTGTTGACTTGATATTATTGAGATGGGTAGAATGAAGTCCACTAAACGTTATAAAAAAAAAAAAAGAGACATGGTTGAAGAAATTTCATGGGTGGCCCAATGCGGCTCGTATTATGGCTCTTTGGTGAGTTTTTTTATGGCTCCCAGTAAGCCAATCAACAACGGTGCGGCTCATAAAGGCATTTTTAACCATATGTTTTTAACTAAACATCCACCTCAAGAGTTGCCACATGCATTCATGCATGATTATTTAAAATAAAACATATAAAATACAGGGTTGTGCACCTTGTGAATGCGTTGGTGTCCAAAAATACCTATTCAATGGTCACCACAGTATATATATATATAGGCCCGGTTTAACCACTAGGCAGGACTAGGCGGCCGCCTAGGGCGGCAAAAATTCCGGGGCGGCAGCCGTGGTAGTAAAAGACGTAAAAATAGAAATATTAAAACAATTGAAGTCCTTTAGTAATACATGGATTGAATAATATTTTAGTGCTAAGAGTTTATCAATATTGAAATTCTTAATATATTTCACTAAAGAAAAGGGCAAAACGTCATATTAGAAATTAAATTAATGTGGTTTTATAAAATAAATCAGAAAACAACGCGAGTTGTCGAACGTTGTTGAATGCGTCATGCTTTCTATGACGTATATGGGAATTTCACAAACGCGATACATCTATCTATATTTATAGGATTGCGTCTTGCAGGCTGCTGCTGTTGTCCCGCATGGTTGGGCGAAGAAAAATTCTGGCTTCTGCTCGTGATGCTAAGTACTTTTCAATAATTCTAGATTGCACACCAGATGCTGGTCATGTTGAACAAATTACCATGATCATTCGCTTTGTGGATGTGATTTCAAATGCAGAAAATGACACTGCAGCACCATCATCAGTAAAGGAACATTTCTTGTGTTTTGTGCCTCTAAAAGAGACAACTGGTGCTGGCATGACTGAAACTATTCTTAAACAGTTAGAAGAGATGTCTTTATATATCGAAAATTTACGCGGTCAAGGCTATGACAATGGCAGCAATTTGAAGGGAAAAGCCAATAGTGTACAAAGAAGAATTTTAGATGTCAATCCCCGAGCATTGTTTGTACCTTGCTGTGCAGATACCTTGAATTTGGCTGTAAATGATGCCGCAAAATGTTGCTTAGAAGCAACAACATTCTTTGATCTAATGCAACGTGTTTATACATTCTTTTCTGCATCAACTCGCCGTTGGGAAGTTTTAACTCGACATGTTTCTAATCTCACTGTTAAACCACCGAGTGAAACAAGATGGGAAAGTCGAATTGATGCTTTAAAACCTTTTCGTTATCAGCTTGGTGATATCTACGATGCTCTGGCAGAAATTGCGGATGACACAAATTTAACAGGAGCATCTGATAATACATCACGAACAGATGCGTGGGTTATTGCAAAAGCCATTTTTATTTTTAAGTTTGTCGTTTCTCTGGTTGTGTGGTATGATGTGTTGTTTGAGATCAACATGAGTAGTAAAGAACTTCAAAAAAAAAATAATTAGATATACATGGCGCCATCAATCATCTGGCTGAAACAAAGAAGTTTCTCGTAAACCGCAGAAATGACACAGAGTATGAGAAAACACTGGTAGATGCAGCTGAAATCGCAGTCAATTTAGAGATACCAGCACTTTTCGAACCCGAAACAACTCGTATCAGAAGAAATAAGAAACAATTTCCATATGAAGGAGATGACGACGAACCCATTAATGTTCCAAAAGAAAAATTCAAAGTAAACTTTTACTTCGCTGTTCTTGACACGGCCATACAATCGGTTGATGAAAGGTTCACTCTGATGCAAAATATTAGTTTGGTGTTTGGTTTCCTGTATGATGTTCATAGTTTACAAAATAAAACTAGCAGGGAAATTACCGAACATTGTTTGAATCTTGAGAACGCTTTGCGACATGGAGACTCCAAAGATATTGACAGGGTTGTTAGTATCGAAGTATCGGTATCGGCCAATACAGTATCGCCGATACTTTTTCAGTATTGGTTGCTGTATTGCCGATCCTTTTTGTATCAAGTATTGATTTGTGTATCGCCGATACATTTTAAACGAAAAATTTTCGATACTCGATACCAATACTTTTAAGTTGCCACTATTAGCTAATTGTAGAACAACAATAGCGATTTTAATACATTGTTTTAAAAGTAATTTTCATAAATTCAATCACTGCTTGTAATGATAACCATCAACCCTACCACTATTAACACCACCCACCTCCCCAACAAGACAACTTGGAACAAAAGGCTGAAGTTGAACAAAACTTAAAGCGTTCTTGCAGTGCACTGAGTGAAGTTTCCACTCCACTTGAGCTACTCGTCAGGGTGATGCTGCTTCAATACAGTCAGCTGTGCAGTTTTACTGCACGGCGGCAGAACCGGCTTAATAGTAAAGTTCTGCTGAAGTAGACAGATATCTTGAAGATAACTCATCAGAAATGCTGTCATTAGCACCCTACCCAAGCATTAAGAAACTATATTGATGAGTTGATCGGCTAGTGCTGTGTTGAGCGCCTGTTTTCATTAGGTGCGCGTCTTTTTATGCCATTATGTTCTAGGAGGCTAAGCAAGGATTGTTTTGAAATGATGGTCTTCTTACGTGCTGCCAAATGGTGAAATAGTAAAGAAAAGTTCCCTTAGCCCTGACGGGCCATCGGGGATTCATCTGTTTCTATAACCTCGGCATATGAAGGGATAGTGTAGTTAGCACAACTCCCAGCCGCCTTTACTTCCCCAGCTTAAAGTCGGGTACCTATTTAAAACTGGGTGAACTTGTGGAAAAATTCCCATTGTTCTCACCGAGGATCGAACCCATAACTCTGAAGTCGACAGTCGAGTATCTACACCACTTGGCCATCCGTCAAATACTAAAGTGATTAGCATTAAATGTGTGCTTTGACATTGTATTTAATTGTTTTCACTTTTTTTTTTTTTGAAAAACTTGCACTCATTATATTTTAAATAAAAATACTTTGTTGTTCTCAAAAGTATCGGTATTGTATCGGTATCGATTTTGGCAATACATTTTTACTTGAGTATTTGTATTGGTATTGGCGATACTATTTTCATGAAGTATTGGTATCGGTATTGACGATACAATTTAAGAGTATTGTTTACAACCCTGGATATTGACGCATTTGATCTAAGTAGTGAACTGAAAGCCATTTCAAGACGAGTTGCAAGGTGTGCATCGCCACAGGATGTACTAAACTTTATATTGAAAAATAATCTAACAGATAATGTGCCCAACACTGTTATAGCTCTCCGAATCCTCTTGACACTTCCAGTCTCTGTGGCCAGTGGTGAGCGAAGCTTCTCAAAACTCACACTGATGAAGACATATTTGAGAACGTCCATGCTACAAGAAAAACTTGTGGGATTAGCTACTGTATCAATTGAACATGATATTGCTAGAGACATTGATCTGATGGAACTCGTTTCCACATTTTCTATAGCAAAAGCGCGAAAAATAAAGTTATGAAATTTAATTATATATTTATTTTACTTGCCTACGATTGTAGCCTACAGCCATAACACACAATTATACATGACATTGTATAGATTCTGTTGCAACAACTTAAATAGTTATTGAAACAAACGACAGCATAATTTTCCTTCGTGAAAGTTATAATATTACTTTAAATATTAGTTCTTTTAGTTGCCTTTAGTAGGGGGCGGAGTGCGACAGGTTCGCCTAGGGCGGCAAATACTCTGGTCCCGGCCCTGTATATATATCATAATTAATATTCTATGATTGTCACTTTTTTTTTAAATAATTGCGTGCATATCTAATCCACCGGCATGCTTATCTTGATATAGTTGACTAATTCACTTGTTAAATGTAAGGAGGAGATGTCAACAATATCTGTTTTCATTGAAAAAAATGACTCATAGATATTATAATAAATAAAAAATTACAATCTCATTCGGGAAAAAAATGCTGAACTTTAGTTGAAATAAAAGATATTACAAATGTACACACTGTAGAAATGGAGTTCAAATTGAAATCGCTTCAATTCAGAACTTCATTTTACTGAATCATTTTGGGGAAAGAAAAGGGGGGGAGGAGGGTTATAATCCTCTTTTTTACACAATATCGCTTGAGAGCTATTGTTAACATCTGCTGGACAATAAAATAAGATTAAGAGCCAATAGTACAACCTGACTCACTCTTAGACTATGTCAGTCGAGATTTGTGGAAATAGAAAATGTAACATTAAAAAAAAACTTTTCTTTTTATTTCTTGTCCGAATGGCAAAATTAGAATAATTATACTTTAATTAATAAATAAATGATAAAATTAAATCTTTTATTTTATAAACTAAAACTGCTTTTTCAAAGTGGCACTTTCATATTATTTTAATTTGCGTTGCTGTAACTTGTTATTCTCCTGCTGACATATTCTCACCTTGAAATAGATGCGCTCAATACCACAATCCTTCATTAAGTCATAATGCTGCATTGCTGTGCAAGGCTTTTTTAGCGCATTTTCGAGAAGTCGAATGCGCTATTGTTTCGTTTTGTCCGTCTGTCCGTCATCACCCTAGATCTCAGCAACCATAACTCCTAGACCCATGAATGCCCATGATGTATATACTTTTTTTGTAGGTCTTGGCCTGCCATTCCTGCATCAAAAGTCCATTTTGCGATCTGACCTCTGAGGGATGGGCATCAGTGTTTCTTAGGGTACCGTTTTTTTTACTATATAAGCTATATTAATAATTATGTCATTTTCATTGCCCCTTTCTACACCTTATACGCTGTGGTGGCGCACTAAATGAATGGGTTATTGAACGGAAGGGAAAAAAGAGGAGACACAGACGGTTGACGAGGAAAGACATAGAGCATTGCTTTTGATACCCCTTTTTTGTTTAAGTTTGGGAAAGGTATGAAAATCAGGAAGGAACGAAGGAACTAAAAAGAAGTGTTTTATGGTGAAGCTATATAGTGATATAACTTTTGTTAACTATTTCTAGAATTAAAGTAATATTGATTATTTTAAACCAAATTGACTTTCCACGTTTGTTGGGGGGGGGGGGGGATTTGTAAAACAGTGTCTTATGTGTGAGTTGAATAAATAAAAGAAACCATCGTCGCCATACCTGACAATTAAATTTCAGATTTTAAAAAAATTCTACAGGATAAAAATCGTCTTTTTAATATTTTTTTTCAGATATATGACTTTATGAACATTTCCAAAATTTACAAATATTTACTGAAAGCTAACATACGTACTGATACATAACACGAAAATGAGCTAACACGTCCTGTGTCCAGAATGGAACAGGCTTAAGATGCTGGTTTTTCTACTAGCATCATTTTGCAGAATCAAAATCCAAATTATTTGAATATAAAATAGAAATATTGTGCCTCATTCAGGAGTCCACCAATCTATCGGCGATGATTGTTCATTAAGAGACATCATGTATTCATTAATATTAGGCCTTGGGCACATGGTGGCTACACAGTGAAGCCAAATCTAAGAAACTTGATGTGTCAAACAAAATATTTTGTTTTAATTGTATGAAAATATATTATTTCGCTATTGTTAAAAAAAAAAAGCACGGGGCAAAAGTTGGCACACAAGTTGATAACTGTCCAGTTGAATAGTATCATATTAGTAGAGGTGGGGGGGGGCTTAGTCGGCACACTGCCACGACGTTCAAACGGGCCCTCGATTATCAAACAAATGGATCCGCGAAGCTCAAAGGGTCCAAAACTTGTATCAAGATTTCTACGTCTGATAGTAAAGCCGCTTTTTAATTCATAAGCATGTATAGAAGACTCTGTGTATTATATAATATGGTAATTATGATTATGTTATTCAGTTTCGTAGCGGGAATATATAGGGGCAGCGAACTTCGACAACTAATTATTTATCTAATGGTTACTTTGACAAAGTAGGCTACTGCTATGCTGTATTTTGTTTCAATACACATTTAAACTTTTAATTTAAAAACACACACACACGTATATGAATTTCAGTTCACCGCATCAATATCTTGGAAGTATAAGTTGAAAAGCATTCCCTAGATTCCCCGCTGGTTTTAACCTGCAAACTGCGAACACAATAATGGAAACCAAACATCGAACAATTTGAACATCGCAGTGGTTTTCATTTTAACCCGTTGTACAGCCGTGTCAAGAACATCGAAATATTTTTTCTTGAATCTGTCTTTTTAAATCTTAAATAAGTTCGTCGTCATCATTGCAAAGCTTAATTTGTTGCTTCTAAAACAGTTGCACCCAACAGTGTTTTCTCAAAATCCTGGTGATTTCCATTGATGCGAAACCTCTTCCCATGTGAGTAGTGATAGCGCCATATTTATATTAATTCTTTTTCCTAAATTTGTTTACCACCCCCACGTTGATCCCAAATGACACGCCACTCAATTAAATCAAATAAACTATAAACCAGTGGCTTAGCTAGACTTATGTAGTGGAGGGGGGGGGGCGAATAATCCTGGTTAACACGTTCTTCGCCACAAACCAGTGGCAGTATTAGTACCAATTTAGAACATTTTAACGCAGTAATATGGCGGACTTTTCAGAATCCTCCCTCCCATTATCATATATTATGAAAAATATATAACCCTATATCTTACTGCAGACACTATAATTAATGGTGACTTCGCTGTGCATTCAAATATACCAGAAAAAAGGGTCAGTTAAATAGATTGTCTAACTTTTTTTTTAACCAACCCATCGCTCCCATCACGTTGACACATTTTACCTAAACGACCAAGTCACGTGATCAACTTGTTTCAACTAGCCCATTTCAAAACGTCCATAAAAATGCTTTGCCCGAGGGGTAAGAATAAACTGATGGTAATTGATAGATATCTTTTTAATAGTTCTCTTGGCTGGCTGTTCCAAACTATACGAATGTATTATTTCAATGACAGAGTAAAATAATGAGCTACAAAAGACATGAGCAAACTACGGCCCGAGAGCCAGGCCCGGCTAGTCATATATGTTTGATCTGGCCCGCGCTCTGCTTATTGACATGAATGACCTCTACGTTAAATTTATTTCACTCCGTCCATCTTCCTATGATCCGGCTCTTCTATCAAATTTAAGAAGTTGGAAGGTCGACACTTAACTGCGTGACTCATCCCCAAGCCAAGTATCGCAATAGAAAATTTAGCACATTCCATTTAAGAAATTCATTTATTCGCGGATTTATTTTCGCACCTCTTTCTCTTGGCTTACAGTCGCGAAAATGGTTGAGATTCGCTGCCCTATCATACATGGTTCAACCTCTGTAACATATTCAGAGCTCGGGGGCAGGCATTCAATGACTCCTCACGTTGTTTTTTTTCCCCAAAACATTAAATAAAGTGGGGCATACAGAAACTAAATAAATTGATTGCACAAAGTGATGAGGTACTCATCCATAGACTCAATGTATGATGCACCGCAATCTTAACAGTGTTATCCCTATCATTGCAATACTTTCATAGATATTTATGGTAAACAAAACGAAAACACGGATTTGACCAAAACAAAGATGGGAGATATTAATGCTATTTTGTTTTATTGAAGATCTGTTCTGAAAGGCCAAATCGATTACCATATGAAATGAATTACAGGAAAAATTCTATGATATAATTCAACACATGTCAAATCATTAATTCTGATATTTTAATGAAGGATCAATAGAATGAAACAATTTCAGGCTTTAAAAAAAAGTTTCTTTTAAAAAAAAAAACCCAACAAATTCTGGTGAAATACACGACTTATAAATGTTGACATTTAAATTGAATAAGGTTAAAAACAACCAAAACCCTTAACAGTCACCCGGAAAAGTTAATTATTTTTTATATCATTCACTCCATCTGTGTCTCCCACAATGAGTGAAGTTTTGATCCATGACATACTTGTAGAGGTCAGTGCCACACACCCATATCTGGCTATAAGTGCTTAGACCTATTATTACCTACTCAAGGGCTGTTTGCATTCATTACACATTTTTTTAAATTTTCCTAAATCTGACTGGCCTTGTGAGTCAAGAGACCAATCATACTAATGACGATTATCGACAGTATACATCATAAAATACAATCATGGGCCCACAGTGTCACATAGTTCAGTTCGTACCAAATGTTGGCACCGCACAACTGATGACACTCAACTCACCTTTCATTTACTTTATGCTCTCAACAAAACGATACGCATATACTGAAAAACTTGTTGGCTTCATACAAATAAGAAATGATTACAATAGATGTTCAAATAATTTATCATTCATTAATCCAATGTATATGTTATTGCCCAAAAAAAAAAAGAATCTATGTAGCTAAAATATAACTGGGGATAATCTATCAATATCAGATTATCTGGATTTTTTTTTCTTACAACTGTTCGTCATTACAATCTGTCGGACAAATACACAACTGAATGCAAGTGTAGGAAGTTAATTAAAAAAAATGAAACAATACCACAGGAACAGTTACAATATAGAAGATGATAGTTTTAGATTCTAAGAACCACCACCAGAGGGCAGGTAAATTGTTATTTGATTACACTTTGTATTACAATTTAAAAAAAAATCAACCCACTAAATTGTCACTGGCCGAAAATCTCAATCCATTTAAAAAAAGTAATATGCCAACTGCATGTTTTTTTCTGAATTTAATAAATTTATTCATGTTTTTTTTCTGATATCAATTCAAGATGCTTTATCCTTTTTTTTATGTACTATCTACTACATTTATTAACAGAGTACTGTATTTAAGAAAGTTTGTTTTTTAATTGGAGTAAAATAAAATACTGATTACTAAATGTTTGAATTACTAATATATATATATATCAAACAAAAAACGATTAGTAACAAAAAAAAAAAGAAACATTACTTTATTGAAATTAACATTACAATTAGTTGAAATATAAGTTACGTCTATATTACAAAATCATTGGTTATGGGGCTTTTTTTTTTTTGTTTGAATAGAATACAAATATAAAGGGGGAAAATGAATCAACAAAAGGAAAGTTCGTATTCAATTAAAACCAACAAAATTCGCTAGAAATAAGATTTAAGGACAAAAAAGTTCAAAGTAATTGTTTACAGGAAGGAAAATAAAATTCCTTGTATAGCAATGTAATTAAAAAAATCATCAGTCAACTTGCATCATAAACAACTAGCATATCACTTGGTTGACACAATAACTCTTGTTATATACACAACAGCCAGTGGCAAAGATGTAATGTACTATGAACTTATCTGGGTATAGTACAAGCAGATTAAAAATACATTTGTTATTTCCCCATTTTGAGACATTCACTATACAAAACAGGGAGTCACATTCCCATACAACTTATTATCATATATAATATATACACAATTAACACCCTTAGTTTTTTTAAAGTCCTCCTTCAATGGTAAATTTTTCAATCATTCAGTTGCTCATTTATCACTCAGTATTTCTTATTATCTTTTTTTTTTTCAAAACTAATTTATGTACTGCGCTAGCCAACGAAAACCTTCTCCATAACCTTGTCTTTTCAGTACACTGCACATAAAAAGCTCCATGGGGCGACCAGGCAATTCACTTCTTGACACATTTCCCTAAAAAAATATGAAAATGTCTACTTAGCTAAATATACAGATATATATCTGACCAAATATAAGGACACGTAGAAAATGAAATAATATGGAGAAAAGGAACTACCATTTATTATGTCAACAGCTTGGGGAGGGGGGTGGGCTGAAAACTATGACAGCTGTTGACATGGGGGGGGGGGTATTAACAATGCTATTTGTTTAGAGAATGATATGAGTTTTTTTGTTTCTGTGTCATCACTATGATTTGTTTGAATACATTCAATGATAGTTTGTCACCAAACAGAATGAACTTAAATGATAGTTTGTCACCAAACAGAATGAACTTAAATTATATGACGCATTTCATATGAATTTTAATACACAGTGTCCTGTAGCATATAGTCTAAATTAACTATCATGGAATTATTATCAGATTGCAATTATGAAACAAGAAAAATTTAAAAATTGAAATTTCCTAATATGTATAACAGTCTGTGCATTCTGTCAGATATTTTTGTCGGCAGAGCGCTCATTCAGCAATCTAAAATTGGTAAAATATTTTTGAACAAGTGAAATGTCACAACCGTTTATTGTGGACTTAGCAATGCTTGCATTAAATCAATTATGCTTGTATAAAGGTGAGTGTGGAGAAATAGTATAGCCTAAACTTGATGACGCAATTCGGTAGGCTCTGCCCACCGCAGTAGCTATGGCGTCATTCCGCCATCTTGTGTTGTAGTTTATTGTAGATTTTAGTTTATACGTCATTTGTACCAAATGACGTATATTAAACCGACAGTTGGGAGTACATGCTTTGTTTTATAGTTAGTCTAGCTTTGGGCATCGATGTAGATGGATGCATATTTACAGTTTGCTATTGTACTCCTCCTGGATTCACCTTTATGTCAGTTTATGTTCAAGAATTAAATGATTGTTTGATGTTACTTCACTGGAGTTAACTTCGTGATTTGTATTGTCTGAATTATTACACCTTCTACAAGTATCTTCATTAAAAGGACCCGTAACATATATTTGGCACCTCCCGACGTCGAACTGACAGACTTAGCTTTGGGATTCAGGAGCAGCTGTGGAGGAGTACATTAAGACTCGTAATTACCGGTTAAGTTTTCCATCTGTGAATGTACGTAGGCGGCCACCACCCTGGGGGTGCGCCATGAAAACTGTGTTCTGTAGTGGCCAGCATTGTGTTTGCTGAAGTGGCCGACGCACTGTTTGCTGAAGTGGCCAACCCTATTGTTTGCACAGAAGTTACTGTTTGCTGAAGTGGCTGACAGGTACTGTTTGCTGAAGAAGTGGCCAACCCTATTGTTTGCTGAAGTGGTCGATCGACACTGTTTGCTGAAGTGGCCAACCCCTATTGTTTGCTGAAGTGGGTCGATGTTACTGTTTGCTGAAGAGGCCAACCTGCTGTTGCTGAAAGAAGGCCAACCCCCTGCTGTTTGCTGAGAAGAGTCAACCCTTCTGTTTTGTTGAAGAGGCCAACCCTATTTGCTGAAGTGGCCAATTTATTGTTTAGAGTGGCCATAGTTGTGTGCACTGATGGGGCAGACTTTACCAGTATGGCTGGGAATCCACCTCCTCACACAGAGGACCCCACCATAGTGCATCCAACCAAGGAACATTCGGACACGTGGGACAGGGATCACCAAGGATCAACCCAGAAAGTTAGTCAACCCCCTATCGGAGAACATCGAAGATCGTGGGACCAGGATCTGAGGATCCTTGTCTAGAATCAAGGAACAGAATTTACTATGTGTATTTCTAATATGTAAGTTGGATATTTTTTTTATATATTTATTATTAGAATATTGTATTATTGAAATCTGGTGTAATTATTTGTTTGTTCTTGGTGGAATTCTGTATTTAATACAGTAGAGGTTAAAATAGGGTCCACCCTGAGCAGCCAAAACATTTAATTTGCTGGTTTTTTGAAAAAGAATGTTGCTTTTATTTAGTTATTTCTTGTATGTGGATGTCATTATAGAATATTTTTTTGTGTATGGTATATAGTATCAAACATTTTCATTTAGAAGTTATAATTGGTTTTGGTTACTGCCATGTCATCAATTTTAAATATTGTTGAAGCTGGTAAGGCACTTGGCCTTACAGGCCAAGAATTGAAAATCTGGGTAGATGAAAAGGAAAAGAGAGAGAGAGAAGAAAGAAAGGAAAAGAAGGAAGAAAAACAGAGAGAGAGGGAAGAAAGAAAGGAAAAGGAAAAGAAAGAGATGGAAGAAAAACAGAGAGAGGGAAGAAAGAAAGGAAAAGGAACAGAAATAGAGGGAAGAAAGAGCCACAGAACGGGAATTAAGCAATTTAAAAAAAAAATGTCAATCACCATAACATTCATGAATGTTATTTAAAAGTACTATTGCCTACTTTACATCATTCATCTAATATTTTACAAATAACAATTCTGTGTGGCAATGATAATCTAAGCTTCCATTATAAATTTAAAAAAATTATGCATAGGCATATCTGATTTCTTAAAGATAAGCTTGAGTGCAATGATCAGAACTAGAGAGTTTACATCATAATAAATTGTGTGGTTGAAACAGTCAACTTATCTACAAGATGGTGATCATTACAAACAAGTACATCTTGAGCAATGCGTTATCCCTTCAACTAAAGTGGGTCAAAAAACATGCTGCACATTTCTATAATAAAAATCTTAATGGTACTGAGCAATGATCATATCTAAAACGTAGTTAACTTGCCATCTGAGAAATCTAAATCAACTAACCTTTCCTGTGGTTAAATTATGAAGGCCAAAGCAATGTCTTATTTCATCTTCACTTGCAGCACCTGGTATATCAATCTTATTACCCAATATCAGAATGGGAGCATTAGCTACTTGTTCATCTGTCAATAAACTCTGAAAAGAAAAAATATATTTCTAAACATGTAAATTGTTTTCAAACATAAGAAGAAAATCATTAAAGTATTCCATGCGTTGAGTGAATAAAACAACCTAAATAACCTACTGTCAGAGCTGTTTTTATGAACTAGTTGCAAGTACCCGGCTTTGCCCGGGTTTAAAAAAAGTTTTTTGTTTTCTTCCTACCCCCTCCATCCCTTTCTCTTTCCCTTCCTAACTCTCCCATCTCCCTCTCTCCTTCCCTCCCTCCTTTCTCCCGTCTCACTCTCTCTCCCTCATTTCCTCTCCCTTCCCCCCTCTCTTTATCTCTTCCTCCCTCCCTACTCCCCCCTTCCTTTCTCTTTCCTTCCCTCCCTTTCTCCCTCCCTCTCTCTCCAACCCTCCCTCCTTCCCTCTCCCTCCCTGCCCCACCTCTCTCTTTATCTCTCTCCCCCTCCCTCTCTCTGTACAATTAAACGTCAAATTACGCTTCTTAAATAAACAGAGAACCTTATTTTAATCCCGGCCAAAGCCGGGTAATTGCAGCATGAAAAAAAAACCCACAATATTTTTTTTTTCCCCGTCCCTAACCCTTTCTTCTCCGTCACTTGGTGCGCGAATACAGGGGATTTCCTGTGCATTGATACAATTTGAATGCAATAACATTTAAAACACCCGCAAAATACTAAAATAATTAATTACAATTAAACTACCCATTGAGATAATAAATAATGTTAATAATGTCACAGAAACATTTTAATTAACGTATTTCGGTTTATTAAAGTGAACCTTTAATTTTAATCTTCCGAATACATAAAACGATAGGTAAATAGATATGATTATTGATTTCATCATGTTTACAATTGGAGTTTCCGGGAGTTACCCCTCTTTTAAAAATGTATCATAGGGAAATGACGTCACAGAGGAATTTTATCTATGGCACCGTCGAGATTACTTTAATATAGTAAAATACTAAAATAATTCATTACAATTAAACTACCCATCGAGATGAAACGAAACATGTCCTATAACCTTTCCCATGTAATTATATGTAAGTGTAACAAATTTCACGTTATTTGGTTTTCTGGATCTTGAGTTATAAGGGAACAGACAGACAACAAATGCGTCTTATAAGTATAGAGATATATGGGGGCCTTAGAGACTTTTAGCGATATTAAGGGGCTAGGCAAAATTAACTGCATGTACCCCACTATCATTAGCTTTGAAAGATTAGGGGGCCCTTGACTGCGGCCTAGCTTGCGAGTCAACAAAAAACAGCTCTGCCAACCGTGACTTTCAGATAATTACAAAACTTGGAACATACATCAAGTTCAGCTTTGGCCTCAGTAAATCGTCCTCTGTCATGACAGTCAATGAGAAACACAATACCATCCACTGCTGGGAAGTAATCTTTCCAAACTCTTCTTGCTGTTTATACATGAAAAAAATTGAAAATTGTCCATAAATTTGATCTCTTCACTTCACAACATCCATAATAACAACTATTAAAAGTTTGTTTTTTTTTGGTGTATTAATTAAGTGAACTACTGTTTTATTATTAATCAACAATGGAAGTAGGTGTACTGAAGAAAGTAAAATACATTTGTTTTGTCACTGAATCTCAACACTGAATTAACACACATATACAAATGTTTAAAAAGTATCTAAAACATTTCAAAATATAATTAAAAACTATCTTACCTTGTCTGTGACCTCCAAGATCAAACGTTGTAAATTTCATTCCACCCATCGATAACTCTTCTGATGCTGTTGAAATAAATTTAAAAAACAACAATATTTGAAATTCTATTACAAAATAACTCTTTAATAGAAAAGAAAGTGACATATGTACCAGCATTATTAAAACTGTTTTACATATTTTTATATTATCAGAGCATTGGCTATTCTAGATAAAGGATTAATTCTAAATTTAAAGATTTTTACCTAATTAATATATATTACACATAGGTAAAAAATTAGAAAATGTGATACAGAATGTCTAGATATGATGCTTGTATCAGGAGCTACTTGAAACAATACTTTATAATGAATTTAAAAATTGATTGTTGAAATAGAAACCTTAAAAAGCTGTCTGTTAAAAATGTTTTTTTTTATTCATGTAGAGAAAATCTTTGAACTTTAAACAAGCAAATTAGTGAGGGGGTCAAACACTATCACTCAATATCAAACACTTTATTATTTACTTTATATTTGTCTGCAGCTAAAAATGAATACTTTTGTTAGTTAGCCTGGCATCATACAGTCAAAGTCTATAAACTAATTAAAAAACTTAATGTAATTTAAATAAATTTGCTGTTTATTATTCCATTTGTTTTTATTTTATTGTTTTTTTTATTAAAAGTTAATAAGAACATTTTCTTTTCATGCTGTGTTAATTTTGTGAGATGAAAAAAATCAATTTGGTCTTTTTTTTTTCAAGAGTAGGAATTTACAGACAGCCAAAAATAAAAATTTTTTTGAGCTTAAGCCATTTCCCACAGTTGCCAATTATTATTACTATGTATTGTCCTAGAAAAGTTGTGTTCATTTTGTACTGGTAGAATACAAAAATAAGTAGTTGTGCACTGTATATAAAACATTACAACAAATAAAATTAACAAACTGTCCATTGACAACTATTGTGGGTGAACGACTTACTTGGGTGAAGGGTGGGGACATGCTGAGCCATTCTATCATCCTTTAACCTGTGTAGCAGTGTTGTTTTTCCAGCATTATCAAGACCAAGGAAAACTAATTTACCTGATTTTTTCCATAAACCTAAGTGGGAGAAAATCAAACAGATTAAGATAAGAAAAACACTGCAGCATGCAGAGAAATTTAGTCAGTGCATTTAGTTCTGATGACTATGAAGACACTTAAAGAGAATCTACCATTAAATTTTTTCAAACAGCAAGTATCTAGCATATACTTTGACAAACCATGCTTAATTACTGTAGTAAAAACAATAGTTGGGAAGCACAACTCTCATGTCCCAGAAAGAAACCTCGTTCATGCATATTACCAGCTCACAATCCAACTTACTAGGGTGAAGAGTTGGAACTGGTTGAATTATGTGCCCTTCTTTAAGGACACCAAGCAGAGTAGTTTTGCCAGCATTATCCAGTCCAAGAAGAATCAGTTTTCCAGATTTTCGGTAAAAACCTTTCATATGTGCAATAAATATTACAAAGGAAATAGGCTTATGAGACTGTCTTCAGAAAAAAGTTAATTGTGTACATTTCTTGCTTTCAAAACAGTTCTCTTCTTGTAATTAACTTGCTTATTTTGGCAAACATATTTAAACTGCAGAATATACTTTACTGTAAAGACCCCCCCCTCCAAAACCTACTAAAAAAAAACTCATGATAATTGATAACTTCTTTTAAAAAAAGAAGTACTCCAATGCTGATAATGAGCTTTGAACATTTTTAGAAATGGGACAGGAGTGAAACAAAAATGAAACATTAAACATGACAACAAAATAAAGTATTCTACTGACCAATTTATAAATGTACATAAAACTAATTTTAAACATCATTTTTATGTAAATATGACCACTGGATAATCTTTACCGGAAATAAAATGACCAAAGGTAGCATCAGTGAAGAAAAAAAAAGATTTAAATTGTAATAATTAAAAAAAATTGCATTCCTTTCAGTTTCAGAACAGACATGGTAGTAAAGTAATGTCTTCTGAGATATTTTATGAAGAACTGCTTCACTCTGAGTTTTGCATCTTTGACCATGTAGCATAAATATTTTGTAAAAAAATACTTCTCTATTAATTAATGTTTAACTGTTGGCATTTTATGATTTGATTAAGACAATGAAGTACTCACCTAAAAAATTTAGAATAGATGAAAAATAATCCCATAAAAACATTGTTATTTGTGGGATCAATAAGTCAAAATCTGAAATATAATAATGAATAGTAATAATAAATATAAGGATGAAATGAACCTAGAGTCTGTGACTACTGTTGTTTACCTACTCTATTGTCAACATAGCTGTATATACATTTATTTTAAATAAACAATAACTATACGTAGTTATCTCTCTTTTTCTGGCTTATTAAACATTAACTACGTCAAAGTTTAAGAAAAAAAAAAACCGTTGTCCTTAAATATTATGCTAATATGAATGAATTACAATACAGTCAATACTTTATAATTTTTGAAATATTACTCAATTTATCCATTCACGATCAGCTAAATTAAATAAATTCAGGCAATAAGTAACAATAGGGCAGTGGCAAGAAAAACATTGACCAGGGACGACACTCGACAGACCAATCCAGACGGAGAAAAATAAAATTAGTTTTAACTATTTCAAGAATTATTATATAGGGAAATAATTAATATTAGAGCTTTAAGTGACAAAAAAATCAATTGTTACACTTTACCGTCGACTAATCCAACGTAGTACTAGTAACGTTGGAATAATTACACACTCTTCTTAGACGTGTAAATCTTCTTGTAAAATGGCCGATTCTGAGATGACGTAGTTCCTAAACTAGCAAAATATTTTTTCATTGGTTTATCGAAAATAGCTACGTATGAAACAACCCCTTACAATGGAGTTGAATGAAATCAAGAATGTGGTATCTTCCGTTAGGCCAACTTCCGATTAGAAGTGTACATCAAAATAAATGTGTCTTTTACAGTAACTTATCCATATCAGAGTGAAAAACTAACGTTTGTCCGATGGCCGTATCTCAGGTGATAATCAATGCCTGTTAATTTAGATAATATTAGCTTTGAAAACTGCATGTTGATTTCAAGAACTGCATATCTCGAGCAATTGAATAAACTTTTAAAGTTAGCCTTATCAAACTGTAAAGTTCTCTTAACCCTAACGGGTCATCTGGGCAGATTAAGTGTAGAATTCATCTGTTTCTATAACCTTTGGCGCTTAAGGGAACTTTACTTTTTTTTTATCCTATATCATAACTGATAGCATGACAGAGTGTCATGTCCCTTCCACACCAGCCTTTTATTGGTTGTGCATGATGCGTCTGGTTGAGTGTACCTCTACATCTTCTGGCATAGAAGAATAAAGTGGTTTTAACAGTTGCCTAGATTGGCCAGACCAGTAGGGTGTGTGTATAGCAAATCTGCAAGACAGGTTTTTCTTGCCACTATGGACAGATGTGGAGGGTGTAGTATTGTAGAGGTTTCTCCAAGGAAAATCCTTGTGGTCGTTGTCTTCAAGTATGAGTTGCTAACAGTGTGGGACTCTTATTTCTATTTCCTCTGCCAGTTCTACATATAACAATACCTGACAAAACCAAACAATGTCGACTTGTATATAACAATATACACTTTATTGCAGAGTCTCCGGTCCTAAACAGGGTCAGGTGGCTAATAGTGGCTCAAAATATCAAAAATCCAATGTACCGAAAACCTTTTCTATCTCTCTCTCTCTTTCATTAATTCTCTCTCTTGTATCATTTGTCGACTGTCCTGCTAAAAAACTGCAAGTTGAATGCCTTTCTCACTCTTCTGCCCACGCCTCCAGACTTAGGATCCAAACAATAGTCAACTTTCTTGTCAGGAATAGCTGACCATGGAACAAGGTAGCTGACCATGCAGCGCCCTGCCATCATATCTTAGGTTTGTGTGATCTGCGATCCGCTGTCCACCTGCTCGTATGTTGAAATTACTGGGAGGGTGGGGTAGGTGGAGGAAACCTATTAATGTTAAGGGGGTAACACAGGGAATCATGGGTTGAAGATCTCAAGAGGTGATATTTTTTGCCCAACTACACACAACCGTGACAAGTATGGCTAACTGTTCTGCCGGTAATGAAAGGCTGTGAGAGTGTATGGAAGGGTGATGTGTGCGGAGTACATCCATCAACACCACCAGCTGTACCAGGGTCTTGGTTGAGCCTCATCGACTATTAGACCATGATGACTGATACTGATTTTTTCAAGTTTTGAAATATGTTATTTATTTATTTGATCCATTTTAAAGACTAAAACAGTCTTTTGAAACGATGTGCTAAATTTTCTTTTCCAGATTCTCCCAAGGTGTTTACCAGTATCCTCTTTCTTTTTGGCTTTTCGTGGATTATCAATATCAGCATGTGTCTGTGTAAACAGAAAATCTGGTGTTCCTAAAGTTACACCCTTTAGAACACTTCCTCTCACCTATGATGAAGCTCAGCCACCTAGCAAGATATATGTTACCAAAGGATGGTTATCCTGGAACACAAGTAAGTTAAGTCAATAGTTTGTATTATCAAACTATCAGGAGGAGGATGCCTAATGTAGATGGCAGGAATAGTTTTCCCTTTATCTTGCAGTGAAATAATTTGCTGTATCACGTTTTTTTCTTTGTAGACCATGAAACTCATTTTGGATTACTGGTTCTTTATATAAAAGGATATCAAAGCTAAAATGCGCATAAAATTTTAGTTAGAATGACATAAATTTCTTGCTTTTATATTTAGAACATCTGGCATAAAATTTTAGTTAGAATGACATAAATTTCTTGCTTTTATATTTAGAACATCTGGCATAAAATTTTAGGTAGAATGACATAAATTTCTTGCTATTATATTTAGAACATCTGTCACTTTCAATTAAATTTTAAATATAGGGATACACCACTAGCCTACCCACTACATGTAAATGGTTTGTTTTTTTCTCTTAACCTTTTAATTCCTAATTATATTTTACAGAAATTTTATGTTGTTCAGCATTTTTTCTGGTTACATTTCAGACATACCGGTAGTTATAAATATATACGGGTGTTTTTTTTTTTTTAACTATTGATAATCAAAGCAAGATGTTCCATTACATTCATTTCCTTTTCAGAGATAATTCTAGCTATTAAATCTAAGCTTATGCATGTAATAACTCTTTTTTTTTTTTACTAAGTAGGATATCTTTGTGAAGATAATTAATTTCTTTTTAAGTAAATATAAGAAAACCTTTGTTGAGTTATAAAACTCAATTTAGTCAATGTGAAAAGTTGGATTTAAAAAAAAATTGTGATCCCAATGAGGGAAAATGCTTCAGCAGTGAAAATGTAAAGTAAGTAAAGTTCCCTTAGCACTAACGGGCCATCGGGGCAGATGAAGTGTAGAATTCAACTGTTTCTATAACCTCGGCATATTAAGGGATTGTGTGGTTAGCACAACGCCCAGCTGCCTTTACTTCCCCAACTTAAGTCAGGTACCCATTTAAAGCTGGGTGGACTTGTGGGACGACTTTGAAACACATTTCACCTGGAAAAATTTCCATGGTTCTCACCGAGGATCGAACCCATGACTCTCAGGTCGACAGTCAAGTATCTACACCACTCGGCCACCCGTCCCACCAGCAGTGAAAAAGCTAAGATTAAAATTGAATAATGGGCCTAGGCAGTTTTTTTTTTAGAATGGCTATTACTGAAACGCAGTGGCTACGGTTCGGTCCGACCGAACGCGTATTTTTTTTTTCGGTTACCAGCCTTACTTATTATTGCATAGCGGCCGAGTCGCTGCACTGAACTATATAACATAATTTTTTTATTTTTTTTTCAGAATTTTTTTTTTCAGGATTAGGGTTAGGGATAGGGTTAGAGATAGGGTTAGGGTGTGGAGCAATATTATCTATGGCTGGCACCATAAGTAAAAAAAGTACGGGTTCGGTCGGACCAAACCGTAGCCACTGCCTTACTGAAAACTAAGATATAAATGTAATAAAATATCTAAAAACAGAAAAACAAATACTGATGTATATTTTTCCTTAAAAACCTAACAAAATAGAAATGGTTTAATAAGCAATAGAGCAGATAAGTCTGAATAGAAATTATTGCTTTATTTTTAAAATTAAAATTCAATCTATTGTGTAAATTAAAAATGTAACCTTTTGCTACCTAGTTAATTTATTTTTATTGATCATTTATAGCTAATTTGTATGGTGAAACCAGACATGCTGAAACAACTTTTGAGGATTTGATAATAAGGAAATTCATCTTTGGCACTTGGCATGGAGTTCTGGCATCAGAAGTGGTTATCAAAAGAAGACACAATTTAATTGTCCTCGCATTTTTGGCATCAATGGAGAAGACTCTCCAACGACAGGTTTATTTCTTACAAGGTTACACAGAAGAACTATTATCAAATTGGTTGAAATGTCCAGTTAAAGTTGAGCTGTCTGCAGTAAGTTCAAAAGATGAGGTTATTTTCAAAAAGATTTAGATGCATGCTCTTTATTAAACTTACTTTGACATAAAACTATTACTAGTTCTATTTTGTTTTTAAATTTGTAAGAAATGTTGTACATTGTTAATTATTATAATCATTAAAAAGTAAAGATCCTTTAACCCTAACAAGTCATCAGGGCAGATGAAGTGTAGAATTTATGTTTCTATAACATCGGCATACGAAGGAATTTTGTGGTTAGCACAAAGCCCAGCCCAACTTAAGTAAATTACCCATATAAAGCTGGGTGGACTTTGGAGACGACCAAATTTCTTCTGAAAAATATTTTATGGTAAAATTCTAATAGAGGATCGAACCCATGACTCTAGGTAGACAGTCGAGTTTCTACACCACTCGGCCATATGTCCCACATTTATAATTGTTAACAACCAGTTTTAATTAATATTCAATAACTTGGATTGAAAACCAGTTTAGTGATATAGTGATGGTACATTATTTGTTTTAGTAATAAGAAAACAAAACATTTCATAAATACTATTTATTCTCAAATTATGTTTATGACTTGTGAATAGGATAACGTTGCCTTAAGAAAGTTGTAAGCATTAAAACACTTATCAACATAGTTATAACAAGGAAGAAGATGGGCATGAAGAAAGAATAATCAGCCATCTTTGGCAGATGGGTATTAACATCAAATAATTTTAGCTTATTGCAATGAGCATTATGATTTAAAACCATTACCACACCAAAACTATAAGTTATGTGCTTTGTATAGTGCAAGGTAAGTCAAAGCAACAAGATGAGATTGCCCTTTAATTACCCTCAAGTATGCAGAATGTTACAGGATGGACCGAATTATGTAAACAATAGCTCATTAGTAGACTAGTTACATAAAATCTTTATTTTTTCTTCTCATAATGAATTATGACATTTTCATATGTTGATTCAATCAAAAACAGTTCACTGCTGACAAAATAATCAATTCAATTTTAAACATTATTCTGATGGCTAGACAATAACATCCCATGGCCCACAACATAGACAAGTGCATTTTTAAACAAAACTTCATAACCCATCTTTCAAGCAACATTTTACAATTAGTCAATTTAAGCCATGACTTTTTTACAAAATAAAAATACTGAAAGTGTGAGAAACACCACTGCAATAAGTCAAATGATAGATTCTCAACAAAAAAAAAAATCTAAAACATTTATACAACAGAATGAAAAAAAGTATATTATTTCCTGACTCCACTGATTAAAAAAATATTCTTTTTCTTTTTAAAAATTAAAGTACTATTCATTCTGTAGCTAGATTGAAACTGAAAAATGTAAATATGTGTTTTAATTTGTTAATGATTTCAAGCCAGCATTAATTTTTCAATTGCCCAAATATATGTGAATATAGTATAGTAATGACAAGTACAGTTAAACACTAATTGTCAAATATATGATGAAAAGTTGAATTCACTGAATCTACAAGAAAAAATTTAAAAAATCCCCTATTGTAAACTTTATACTAAAAAATGAATGAAAATTATTTAGACATAAAAAAAAAAGATTTTATCTGATAAGCATTTACTGTTTTTAGGGATATTAACTCTTATTGCTTTTTTGTAACATAACTGTATGATGTATATCATAAATGTACTGTGAACATAAATTTCTGCCTATAATAAACATCTTATCAAGTGAGAATCAACAAACTTCAAACATTTTACTTTATACATGTATAAGGTTTTAATTCATATAGTTGGTATCAACAATTTTTACAATATGATAGATATGACTTTTTTTGGGTGGAGGGGGCGGCGGTGAAATGAAATAAAGAGTTAAAAGTTTCATGAGTGTATCATATAGAAAAAAGTTAATACTATACATCAATTTCTTGAAATATCTGTTTAGAAGTTTTAGACTTTTTCCCCATTTGAAAAAAAAACAACTCAAAATTGAATTTGTAAATCAAAATATCCTATTTTGCTAAGAATAAAATAATTTAGAAAACAATTTTTTTAAAGGGGCACAACCACTGATAGAATCATTGCTAAGTATAAAATGAAACACAAATAAATAGATTGCAAATGAATACATAAAAATACAAGGTAGGCATCTCTGCATTTTATTGGCAGTTTCACAAAAACTCCAATGCCAATTGTATTTTAGAAGATTGTTTTCAATTTCAGCCAAGAACCATTCATACATTATAGACACCACAAAAAATGAATAAACTTGTTCTAAATGTGAGGGAAAAAATATTATGTATACAATTAGTTAACACATAATCTTAAAAATATCACAATGTGAAGAAAAAGAAAAGTTGGGAGAGAGAGAGAGAAGGAAAAAAAATCTATAACAGGGGAAAACAATAAATAGACCACTTAACTGCTGTACAAAGAATGTGTCAGTCAGGCATTATTACAATAATAAAACAATTGTTTTCATTGGATGAATGAAAAAAATAAAAAGTCTATCAATTAGGCACAAAACTAATCACTTTAGTTAAGCATCTGATGTACTAAGTGCAAGGATGTCTTTTTATATCAACCTTTGGTTTTGCCTTGAAGAAACTGTAAAAATTCATAGTATGACATACTGTTCTCTGTGCGATCCTCCAACATATGCTGGAAAAATAAATGCCTGTCTTTGCTGTCATCCCTAGAAAATTTCGAAAAAAAAAATGATTACCTCAACCTAAACTTTTTATTTTTGACTGTTAATGTTTATTTCATATTTGATTAAAAGGCTCAACATTTTAAAATGTCAACTAGATAATGCCCAATTCCACAGAAACAAAATTGTATGCAGTTTTTTTACTTGAATAAAAGATAAGCTTTTTTTTCAGTGCATTCAATACTTGATAAATGTGGCTGGTAATATTCCAATGTTAGGGACAAAAAAAACCTAAGCACATGTGTGTAAATAATTAATGTTCATTTTGTGTAGTTTTTTTTTTTTATACTTGAATTCAGGGGCTGGTACAAATTACATTTGTTTAATTGATCTGGTTATTTTACAACTTGGTTTTCTTGGTTAATATACAACTTGGTAAACAAAAGGAACCTTAGGACAGACTAAGTTTGCAGTGAATAAATGTACATGTATATTATTTTTTTTAAACCCACATATTGCTTTGGACACAGTTGTGCCTTCTCTTGGTAAGGAGTTATATTTGTTCAGTCTGGGTATGATTATAAAATCATAAGAATTTCATTATCACTTAGATTTTTGTAATGAATGAAAATTGAGTGAGATAATGTTAAAAAATTTTCCCCTTTTCATTTATGAGCTAATTTGATGTTAAAGAATTGTATAAAAAAATATATAAAAAAACCCACTGCAATACCTGCTTCTTTTCAAAGTAATAAACTAAAATGAGACAAAAACACAGCAACATAAATAACATAACCAACACAAGTATATCTAGTATTCATTAAGTTCCAACACAAGTATATCTAGTACATGTATTCATTAAGTTATCTCTAGCAATTAACAAAGATGTTGCAAGTACTGACCAAAAATGTATGAGTACAAGTATTCAAGGTTTTAAAATTGCAAGTAAGACAGGTGCTAGAACAAGTACTACAAAAATATACTGTAGTACATGTACTTGGTAAAACAAGTAGCAAATCTTTGGCAGTTAACACTTTCTTTCCTAAAATATTTCAATTAAAAATATAACTTATTTTTATTAATTTAAAAAAAAGAAATGTAGCTTACCTTATGACAAGGAAGGAGACACCATTAGGTCTGGAGTCCATCAAGTAATTAATAAAACTACGAATATTTTCTGATGTTGTATTTTCCAGTTCAGGAAGATCCAACTGAAATTAAAACAAAAAAAGATTTACAAAACTACTAAGTATGCTTATGTTGAGGACTAACAAACAATACCGAAGTTCTCTCACCATGCCATCTGGTATTGACATAAAGTTGGGCTTATCAAATACATCCTGGCAAATCTGTTCACCAACTCCACTGCCTACAAGTAAATACATGGAATCTCCTGTATCCATCAGGAATAAGCCAGTTCGATCGATGTTTGCAGAGGACAGTTGCAGCAATGGTGTACTGGGTATTTCTTCACTGCCACGCTTCACTGGATTCTTAAAAAGCAAAATTTTTAAAAAATGCAGCTAATGCTAATTAGATAAATCAGTTCTACCTAAACGCAAAGCTAACTCTTCAACAATACTTTTGTCATAGTGTGGACTCCGTGCATCGTATGGATAGTAAATATATTTACCGCAGAGTGTTCGAGTGTGGTGGATTGTAGAAAGTTCGAGTGATGACGTGTGCAAGCGATATAAGAAGCAGTTAGAGTCAGTCAGTCGGTCGGTCACTCAGTCAGTCAGAGTTCAGTAAATGAATTTCGTCTTTTAAGTAGTTATTGTGATAAGACATAAGGAGATTCATGTATAGAAAGAGTTATGGAAAATATGTGTTTTATAAGAAGTGATTTTGTTTATTATAATTTATTGTGGTGTGATTAAACTTGTCATGAACCATGAGGCATTGATTGTGTTATTTGTCATCACTAGTGAGAGCAGCATAGTTTACATGACAAAACATAATATCACGCATCAAATAGCGTTACAACTTTATTGTTTGCTATTTA
This sequence comes from Bulinus truncatus, assembly GCA_021962125.1. Lineage (NCBI taxonomy): Eukaryota > Metazoa > Mollusca > Gastropoda > Planorbidae > Bulinus > Bulinus truncatus. Next base: position 524,597 of record JAGDYQ010000258.1, read on the forward strand.
GTAAATGTTCCTTAACGATTTGTCATTAAAAAAAAAGCTGAATTAGCCTTACCTCCATATTCAGTTTTAATAACGGATACAGATGAGGATATAAATTTTGAATTAAGTAACAAATTGGTAATACTTTAAACTGTTGCATTGCAAACACACGATCATCAACTTTGGTCTTAACAGCGAGGCTAAATGCAATCTGGAAACCAGGAAAAAATAAAACAAATTAAACAGAAATTAAACCCATACTTGAGTTACCCACAACTTATTTTTAATCTACAAATAATGTAAATGGTAGAAATTATTATTTACATTTATGAATTAATAAAAAAATGGTTGTCAACATACACTTTTTAACATTGCTAACATTAACATAGGCATCAGCCTGAGTGAGTGTGGAGCCAACAATGCTCCAGCTCTTTGTGAAACAGGAATCTGTTGGGCATAGGCTGCCAATGCATCAAGTGAAGCATTCATCATGGCATCTCTAGCATCACTTATTGCAGAATTGAGTGATCTATCAACAGCTAGAAAAACATAAATAGGATATAAAATTATTTTTTTTTGTAAAAGAGGGGCATATTGTTATTGTCATTTGGTACTATATTTAAAAGACAGGAAATGAAAATGCATAATACTTTTAAAAAGTGAGAAAATTTTTTTTCAACTCACCCATTTTAGCTAAAAGAGAAGCTATTGCTTGTTGATCAGCATTTGCAAATACCTCATTTAATTGATTTGTCACAGGTACACATAAAGTATGAACGCGTATTCTTCTTTCTCCTATAATCATGTAAAACTTACTATTTTAAGTATGTTCTAAGAAGATATGTAGAACATAATATATCACTGTTACTTCACTAATGACAACACTGTTAAAACATTTTTTTTATTACCTTTACTCGATGTATAAAGCAAAGCAGCTTGAAAACTAACAGTACTAGATTCCTGAAGATTATCCTCAATAGACATCTGCATCCCAAAACCAGCATCAGGATTGATATTTGGCAGAGATAATAAGTCAGTTGATCGAACAAAAAAGTTGCCATGAAAGGTGTGAATGCTTAAACCTATTTTTAGAAATTAACAATTTCAAATTAGAACCATATTTTTAGCAAATGTGGCAAATTTTAAAGGGATATATTTTATCTTCAAAATTAACCTTAACCTAATTTATTTACCACCTCTTGTGCATCGTATCCTCATAACCGATTCAAAGCCAATCTTTCGAGTTAGATAGCGACGAAGATCTGTGTCAAATTTCTCAACCAGCCCAGGATTTTTCACAGTGTGAAAAGATGGATAATAGTAGATACAGCCAGCTGAAAACTTTGATATGCAAGCTGCAGAAAATTTTAATTTTTTATTACACATTATCTATATAGAAATGTATCTATATGGTATACATTATGAATGATAAAGCTTAAATGCAAGTTATGTCACTAAAAAAAATATATGAATTGCTAAATATTTTTATTGACAATCTAGTCTTTTAAAACTAATTCTTTCATCATTTAATTTTTCTAAACCAAAGGAGAGGAATCATACCAAGAGTTGCTATATCTGCATATTGACCATTTAACATAAACAGATCCACTGCTATTTGCTGGGCCGAACAATCCAATGACAGTTTCTTATAAAAATCTGTAGCCGGGCCTATACAAGTCACATTCTGGTTAAAAAAAATCATAAAATGTCTTTTACTGTAGGTGCATGTATTAATAAAAATAGACAAATCTATATATGCATATATTTTTGTAAAATAAAACTTAGCTGTAAACTAAATGTAATGATAGCCCTGCCATTAATTGTGTAAGATAAGATCTTAAGGTGATCCCCATAGTGCGGCCATCTTGGTAAATTTTTTTATTGACGAACACTAACCATTTTTGGCACACACAATCAAGTGAACAATAGAAGACCAATAGAATTTTCAAATTGTCAAAAAAAAATTTTTTTGGACTTTTTTAGGTAAAAAGTCTACCTTCTTGACATTTTTTCAAAGTGAAAAATCTCAAAAAATATTGCTAATTTAAGAAAGATATTTTGTACATAGATAAACAGATATGTTTCCAACAATCGCTCAATTTTGTTTTTTGAAATATTAAAAAATAAAAAAATAAATTTTTTTTTACTAAGGGCCTATGTAAAAACGTAAATTTTATGGGGGGTAGGTTAGAAAAAAAAAAGATTAAAAAAGTTCAAAACACTTTTTCGAAAAACAAAATTGAGGAAATGTAAACCATATATTGAAGAACAAGCAAACAAAATTTGATGCTTCTATCTTTAGTAGTTTTGGTAAAATTTCAAAAGGTCTGCGTTGAAAATTTTAAAAACTTGATTTTGAGAAAAACGCAAAAAACACTTAACGTCGAGAAAAAAAATTGAAGCTCTTTGAAAGGTATTTAATGATTAAAATATGTTTATTAACATCAAAGGAATGAAAGTGAATCATTTTTCAGCTGAAATTAATGTCAGAAAAAAACTGACTTATTATTAGTTACACACCCTATATAATGAACATATGCCATATATAGAAAAACACATCTCCAGTCATTGTATCCTTGAGTTTGGTCTGTTAATAATGATACAAAAACATGTCGTTTTATTGTAGACCTATTATTTAAAGCTGTTATTCTTTTTTTTCTTGTATAAAAATAATTTTAGTTGGATAAAATGTCTAAAACTATCAATAAACATTTCATAATAAAAAAAAAACACTCTACATTGATACTTATGAATGAACAGAACACACACATACTATCACTGCCGCCTTGACCTAATTAGAGTGCTGTGATACACAACACTACAGCCAGTGAAGACTGTTGTCTGGTGTTATGTAGCAACCAGGGAAGACTGATGTCTAATGTTACATAACCACCAGCTCTGGTCAGTATGTGAACCAGTTGTAGCTAGGCCTAATGGTATTATGCAAAATTATATACTGTGTGCTGTGAGCCAGCTGTGTTTCTATTATGGCTATTTGACCTTTCACTACACATGTACATGTTCTAGTATGTATTGCATTGTTTTGAAAGATTGTAATACTAATAGTAAGAGAAATAACGAAAAAGAAAAGAAACTTCATTTGCGATATCCATCCAAAATGGTGAAAAGAAATGATAAGTTCTTTCAAAAACAACACAGATTCAGTAGTATTTTAAATAATTTGCTTATATTTAGCAGATAAACAGTTGAATTGACGGTAAAATAACTTTATGGTTTATATCTGTCGTGTGTGGTTATGGGATAAGAAACAATTGTAACCCGGCAACGAGACCTATCAACCAATCAAATCGCATGAATGCTTTTGTGATGATGTGTGATGTGTAATACACACCCAGTTCAAGGCCTTTCCTTGACTTTCTTGGTATTTAGGTCAAAACGTCATTAGAAATAATATAATCTACACATTTTGACGATTCAGGCGATACCATTTGCGACTAGGTTAGACAGGTTATTTCTCATCGTACCGAAAGTTGAAAATTATCATTTTTGTAAAGTTTACGCGAAAAAACACATACCCCCACCCCCAAATATTAATTATTTTCAATATAATAATGATACATATGTTAGTTTCTGACTTAACAAAACGATAACTAAGATATCGTTCTAATGGAATATACCATTTTTGAAAAATCGACAATTTTTGTACCAAGTCTATTTTTAGCAACAAGCCCCCCCCCCCTTTAAAAAAAAAATTAAAATTTACTCAGAGATGGTTACCTTTCCAGTACTAGTAGCAGCTTCTCTGTTTTCTAAAGCTCCTGGGCCAACTGTTGGCAGACAAGTCTGCATCACAGTGATTCTTCCACCTGTAGGACTCTGAAAAAAAAAATAGCTCTGTCAACAATGTAGTGATGTTTACACTAAATTAGTCATTGGTAGTTTGTGCATATTATTTTTAAGACATTTGATACCTAATGATAGCTAACTGACTGATTGCTAGTCTAAAAAAGAATGTGCAAATAAAAGCAAGATCATTGCATTAAAACTTAATGGAAGCATACTGACTGACTCTTAATTATTTAAAAGTAATAAAAGTGAACGGAAGATGAACATACCCTTCCTGCAATAAACGTGTTAAAGTAAAAAAAGTTCATTATAAAGAACAAATTGCCCAGCTTCCCCACAATTTCTTTATAGCAACATTTTATTCCATATGTATGTACTTTTAAAATAGAAACTGACCATTAATTTATGAGCTGACTGCAGAGCTGCTCCCAAAGCACTACCAGTTTCATAGTTGCCTTCAAAAAGGATGGGCAGCTGATTTAAAAGGTCAGTTATAAGCTCTTTACTTTCATGTAAATTGACTAGCAGATTATCCGGGCAAGGCAAAAATGTATCTAGAAAAAAAAAAGACAACAGTTTTTTTCAAAAACACTTGAATTTAATAGATATATATAAGACAAAAAATTAAACATAAGCAATATTAAGTCAATCATTATCAAAATTAGGTTTCAAATTATTAAGTGCCAAAGTGTCAAAAACATACATCATAAAACAGAACCCATTACCTTCCAAATCAGGTACACACAACATCTGAGGTTGGGACAGCCCTTCAGCAAGATTGAAATAATATAGCGCTTTATCAAAGCACAAAAAGCCTATTGTTGTCCTGGCATCACCAGGAAGCTTATCAAGCTCATCCAATAAAACCTGGCAGAACTGTGCAAGATAACCTAATACAATTCGATAAAAAAAAATAGTTTACTACAGTTAAAGTTTTTAATATAAGATTATTATGCATCCAGTTTTGAAAAAGTCAAGGTGATGTGACTCTCTCAATCAATAACAAAAAGAACTTACCAGTTTTCACTGCATTGAAAGACACATCCAGCAAAAACAGATAAACAGCAGGCTGTGGGGGTCTTAACTGGAAATGTAAAGCATAATTATACATGATATGAAAACTACTATTAAGTTAAGTATATTTTTTTATAAGTACAAGTTTTTCAGAAACTATTCTTTTCATAATGTATAAATAAACAAAACAAAAAAGTTTTAAACATATTTTACCATATATTCAGAGGGAGCAATAAATTCAATAGTTGCAGATTTTACTTCAGGTCTCCTCTGAGGATCACCATATGTTTTGCTTACAGGATCAAAAGAAAATTCATCTGGTACTGAATAAAGAAACATGTCTCATGTAAATGGATTTACCAATTATAATTGCTCATTAAACATACACCATACTGAAAATCAATAACTTCTATCTACTTTTAATTTTTTAATGTAACAGAGTTTACAAATATTTAATCAAGAATATTAAAAACTACAAATTCACTGCAATTTAAGTTGTCGCAATTAAATATAGTGTCTTTGTTTTTTTTAAATAATATATTAAACAATAACTTTTTTCCTGTGTGTAAATTAATAACATGTATATATTCAATACTAATTTGAATGCTATGAAGTTGTGGAGATATACATACAATCATTGACCCTGAAGCAAAGATTACACTTCCATCTTCTTTGATCAGTGAACACGACAAATGGATTAATGTAGGTTCTACATGCTCTGCATCTGACGATGACACTAGATTGAATGACAGGAAGCTGCTGCTCATGTAGAGTAAGTATTAAATCATTGTTATTATTTAATTAGACATTGATTATTTAGAAACTTGTAAAACAAATGAGAATAGCAAAGTTCTTTTGAAAAATAATAATAAATGTCTAATGTAGTCGATATATTTATTATATCACAGCCTGATTATGAGAGAAAAAAAATATACAGGCAGTCGACAAAGATAGAAGAAATCAAATGAAGTCTGGAAACAAGTAAAATTTAAAAAAAAAAAGATATATATTCTGGATGTATGTTTTAGTATAAATCAACATTTATTATTCTACTTATTATATACACAACCTGATGATTTTAATTAGGGGTTTATTTTAACTAAATAGTAGTGGCTTTCAGCACTTTCATAAGCCTAATTTTGCAATGTACAAATACTCAACTTCATTAATTACTATAATCAAAACAAAACATGTACATGTATAAAGATATAAAAGTAAAAAATAAAAATAAATCACCACAAATTTAAAGGATCCTTTTATCTGTTTAAGCTGACATAATGCCATATGAATACAAAAAAATAAATAAAGGTTCCTTCATTTCAAAACTTTGGACTAAATATTTCAAAGACAGAAAAGTGATACAAACTATTCACCACAGCCAAATAATTAAAATAAAAATAGAGAAAAGTTACCATTACGACGAGCACTAGTTTAATGTAATAGAATTGCTTAGTTATCCCCCCCACCCACTTATATAATGCTGTAAGGAATTTCATACTTTCAGTTCTGCATTAAAAATAACTTTGTTTTGCACCCTCACCACATAAAATCTTGAGTCCAAATGAGTTCAACTTTTTCATTTCCTAGATAATGGGCAATTGAAGACAATATGGCAGGAATCCCATGCCAGAAATTATATCATTGGCTGGCTAGGAGTACAATCAACACATGAATGCCACTACATGAAACAGTTTTGGTAAAGCCCAAAATCATGCGGAGGTCATCAATGAAAATTAAAATATATTACGATTATAACCGGGCAAAAGAGAGTTTTAGAAAGGCGGAGGGGAAAGAATTTTAGCATTACTTGTAGAATGTTTACAGGTGAAAAAAAAATCAAACAATGTATAATTCATTATTACTATTGAGACAATGTGACTATGAGTGCCATTATAATACTGAAAGGGAATTAAGTATGTGAGATAATAATTTCAACTAAAACTGAGCCCCTCCTCTTGTTTAACAGCTGAATTAATAGAAATATATGATGAGTAAATATCATGCACATATTTACATATACTTAGTAAACATCGACTTTGATCATTTGAGGAAGATTTTTTAGTAAACTGACTTTAGTACTTCCGCACTCTGAATCCTGAATGAGCCATATACTCATAATAAGATAAAACAAAATATTGATGAAAGCTCTTAAACCCCTATCCCAGTGTCACAAAATTTCAGTGTAAGGAACAAATTCTAAGTTCTACATAATTGTAGATATCACTGTACAAATTTTTTAATAATTCATTCAAAATGTAAGTAATGTACCCATTCATTTTTAAAAAAAAAAAGAGTATGTTATGCCAAGTTTGCAAGTCACTTCATTGTTAGAGCTTCTTAGAATCATTCCATTATATATAACCGGGAAAAAAAATAAAAATAAAGGAACCTCCACACTACAAGCAAACTGGAGTATTAAGAAAGAGAGAGGGATTACTTACTCCATCAGTTTCTTCCTGTAAATCAGTAAAGCTTTTTAAAACTCACAGGAAGAATTTTTTCAAAAATAAATTACAATAATTCAATGATGTACGGATAAATTTGTAAATCTAGAATCGAATTCCTGTATAAATTTAGAAGAAACAATTAAAAAAGAAGTGAAGCACACAAAAAATTTTAAAAAGCAGTGATAACCAAAGACATATTTACATCTTAGGCTTTCAAAATAATGACAATCATATGCTTACCGATAAATCTCTGAATGGATGGATAAGAATACCCAAAGGTAGCCGAGCTTTATTGAGCAATGCAGAGTTTTGTGGTATTGCATTTAATGTACATCGAAAAATGCTGATATATGGGGGAAAAAAAGGAGAAAAATATCAAATTTTTTTTTTTATTTTTTTTTGTGATAATATAAAGTGCATATTAAGTTTCAGATTAGAAAATTTCTCATCAAGCAAGCTTACTCTGGATTGCAGTTGACTTTCTTGAAGTCATTAGGAAGTGCTGGCCTTGGTGTCTCTAGACCATCAGGAGGAATTAACTGTCTCTCGTTCAGTAAGTTAACAGCCCTCTGTGTTTCCTAGAGGAAAAAAACTAATATATGCTTCAATGTTTTCGAACAGTTTTATTCTATAAAACATTAATACAATGAATATATTCAAGTTTTGGCCTGTCTTCTAATACTTCCACACTATTCCATTTTCAGCTGCAGTTATTAGATAATCAGCAGTACCAATTTTCATCCTTTTCTGACTAAGCCAACAAAAATAAGTGTCCAGATACTTCAGCAGTTATGTGCCTGCAGGCTTTGAAAAAGAACATGATACACACAGTTGATTACTAATGTGTGATCATTGATGTTTTTAAGTTTTGACAGTCATTTAGATATTTAAGAAGAAAAATTGTATTTTCCAGTGGTAAATTTCTTAGTAAATGTCAGGATTTTCAATATTTAAAATCAGGGTCAGTTTTTTTTTTTGGGAACCATAAACAGTGTAGCAATAGACTTAAACAGATTAAAAAGACACCTCACCTGCACTCCCATTTGGCTGAAATTCTGAGTCATAGCATTTACACTGTTAGGATAGCCTCCAATGCCTGGCTGAGCATAGTGGGGAGAGTAGTTACCTTGATTAGGCACCAGAGGAACACCAGGTGGCTGGCAAAAAAAAAATATACATGTTATACCCAGATATGTTATTATTAAGCTTAACATTCAAATCATACAATCTGTACTTGATAAAAAAAATATTTTGAGAGGAACAAACAACATACTGTTACTCCAAACTGCGATGAAGGTGGTGGTGGTGGCATCATACTATTGCCAGAACTGCTGGGTGAGTAACCTGTCAACAAAGAAGATGGGCCTGCAGAGCCCATAGTAGGAGGAGGAGGATACCGGGAGACACCAGATGCTGGTGGTGGAAAAGAGGCAGATGTGTTTGATGGAAGTGGGGGAGGTGGAGAAAAGGCACCTGCAGTGTTTGAACTTGGTGGCAAGGGATAACCTTGAGGAGGATGTGTAGGAAAGCCTGTGGTGGCCATTGATGTTAATGGTGGCGGAAAACCTGTGCCTGCAACAGATGTTGGGGGTGGGGGCAATCTTTGCTGACTGCCTGAGACTGGGGGAAAAATGGGTACTTGGCTTGTAGGTGGGGGTGGGAATCCTTGGGGTGCTGGTGGTCTTGAGGCTTGAAAGGGAGGCTGTGACTGGTACTGACTCATTTGCGGCTGCTGTGGTAAACCTGGCCAGGATTGTCCTGGGGTGTTTCCAGAAAACTGCTGATTATGGCTTGACTGGGGCATACTGCCAGGTGGTAAAGATACAGGACTACCTCTGTTGTCCTGAAAAGCTGGTGAAGGGGTACCTGCTGAAAAACAAGAATTATGAAATAAACAGATGTTAACATCAATTAACGTTACATATTCAAATCACAGAAAAATATTTGTATGGAATTTATCTATAAATAACAATTAAGAATCTTAAATGCTAATAATTGTACGTTATCCAGTATAAATCTAACCTGGTGAAAACTGTCCTTCTAAAGCATCCATTGTATAGCCTGATATTGGTGAAGGACCTCTAGAGGATCTTTCTGATGGTGGCTCTTCAATTTCAAACAAAAATATTTATATTTACTTAATATGTTTTCAAGTGAAAATTACCTTGTTAATATAATGTAAAACTTTAAAAAAAAATGAATTTTTAAATATTAAATAAAAAAAAAATAATAAATACAATACTGATTTAAGAAAAGTCACATTAAAAGCTCACACTCAAGTATGGATTAAAATTTCAAAGTTTGAGGGGAAAAAAATTCACTGCCATTAATTTTCTTAGTTATTATGAGAATTGTTATTAGCAATATTTTAACTCTTTTAGGACTTTTATTTTATAAAAGTTTAGACCAAATCAAATTTAAGTTGTTAAAAAAAAACATGCATGTTAGCTTTTAATATTATAACTACAATATTTTATGTAACTATTAAAATTATTTTTAAGTAGTAAAAGACTTCCAAACTTTTAATCCTTACACTAGATCTATTTTAGTTCAGTGATAAAAAAACAGAATGATGATGATTAAAATAATTGAACAACAAAAATTATTGCTGTGACAAGATAAAGAGGCCCCACAATTTAAAAAAAAAAAAGGTTACACAAAATGTGAAATGTGTACTATTAAATAAAAAACTAAAACAATTCACTATGAGGTTAAAATTGTAAATCATTTAACTGTCAAAAATTTTGTTTACAATGTAATCAATGTACTGCTAGCTCTAATGGGTCCAGAAAGAGTTAAAATGGCAAAAAAAAAAAAACCTTGAATGCCTTGATCTCACTAATGTAAATATAGAAAATACAACCCCTTAAAATTCCCAATTACCTGAGCCACTAGGAGTTGGGATGGGAGTTTTTGGCAAATGGGGATTAACTTGATGAGAATATTGTCCCTGTCCATGAAAAGGTGCTGGTAGCAGTTCATTTGGTCGACCTGTTTGGAAAATTAATTGTCTTGTCATGCAAAATTTATTTACTATTTTTATTTTCAACCAATGTTATTACAACAAGAAAATAATTTATAATTAGGGATTTATCTGATTTAAAAAAAAAAAATGGGAAAAAAATGAATGTGCAAATTATCACAATAAATTACAATAACAATATTTTATTAAAATTAAACTAGAAACAGAGCCAATTATTCAAGCATTTAAATAAATTGATAATAACACATGCTGTGTAATTAGTAAAAAAGAGAGAGAAGGTAAACATATAAACATGCAATAAGTATTAACTATAAAAAAGCACACCTAACAATTTTTATAGAAGCTACAAATGAAAAATTATTTAATCTAATTTAAGAGGAATGATAGGCCTATTTATTTAAAAAAAACACTTATGACATTTAATTTTATGATAAGAAGTATTTCAAACTTACTTTGAATATTATCACCTGAAGACAGTGAGCCACTACTAGCTGATGATGGCAAATTACTTGGGGAGCTCACAGGTCTCGCTGAGAAAGGAGCCCTATGGCCTTGAAAGGGTTGTGGTGCCATTTGATGAACCGGCGGTTGTGATCCTATATTGGTGGCTAACTGTATTGGAGGCCTAGAGTTTATATGGGCTGGTCCATTCATTTGTGCACCAGGCAACATCTGTGATGGTTGAGGAAGAGGAGGATAAGGCCCTTGGGAGCGTACCTGTGGGCCAGCACTGGGAGCATGGCCTAAGCCTGGTGCCATTGGAGGTGGTGGAAATCCAGAAGAGTTTATAATAGGAGCTGGAGGTTGCTGCTGTAAATTTGGGTTGAAACCATTTAAATTAGAAGGTACTTGTGCCTGTGATGAGGCTGCCATCCAAGGCTGATTTACAGTAGGTTGACCAGTTGAATATACTCCACTTGGCTGAAAAAATGGTCCATTTGGTGATTGCCCAAAAGGTTTCAGTTGGGCTGTGGAGAAAAAAAAAACAACCGTTGTTATTTATTCTTTTGTACTCTTTACAGATCATACAATAGTAATTATTAAGATGAACGATATGATCAATATACAACATTACTTTAGGATTAATAAAGATGTTGTATACATCAATTTAAAATTATAATTAGTTGCACTACCTGGTTGAGAAACATTGCCTGGCTGAGAAGTATTTGATGGTTGTGACTCTAAGGGTGAGTTAGAAAACACAGGCGGTAGATTACTTCTGTCAGCCATACCTACTTCTTTTATCTAAGTAAGCTGGTTATATAAAATCTACTAACGTGTCGAACCTAACAAATTAAGTGAAAAATGGTTCGTCGCTTTAATAACAATCATTTTTTTAAACAATATTTATTATCTGCGTCAATTATAACAATGCATTTATTCCCCCAAGACACGAAATGTTTCCGGAAGTGATTGGAAGGACGCATGCGTGATTCGGGATACGTGGCATGGAAATCCGCAAGGGAAACTACTGTAATAATAATTGTAAATTTAAAAAACACAGCGTTGGCAACATTGCCGTAGATCAGAGGTTTTCAATCTGTGGTCCGAGGACTCCCAGGGGTCCGCGGGCAGCTTCAAAGGGGTCCGTGGGCAAGTCAATGAAATTAGGGATTCCTCGTATAAAGTATTGCTTGGTTTGGTTGATTGGTTAGCTTTTAGCTAAACAAAAAAATACTAGCTACGCCAATGTTTCAGGTACAGACAACAATGTGCAGAATTGAAAACCCCGCTAGTGTTTGCTTATGCTACTTCTGAAATATGAACTATACTGCATACTACATGTCCTTGTGTAGTGAGTTTTTGAGTCATGTCATCTTGGCAATATTTCTTACTCGCTGAGCTCTGGCGTCACTGTTAAAACATCCGCGAGTACGCCAGCGTGTGTATTGTTGATAAATGTTCTGGTTGATCATTCTGTAATGTTTTTATAACAAACTTTGGAAGGGCGGAAATGCGCCATAGGTACTGTGAGATTACAATGTCGATCATGTTTAGAGAGAGTTTGTATTTTTAGGTGACACATACCTGGGGAAAAGATGACCTGGTTAGGCTGGAATTAAAAGCAAGGCATAGCGCCTTGTGTTTTCAAGAGATAAATGTTGTGATAAGCTAATTATCTATTGTCTGGTATCGTATGTATGGCGACAAACTTCCACATGGGCTTGATAAATGTTACAAAGAATCAGTGTTCAAAACTTTCTAGGTTGAGCATTTTATTTACAAGAATATAGGCCAAACATTGTATTTTCAAGAATATGGATCATTGGGTCATGGATGAGAGTTAATTAATTAGTTTGTCACTAAATTGCAAAGGTTCAGGGTTACTACTGTTTTGACTAAATAACAGAATATCCCCAACGAGGGACGGACCAATCAGAGACAACAACATAGGTGAGAAGACGCAGTCATTAGGGTCTTATAAAAGAAAATAGCAGATCTTTTGTAAGGGATAGACTCGGATAGAGATTGGAAGAGAGAAAGAGAGGAGAGGGGAGGAGGAGAACAGAGTGGTACAGACATACAGTTCGACAAAAATAGACAGCCCACGGGATAGAGTAGTGATGTTTCAGTGAATATGTATCTTGGAGTGTATAGTTGTGGTACCTAGTAGCATGGATACATTCCTGAAGAGGAAAACTGACCAGAACTTGGAAGATTCTGATGATCAAGCAGCCGCAGACGAACGAAAAAGAAAACGGCTACAGCAGCTGTCGTATTACTTTCATCAGTATTTCGGTGACGCATTTCAGCGCATTTCATTGGATTCGAAATCCCTTTGAATGCGGGCTAAACGATTTAACTAGTCGCGAACAAGAACAATTGATCAAATTGTCGCCCGACAGGACACTGCGCTTGCAGTTCAGCAGACTGCCACTGTTGTCGTTCTGGCTAGCATGTTTCCAGGAGTACTCGCTGCTGTCAGACAAAGCCATCAATGTCCTGCTACCATTTTCTACGACGTACTTGTGCGAAACTGCATTCTCTGCTGTGACTGCGATAAAAACCAAGTACAGGTCCAGAATGGATACTGAACATGAAATACGCATATATTTATCACACATACCACCATGTTTGGACAAAGTCTGTAGTGCAAAACAGGCACATCCTTACGACTGAACAGAAAACTTTGTAACGGACATACCAGTGGAATAAATATTCGGTTAGTGTTTCATTATTTGGATAGATAACTATTTTCGTATGTAAAATGACTTTTACATGATGTGCTCGTAACTTAGGCAGAATTTAAGTAGATTGCATCTGCAAACTTAATTAGACATATTAGGGCCCAACCTGAGGTACGAAAAGTCGAGGCCAGGGTGCCTTAGGCTCTGGGGGTCCGCAGGGTAAAAAAGGTTGAAAACCTCTGCCGTAGATTACAAGCCCTATAGTCTCAATTCTGTGTGGTCATAAGATCAATAATGTGACACTTGTTTGTAACATGGTTACGGTAACTCCTTATTATAGCACAACGCCAGTAGGCTTATTGGAGAACAATTAAAGACAGTGGGACAGCAAACTCAATGTAGTGTACATTACTTTGGGGATATTTCAATAAGATTGCCTAAGCAAAATGACAGATACGTTGATATACTATCATTAAGTTGTAATTAAAATTAAGAGCAGTCTTAACGCATGGATTATCCTCGGGCACTTGTCCTTGGGCCCCATGAAAATCCATATATAATTTTTCAAGTACGTAGCATGGAGGGGAGGGGCGATATAACATTTTTGCTCCGGGTGTGGGGTAATTTAACATGGCTCTGAAATACTCTGAATAACATTCAAACACTTCATAACTGTATAAAGATGGCAAAGCATTGGCGGGTATTTCAAGAGGCAACAAGGGGCGAAAGCCCCATGAGTTTGCTTGGAAGGTACCCGCGATCGAAAAGATTCGTTTGTCACTGTCAGCTCCTGATATACTTATAGGCTCACGACTCCTCGTGTGATACTCCCCCAAGGCCGCCTCTGAGCAAAGAATGTTGTCCGCTTGACACAGGCACTCAAATGAGGCGTCGAAATAAGACGTGCTTGGGTGAATTTACTGAATTATATTCTCCTCAAGCATTAACTTAGCAGGCATTCACGTCAGCCCCGTAGCCGGGGGGGGGGCACTGGGGGCCGTGTCCCCCTCCCCCCCCCGCTAGGTGTGGAGTGCCCCCCCCCCCGCTTAAAATAAAAGAAGAAAAAGAGGAAAAAATAAAGAAAAAGTAAAGATGCTCCATTGTTGGGTATTGGTGCCTCCCTGCTTACTTTGACCTGGCTACGGGCCTGATTCACGTGCGTTCATCTGTAGAATATAAGCCAGTGGTGGCGAACCTATGGCACGCGCGCCACAGTCAGTACCAGAGCCTCATAAGTCGGCACGGACTAAAATATATTTTATTTTAATTGGAGTGTTGTCACTTTGCTATAAATAAGTGGTTCTTTGGCTGAATTTTTTTGGCACGCAGTCCCAAAAAAGGTTTGCCACCACTACCCTGGATGTTGTTGTATAGCGAGCACTGTTCCCTCTTGGTTGTGCGCATGCGTATCCACTATGCACCTCGCTGGGAACTACGCACACCATGCCTACAAACAATCCGTTTAGTAGTCATACATACGATGATTTGTATGGGGACGCCGAGAGGGGGGTCGGGGGAATTATTGCCAGGGGGCCCGCATCTGTAAGGGGGCCCGGCCGCCCCGGCCATGTCTATTTTTTTACGACTCATTGTTTATTAAGGGGCCCGCAATGGTGTCCTGCCCTGGGGCCCTTGTTGGCTCTCGGCGCCCCTGTTAGTATGGGCACACAATTAATGATTTCTCGTTTATCCAATTGGGGAACACTATCAACTGGGTTATGTTTTTTTTTTAAATCTGTAACTCAACAATAACACACACAAATGTTATTTCCTAATGAACAGGTCAAAGTGGCCACCTTTTGACTTATTGTCATCTGCTCAGTATTTTATTGGTGTGTGCGTGCAAAGGGGGAGGGGGTGGAGATTAGTAGTTAATGGTAGTGGTCCAGGAATTCAGAAAATCGCCTCTAGGCCCACGAAACTGAAGCGAGCCCATCAGGCAAAACAATTGATAAATATTTTTATTTAAATGTGTAGTTTAAACGTTCCATTATCGCCTTCAAAAAAATATTCAAAGAAATACTGCAGACGTATATCATAGTATATGCTGTATGTGTCTTTTCAAAGAAATACTGCAAGCGTATATCATAGTATATGGCAGGGTTGTTAGTATCGAAGTATCGGAATTGGCCAATACAGTATCGGCGATACTTTTTCAGTATTTGTTGCTGTATTGCCGATCCTTTTTGTATCAAGTATTGATTTGTGTATCGCCGATACATTTTAAACGAAAATTTTTCGATACTCGATACCAATACTTTTCTGTTGCCACTATTAGCTAATTGCAGAAAAACAATAGCGATTTTAATACATTGTTTTAAAAGTAATTTTCATAAATTCAATCACTGCTTGTAATGATAACCATCAACCCTACCACTATTAACACCACCCACCTCCCCAACAAGACAACGTGGATCACAAGGTTGAAGTTGAACAAACGTTAAAGCGTGCTTGCAGTGCACTGAGTGCAGTTTCCACTCAACTTACTCGGCAGGGTGGTGCAGCTCCAATACAGTCAGCAGTGCAGTTTTACTGCACGACGGCAGAACCAGCTTAATAGTAACAGTTCTGCTGAAGTAGACAGATATATTGAAGATAACTCATCAGAAATGATGTCATTATCACCCTACCCAACCTACCAAGCATTAAGAAACTATATTGCTGCGTTGATCGGCTAGTGCTGAGTTAAGCGCCTGTTTTCATTGGGTGGGGATGTTTTTATGCCATTACGTTCTAGGCTATGGAATGATCGTTTTGAAATGATGGTCTTCTTACGTGCTGCCAAGTGGTGAAATAGTAAACAAAAGTTCCCTTAGCCCTGACGGGCCATTGGGAATTCATCTGTTTCTATAACATCGGTATATGAAGGGATTGTGTGGTTAGCACAACGCCCATTGTTCTCACCAATGATCGAACCCATGACTCTGAAGTCGACAGTCGAGTAGCTACACCACTTGGTCATCCGTCAAGTACTAAAGTGATTAGCATTAAATTTGTGCTTTGACATTGTATTTTATTGTTTTCGCTTTTTTTTTTAACTTGAAAAAACTTGCACTCATTATATTTTAAATAAAAATAGTTTGTTGTTCTCAAAAGTATCGGTATTGTATTGGTATCGATTTTGGAAATACATTTTTACCTGAGTATTTGTATTGGTTTGGCGATACTATTTTCATGAAGTATTGGTATCGGTATTGACGATACAATTTAAGAGTATTGTTAACAACCCTGGTATATGCTGTATGTGTCTTTTCAAAGAAATACTGCAGACGTGTATCATAGTATATGTTCTACGTGTCTTTTCAAATGATATTGCAATTTTTTAATATGAAATCTGACTAGGAAGTTCTGGACTAGGACAACGCCTTTGGTTGGAAATAAAATTACATTCATAAAAATATTAACTAATAAAAAAAAAGGTTATTATTTGCGATTATTTGCGACATTTAAACATCATTTAACTCAATTATAATAATATAGTGTTTGATACAGCTAATCACATTAGCTTTAAAATAGCCAAATCTCGCACAAATCTAATGGATACCATCAATAAATGGCAGTGAGCCCGCCAATCTAAGCTATGAGCACCGTAGACCAACTACGCCCACTGGTGTCTATGTGTGTGAAGAACCTGTAAGGTTGAGATGTTTATCTCTTAGATCCTATAAACCACTCATGGGACAGGCTAATAATGCAATTCTTTCACCCCCCACCCCACCATACCAGATAGAGCAATGACCACGCAGGCACCACGGGAGATAAAGGTATGTGACTGCACAAACCACATAATACAGATGTAGATGCAGCTGTAGGCGGCTCGACTGTTGACCTTAAGGTATCTGCTTCAATCTCCGGTGAGGACCAAGGAAATTTATCAGGTATTGGCCAAAGCTCCTTTCATATCTCCCATGGTGCCTCCGTGGCCACTACACTCCCGGCTGTGGTCGGGATGAAAATAAGGCACTACAAAAACCTAAAAATTGTTCCATTTAGGAGGGTGATTTAGGACGGATGGTCGTGTGGTAAAGCGATCGACTGTCGACCTAAGGGTCCCTGGTTCGATCTCCGGTGAGGACCGATGGATATTTCAGGTCATGGCTGAAGTCCCCACTATGTCTATGGTGTCTCCATGCACATTGCACTATCGGCTATGGTGGGGATGAAAGAAGGGCAGCATAAAAACTGCCCCATTAGTGATTTAAAGGATCTAAGAGATTTAATCGCATCCCTATATATATATATATATATATATATATATATATATATATATATATATATATATTAGCTGGAATAGAAAATTACAAAATTAAGTACGTTTTGCTGGAATCGACATCGAATCAAAATATTTTCAACCTAATTAACTAAAAAAAATACCAAACTAAAAGTAAAACTAATTTTGTACAGACATAAGCAAAGTTCAACTATTTGACAAAAGTTTAGTCAAAGCATAGTTTAACTACTTTTTTTAGTTACTAATAAAAAAAATTAACTAAAAATGTTTAGTTACTCTTTATAATCAAACTAAATTTGTTCAATGTTTGTTTCGTTTCATTTTCCAAGTGAATGCATAATTTAGGAAGCGCTTTTTTTTCAATTTTTAACCCCGCCCCCTCCCCCTTTTTTTCCCTGCACCCTTTTCACTTGACCTTTCTAACACATGACACCTTTTAATCAAGTAATTAGGACATAGCTGTAAGCATAACGTCTCAATTTCTATCACCCCCCCACACACACACACACTTCCCCCCTCCTCCTCTCTCTCCCCTCTGCCCCCCACATAATTAACGGCATACCACTAAGTAAAGGCTTGCGGAGCCGGAGCCGCTACTTTTTGCTGGAGCCGGAGCCGAAAAAATCTGGCGGCTCCACGGCTCCCAAATGTTTTGTTTTTTTTTACAGCAGAATTTTTTTTTTTTAGCTTTAAAATTCCAAATTTGTTTGATTGTTTGCCTCCTACAATTTGAAATGTTGTCATTTTTACGAACGCGACAACAGTAACAGCGTTTAAATGATAGCGTGCACGCACATCACCACAAGAAATCTTTAATGAGGAATCGTTTTGTGTTCTTAAATTTTGTTTACCCTCCGAAATTTTTTTAATGGCATGTTATTTTGTTATATATAAAGTTAAAACAGTTTTATTTCATATAATAATTGTATCAATCATTTAAAATAAATTTTTACTACGACGACAAATAGAACGCGTCATTTCGTATTATTATTTGACCGCGAATTTGTAATAGATTAAAAACAAAATGGTCGCTTTCTGTATTTAACAATTTTATTATAAACAGAATATCTGAAACAGAGTAGATAAATTTATAAAGCTGTGGCTATACGGATTCGGGTCCCAATAAAATCCGATTGTTATTCGGACCCGTGGCAAATATGCACTAAGCTTAGCCAGGCCAGGAATATTGGATTGGGGAGGGGGGCGAAGAAATTTTTTTCGGGGGGGGGGGGGTCGGCGAAGAAATGATCCTGGCGCACAGTGGCGGATCCAGACAACTTTGACGGGGGGGGGGGGATTGACGGGAGGGGGGTGGGAATTGACGGGAGGGGGGCAAAACTGTTTTCATTGTTGAAAATTGGTCTTAGAACAAAAAATATTTCGATAATTTAATGATGTATTACCTAAACTTGCGATTACACCGGCCCCTCCCCCTAAATCCGCCCCTGGTGGGGTAGAAGAAATGTTCGGGGGGGGGCGAAAATGGAGGCGCGAAGCGCCGAAAGCTTGCCAACGGAGAGGAGGGGTTTGGGGAGGGGATCTCAGTGAGTCCCCTCCCCAAGAAATGTTTTGCAGTTCCATATCTGGAATGGTGCATTTTAGTACCGATTGTTTAGCTATTAATTAGAAATATATAATTTTAACTACGTTTCAATAATGCATGGCATGTTGCAGTTTTGTTTAAAATAATAAATAGTAAAGAGTTTTAATGATAAAAATTTATTGAGGCTGAGCAATTTCTGATTCCTGTTATAAATATATTGACCATTTGTTCTGCTACACAATTGTTACATAATAGATACCTGATTTATATTATTATACTGTTTGTTTAACGTACAACCCGGGAAGAACGACAAAGATGCACGAATATAGCATATATATGTGTGATATTTCTTATAAAATATTGAAAATAAAGAACAGATTTATCAACAACAGTCGCAATTATTTAATTTAAAATAAAGTTAATTCTGCTAAAAAGTAAATTTGCAATTTAAATAACATCACTCAGAAATCACGGAGTTTGTACGTTATTATTTTATCATACATATGTATTAAATGAAGTCAGAAGTCAATGTTATTTTATTAACTTATTTAAGTTGCTAGTTGTCCTCAGAAGATATCAATATATAAAACTATTACAAGGTTGCGAACAGGCCCATCGACAGAAATTTCGGGCCCTGGGCAGGGTTGACACGGGCCCCCGTGCTGATATTAATATTTTAAAAGGTTGATTGGCCAGCTCAGTCCGGGTCCCTAAAATTCGCCCCCCCCCGCCCGCCCCCCACTCGTCGGCACTGGTTGCGAACTTATATTATAATACGTTTCAAATTTGCAAACTTCGTGGTTTAGCACTGAATTTACCTAAAAATGCTTCAGCATTCATATTGTCTGTTAAATCTTTTTCAAATGCAAGCAGGAAAATATTGCTTAAACACTTTTGTAACATTGATCTGCGATATGGGGTGAGCAATGAGCATTCGTGTGAGGGTTGAAAAACTGTTCTCACACACGGCTGTTGAAGCCCCAAATGCCAATGCTGCCCAAAATACCCAGAAGTGAACTTCAATAGGATTCAATCTTTTATGCCCAAAAATTAGATAAGCTATATATGTAAGTAAAATAGCCTGAATGATTGCCAAAATATAAACTTTGAAGTTTTTATTATTATTGATTTATTGAACAAAGTAATTGATGTTTTATAGCCGTTATTATTAAATTTTTGTCAAAAAGCTCAAATCATGCACGGGGGGGGGGGCTCAGCCCCCCTAGCCCCCTCTGGCTACAGGGCCTGAGCTTAGCTATATTTAAACTTTATTAGACGGAACCCGAAAAAATAATAATACAGAGTCCGCTTAGTGGAACCCTAGACACTGAGTAACGATTAAATCATACAAATCAAACAATTATAAAAAAAATAAACAAAAAACAATAATAAAGTTTATGTATAGCTAAGCTAAGTGCATATTTGCCACGGGTCCGAATAAGAATCAGACTTTATTGGGACGGGGTCCGAATAAAAATCGAAGTTTATTGGTACCCGGGTCCGAATAGTCACTTCGAATTTATAAATCATCATCATCATTGCCCGTCACTCCTATCGGGGTATGGGCCACCAACTAATGTTCTCCAGCGACTTCTATCCTGAGCCATTCTCTCCAGCTGCTTCCAGCTGAACCCCATCCTGGTGATGTCCACTTCAAATTCTCGCTTCCAGGTGTTTCTAGGCCGACCTCTCTTTCTTTTTCCTTGAGGATTCCAACTCAATGCTTGCCTCGTGATGTTGTTTGCCGGCTTTCGTAATGTGTGGCCTATCCATCCCCACCTTCTCTTCCTGATCTCCTCTTCTATTGAAGCTTGGCCGGTTCGTTCTAAGAGGCTGGCATTGGTGACGGTGTCAGGCCATCGTATTTGGAGAACTTTCCTCAGGCAGCTATTGATAAAGGCCTGGACTCTCTTAGTGGTGGTCTTCGTAATCCTCCAGGTCTCAGCTCCATATAATAGGACTGACTTTACATTGGTATTGAACAGGCGAATTTTGGTGTTCAGAGACAGCTCTTTGGAATTCCAGATGTTTTTGAGCTGGATAAAGGCGGCTCTTGCTTTTCCGATCCTTGCTTTGACATCTGCATCTGTTCCACCCTGCTGATCTATGATGCTACCCAGATAAGTAAAGAACTCTACTTCCTCCAGTTTACTTCCATTTAGGGTCACTGCATTTGTGCTGGTGGAGTTAATTTTTCAGGATCTTGGTTTTAGATGTGTGTATGCTAAGGCCGACCTCCTTTGCAGTGGCATTCACAAGATTTGTTTTCTCTTGCATCTGTTGATAGCTATGTGTAAGGAGAGCAAGTTCATCTGCAAAGTCCAGGTCGTCCAGCTGTTTTAGCAAAGTCCATTGGATTCCATCTCTTCTTTCCCTGGTGGATTTCTTCATAATCCAGTCTATAGCCAGTAGGAAAATGAATGGGGAAAGCAAGCATCCTTGTCTGACTCCTGTTCGTACCTGGAAGCTGTCTGTTAGCTGCCCTCCATGGATAACTCTGCAGGACATACCCTCATATGATTTCTCGATCAGTTTAACTATTTTTAAGGGGACACCATAATGTCGAAGAAGTTTCCAGAGGATTTCTCGGTCTACACTGTCGAACGCTTTCTCAAAGTCAATAAAGTTGATGTATAGCGGCGAGTTCCACTCCAGGGACTGCTCAACTATGATGCGGAGCGTTGCGATCTGGTCTGTGCATGACCTGTTTTGACGGAAACCTGCCTGTTTGTCTCTCAGCTGTGGGTCGACTGTGTCTTTTATCCTCTCCAAAAGGACTCGGTTGAAGACTTTGCCTGGCACTGATAGCAATGTGATGCCCCTGTAGTTGTTGCAGTCGCTAAGGTCACCTTTTTTGGGAAGCTTGATGAGATATCCTTCCTTCCAGTTTGTTGGTACGTCTTCTTCCTCCCATATCCTTTCAAAGAGTGGGTACAACATCTCCACTGTCGTATTGAGGTCTGCCTTTAGTGCCTCTGCTGGGATGTCATCTGGTCCAGCTGCTTTCCCATTTTTTATCAGAGTGATGGCTTTTCTGATCTCCTCTTTGGTTGGCTTGTCACAGTTGATTGGCAGATCTGCTATGGCTGGTTAAATGACAGGGGGGTTCAGTGGTGCTGGTCTGTTCAGGAGTTCCTCGAAGTCCTCAGCCCATCTATTCAACTGCTGATCTAATTCATTAATAGCTTTCCCTTGCTTGTCTTTGACAGGTCTTTCTGGTTTGTTGGTCTTCCCTGAAAGTCTCTTTGTTATGTCATATAACATTTCATGTTTCCACTGTAGGCTGCCTGTTCTGCTTCAGCTGCCAATCCATCCACATAGTCTTTCTTGTCCTTCCTAATACTTCTTTTCACTTTGTTGTGTGCTTCCGTGTATTCTTCTTGAGCTTTGCCTTTAGCTGATCTAGTTTTACTGTTGTTGACTGTTGCTTTCTTCTTCCTCCTGTCCTCTATCTTATTCAGGGTCTCAGTTGTGATCCACGCTTTTTGACGGTGTTTCATTGGCACCAGTACCTCTTGGCATGCTGATCTTAATGACTCTTTCACTTTCTGCCACTCATTTAATACACTGTACTCCTCTTCCACCAGTTCATGGAGCACTTCATATTTGTTCTTCAGCACCAAGTTGAACTGTTCTTTTATCTTAGGATCTTTCAGAAGGTTAATGTTGTACTTTACTCTTCTGTCTGCCGTGCTTGTCTCATATCTCTTCAGCTTCAGTTTCAATTTCGCTACAACCAGATGGTGATCAGACGCTACATCCGCCCCTCTTCTCACTTTTACATCTTGTAGGGATCTTCTAAATTTCCTGTTAATGCAAAAATGGTCTATCTGATTCTCTGTCACTTTATCCGGGGATATCCATGTATTCTTGTGGATTCTTTTATGGGGAAATATGCTCCCTCCTATGACCATGTTATTGAGTGCACACAGGTCTGCAAATCTCTCCCCATTCTCGTTCATCGTTCCCAGAGCATGTGTGCCCATGGCTTGCTCATAACCTGTGTTTTCGGACCCAATCTTTGCATTGAAATCTCCCATGAGGATGGTTACATCTTTTCCAGGGAAGGCCTCAAGTATCTTCTGTATTCTGCTGTAGAACTGGTCTTTGTCGTCTTCATCACTGTCGTTTGTTGGTGCATAACACTGGACTATATTAGTTTTGATCTTCTTCTTGGTACGGAAGGAGGCAGTAATGATCCTCGGACCGTGTGCTTCCCATTCAATCAGTGCCCCCTGTGCTTTCTTGGACAGCATGAGGCCAACTCCCTGTGTGTGTGGTGCATCATTCTCTTCGTGTCCGGAGTACAGCAGCATCTCCCCTGATAACAGTCGTCTCTGTCCAGCTTGTGTCCACCTTGTCTCGCTAATGCCTAAAATGGTCAGTTTGTTTTTCTCCATCTCTGCTGCTATCTGAGCCATCTTTCCTGACTCATACATGGTCCTGACATTCCATGTGCCGATAGTGGTTTTCCTGGTTGTCAGAAGGGTAGTCGGCTTTGTGGCTTCCTTTCGGCTTTCACCACAACTAAGCTTCATGAGTCTTCGTGATGAAGAACCTTCTTCTCCCAGGACTGAAATATCTGTTTTTTCTTTAGTTCGTGTTTCTGTAGCAAAGGGTTTTTTAACAGGGTGGGGTTGCTAGCCGCACGCCCAACCCTCCTCCTTTTTCAGCCGGGCTTGGGACCGTCCTTGGCGGAGTTGAATTTATAAATAATAAATATGAATACTGAAGTCTTTAAAATATTTTAAATAATGTATCATTTAACTATTTGCTAATTTGATCATTGAAATAACTTTTTATTACTTATGAAAATGGCGACTAGTGAAACCTCGGTCGCAAAGAAAATATTTGATTCTGGATGCACTGAAATGGTTTGTTTTTAGTAATACCGGCATGCGTATTTTTTTCAATTTCCTGACTATGGAGGTGAATGCGGCAAAATTTGCATAACTTTTTATCAGCGGCATGTTTGCGTGGTGCAATTACAAAAATTTTTGTATCGTGTGATACTATCTTAATAGGGAGCCGGAGCTGTGCCGGAGCCGGAGCCGTCAAATTTGTGGGAGCCGGAGTCGGAAAAAAATTTGGCGGCTCCGCAAGCCTGCCACTAATATCGTTCGCAGCTATATGTTCACGGAGGGAGGGGGAAAGGGAAGTGATTCTGAAACTGTCATAAATTTGTAAATTTGATGTGAGCGTTTCTTGATGAAACAGGGAAAGGGGGGGGGGGGGGATCACACACACAAACACGTGTATATTGGCCCACCGCAGTATTACAACATAAGGAGTGGCACGTGACTGGCTTGTATGGAAACCATACACACTGAGGAGGGTGGGGGGACAAATGACATTTTTTTCCCACAATTATTTTCGGTGCACGGCCTGAGGAAAAATGTTCATAATTTTTTTCCGTCCTTAAATCCGACTCTGATAAAAAAAATGTATCTTGTTCAACTTCAAAGTGAATTAGTACATTACACTATTTACACACAATACAATAGCTCTGTTACCTACGCCCCATACACTAGGACTAGGTAAATGAAGTATAGCCAACCAATGAATGAAACTATTCCCTTGTGTCTTCCAGTCAACTTCACCCCTATTGTTGAAGGACCAAATAACAAACAAATATGTTTAGCTATCCCACAGCATTCACCAAGAGTAATGAAACATTTCTAAGTTATGCAAGATATTTTTTTTTACCGCAGTGACAGATCGGTGTCCGGACAAAACATCTCTTGAATACCCCCCTGCCACCAGGGCAACACCCCCCCTCCATTTTTTCCCGGTCCTGGGGCAAAGATACAGGGGCGTTGTTCTTGAAGGTTTTCTTGTAAAGGAGGTGGGGGTGGGGGGCAGCACCGTAGCGTGAAAATTCTACAGCAGGGGCCAGGCATTCTACAGCAGGGGCCAGGCATTCTACAGCAGGGGCCAGGCATTCTACAGCAGGGGCCAGGCATTCTACAGCAGGGGCCAGGCATTCTACAGCAGGGGTCAGGCATTCTACAGCAGGGGCCAGGCATTCTACAGCAGGGGCCATGGCAATAGCAGAGGGGTGGGGGGCAGGAAATAAATGATATTAAGTAGAGCAAACAAGAAGAGGGGGGCCAGACATAACGCAGGGGGGCCCGGCCCCCCAGGCCCCCGCACGCTACGGGTCTGGGGGAAGGGGTGTCCTACCCTCTAACAGCTCATTTATGCAGAATAACTGATGAAACTATCAATGTGCTAATTTTTATTTGATTGAAAATAACTTTAGTTCAAGTATAATCGATTCATCATGTTATAAAACAATTGGAGCCTACATTGACAATATGTACATTTTGTTTACCTTTTTTTTTTTTAAAATAAATTAATTAAATTTTTTTTTTAACGCCGCCATTGCCAGCATGGTAGGGTGTAGTGTGCCTACCACACCAACATTGTTGGCGGCGCTGATGCACGTCTGCCATGCCTACAGAGCGGCGGGGTGAGTGTGCTCGGTATCATCTGCAGGGACGGCAGAAAGATGGGTTTTAATCCTTGCCCAAACCGGCCAGACCAGCAGGGTGTGTGTACTGCCGGTCGGCCAGAATGGCAAGGAAAGGGGTTTTTCCTGCCACTCGGACAGAGGGGAGGGTGTAGTGTGCCTGTACCCTCAGCCGGAAATGGCAAGCTGCGCAGATGTGCTTGAGTGGGACGGAGTGGAAGGGTGTTGTGTGCCGACCACATCCGTCACCACTGCCAGCTGTGAATACTGCGGTCTCGGATAGTCTTCATTGACCACAGTACCACCACCCTCGCAAGTAATGGTTTTTTTTTCCTGACTAGAGAACCCCTATGATCCATCCCTCGTGGATCATGGTATGTCTCTCAGACCAGGAAGGAGAAATCACAAAATATCATGCCAAATATTTAGTGATACTCTCCGAAACAAATTTTGTTTAACGAATACATACTTTGGTTTCTGATAAAGTTATTATATTTCCCTGATTAAACATCTTCTCGTTGTGTCATTTCTTCGAGTGATATGTGTGATTCAATAAATTATTAATGTTTAGCGATTTTATAAACAAACAAACAAAAAAGTACTTTAGTAAAAAAAAAAGTTGGAAAAAAGTTTTAAAAGTTTAACTACTTTATTTTGCCATAACTGTGTTTCAGTGGGTGTGTTTATTTCCTGTTATAATATGTGTCAGTGAGTTTGTATGTCATGAGTTTGTCTCCCGTAAATAATAGGTATATAGTATGTGTGAGTCCTTGTCAGCCCCGTAGCGTGAAAATTCTACAGGAGGGGCCAGGCATTCTATATAGCAGGGGGGGGGCAGGTAATACATTTTACAAAGTAGAACAAATAAGCAGGGGGGCCGGCCCCATGGCCCCCCCAGCACGCTGCGAGCCTGGTCCTTGTGCTATCTCTGGTCTAGATCTGTATGTGCCAGGGAGTCTTTTTTCATATTTTATCAAAAGATGTGTACGTCAGTGAGTCACTTTGTATTTCCTGTGAACATCATACATATGTCAATGAGTGTGTCTGTATCATCTGTCAATAGAATGTATATGTGTCAGTGTATCTGCGCATATCTCTTATCAGCAGATTTGTATCTAACGTCAATAGATGCGTGTAGGCCTATATGTGTAGTGAATCAGTGTGTATCTCACTCCAGTACATTCGTCTTTCACATCAAATAATGTGTGTGTGTCAGTGTGTATCTCCTGTTAATAGTAGACTTTATTTTAATGAGGTCAGGAATGAGAGAATCGAGGAACAATGTTTTAGGAAAGAATTGAATCGGCATCGTTTATTTATTTTCTGGCATCGTCCCACCACGACTAAATACAACATTTTTAAATTCTATTTTTTTTTGCCTTAAATTGGGAATGAGTGCTTTTGCCAAAATGATGTTTATGGTTTTAATTACCAAGTTCATGACCTCGCCTATTTAGGCGGAAATGTTTGGGCACAAAGCGCTTCTTGGTGAATTATGCAGTGAAACGTTATCATCTCGTGGTTTATTTTTTTTTCCGTTGTTGCCTCTATATCTATTCCTGTCATACTTCTGCCTCCATCAGTTGCTAAGGAAACGATGTTTTTTTTATATCGATATCACAATCTTCTAAACATTTGCTATATCTTCTCCACGATCTGAGGGCGGCTGTAATCCTAGCAGTTCTTTTTGGGCCTTGTGACGACTGACGACATATACTTAAAGAAGAGGGCACCTTGTGCCGTGTCTTTTATGTTGCAAGACCAGGGTTGTTAGTATCGAAGTATCGGTATCGGCCAATACAGTATCGCCGATACTTTTTCAGTATTGGTTGCTGTATTGCCGATCCTTTTTGTATCAAGTATTGATTTGTGTATCGCCGATACATTTTAAACGAAAAAATTTCGATACTCGATACCAATACTTTTCTGTTGCCAATATTAGCTAATTATAGAATAACAATAGCGATTTTAATAGAATTTTTAAAAAGTAATCTTCATAAATTCAATCACTGCTTGTAATGATAACCATCAACCCTACCACTATTAACACCAAGACAACTTGGAACAAAAGGCTGAAGTTGAACAAAACTTAAAGCGTTCTTGCAGTGCACTGAGTGCAGTTTCCACTTCACTTGGGCTACTCGACAGGGTGGTGCAGCTTCAATACAGTCAGCTGTGCAGTTTTACTGCACGGCGGCAGAACCGGCTTAATAGTAAAGTTCTGCTGAAGTAGACAGATATATTGAAGATAACTCATCAGAAATGCTGTCAATAGCACCCTACCCAAGCATTAAGAAACTATATTGATGAGTTGATCGGCTAGTGCTGTGTTGAGCGCCTGCTTTCATTAGGTGCGCGTCTTTTTATGCCATTATGTTCTAGGCTAAGCAAGGATTGTTTTGAAAGGATGGTCTTCTTACGTGCTGCAAAATGGTGAAATAATAAAGAAAAGTTCCCTTAGCCCTGACGGGCCATCGGGGATTCATCTGTTTCTATAACCTCGGCATATGAAGGGATAGTGTAGTTAGCACAACGCCCAGCCGCCTTTACTTCCCCAGCTTAAAGTCGGGTACCGATTTAAAACTGGGTGAACTTGTGGAAAAATTCCCATTGTTCTCACCGAGGATCGAACCCATGATTATGAAGTCGACAGTCGAGTATCTACACCACTTGGCCATCCGTCAAGTACTAAAGTGATTAGCATTAAATTTATGCTTTGACATTGTATTTAATTGTTTTCACTTTTTTTTTTGAAAAACTTGCACTCATTATATTTTAAATAAAAATACTTTGTTGTTCTCAAAAGTATTGGTATTGTATCGGTATCGATTTTGGCAATACATTTTTACTTGAGTATTTGTATTGGTTTGGCGATACTATTTTCAGGAAGTATTGGTATCGGTATGGACGATACAATTTAAGAGTATTGTTAACAACCCTGTGCAAGACTCATTTATAGCAAATGAAAAAGCAGAAGCCAATTTAATGTCTTCCACTTGCACATGCGCAAGCGCTTTTATTTGACTACCGGCAATGTATTTATTATATATTATATATAATATTATCCTTCCTATGTTCATGGTTTTCTTCATATTTGCAATATTTCTTGAGATTTGAAAATAAAAAAAAAATTAATAATTATTATTTGTGCATGGAAATGGAAGGCTGCAATTTGACATCGAAAGAGCTGCAACTTGACAACGAAAGAGCCGCATGCGGCTCGCGAGCCGTAGGTTGCCGACCCCTGACCTAATCGGATATTTTGTTCACTAATGCAGTGGTCCCCAACCTTTTTCTCGCCACGGACCGGTCAGCGTTTGATACTTTCACCGCGACTCACAGGAAATGGGTGGGGGGGGGGGACGATGACTATTTCTCTTTCATGGAAAGTCGAACAATAACGATATAACTACATAAAAGGAAATAATTTAATGTTTCTTGGGCGGCCCAGTAACATTCGTTCCACGAACCGGTCCTGGTGGGTTGGGGACCACTGCACTAATGGGATAGGCCTACTATGATTAATTCAAGAAAAAATAAAAAAATGTAACCCAAGTTATATACTTAAAGTAGGCCCTGCTCGTTAGAATACATGATAGTTACAAAAATATTACTAACTGTAATACATTGAAGTATGGATTTAAGGCAATATCACTGTCCACATAAAACATCAAAATTGAGTCCGAGCCATCATTCTTAAAAACAACAACAACACAATAGCAGAAAAAAAAACATTTTTCATATTTTTGTTTTTATAAAGCACTACTTTGATTTGAACAATGTGAAAAACCTTTACTGACATAACAAATTATCCCGAATAAGTTATAAGTGTTGACGGTTACAAGGTAGTTATTCAGTGGCGTAGCGAGCTTAACTCGCCCCCTTGCCCACCACTCGCTACCAGCCCCGTAGCGTGAAAATTCTACAGCAGGGGCCAGGCATTCTACAGCAGGGGCCAGGCAATAGCAGGGGGGGGGCGGCAGGTAATATATTTTACTAAGTAGAGCAAATAGGCAGAGGGGGGCCAGACAAAACGCTACGGGCCTGCTCGATACGCCACTGAGTTTGTGACGAGTACAATGTAGTCCAAGACGGTTGGAATGTTTATTATATCTAAACAATGAGGTGGCTTGAGATAGCATAAAATAACAATCCCTCTCCCCCGTACATTGTCAAGTTAAAGCATTTGAATTCACGCAACGCTGGCTACACTGCTAGTAAATAATTATTGGCACATATTTAATTTTCTTTAGGCAGGGTTATCATCCACCCGTATTTGGGGGGGGGGGTACTGTTTATATTTTCGACCCCCCTACCTCCCACTCTATCCCTTCATATCGGTACTAATGTTTATCTTCGACGACTTTGTCCCTATTGTCTACTCTTTGTCCAGCTAGTCCGTACTTTCTATTCTTTGTCCGGCTAGTCCGAACTTTCTATTCTTTGTCCGGCTAGTCCGTACTTTGTACTCTTTGTCCGGCTAGTACGTACTTTTAATAGTCAGCTTGCTAGTCTGTTTTCATTGGTCATATATTTTAACTCAAAGGCCAGCACAATGAATAGTTTGAGCCCCATCAATTTGAACATTTCTGGTTAATTGACCATTAATTCACAGGGAATTAGTTACAGAAAAATACATTTTTTGAGCTGCATATGTTACATATTAGCAGCGTCATTCTGTTATACTAAAGATTTAGAAATATGTTTGCATGGGATTTAAAAGTGCTCCCTTACGGGAACAACACATAGTCGCTAATGCAAATCAACTACATACCTGGAAAAAAATGCTGGTAGTTATCACTATGATGAGATTAGGTACAATTATTTTGATCACATAAGAAGCTGGAAAAGTGGAACTTGCAAAGTGTTAAGGTAGAAGGAACAAAAAATAAGCGAAGAGACTGTTTCAACATTTCGAAGCAAACGATAAATATTCACATACGACAACAGTTTATAAACGTTTCTTTGGCACAAATATATAGCTTCCTCTATAATAATGTTTGAGGCCATATTTTTTACCGTTCGCCCCCCCCCCCCGGAGCCTCCTAGTGTCCGTCTTTGTCATCCCAAGAATATGGTAAAGCTTAGTTTAGGGGGCGCGTGAACCTTCTTTACGGAAGGGTCCCGATTTTCTATCTGCGGCCCTGGTTGACTTTGTGTGTAAAACATGTTTAATTTCTACGTTAACAAAATTATGTCACCACACACTTTGACCTACCATATCCGGGATTTCTACGGAAACACTCCTTATGTTTACCAGTTGTTCTATAAATAGATTTAGAAAAACCTATCTGACTGTCAACACAAAACTGAAGCTTTTGCCGGCTATGCAGCAGTCAGTTGTGTGATTTAATTCATTCTTTGAATGATTGTAAGTAAAATTGTGTTGTTTTTTTTATATTCTTTATCATAAGTACAATAATCGAATCATGTTCAATAATTGTTTATACTTTGAACTGACATGCTGCTGTTTCGACCAGCACACCAAGATAGCCTACATGGCAGAACCAATCACTGCTAATTGTCAGAGTTTTTGTTTATATGGAATATCATGGACATTGTCCACTAGTTCTGGAATGTTGACAATCTCGATCAAATGCCCCCCCCCTCCCGACCACACACTCGAACCAATTTCTAAGACATTTTATAGCAGCTTGTTGTACTCGACATGGCCCCTAATACAGCAGTTCTCAACCTTTATCGCGACTGTACCTCAAAGAATGCGAGAGTATGTATCCCTCAAATGTAGGTTCGCACATCAATGTGCATAAATTGTCAGAATGAAATGTTCTAATCTTACTAATGCGACACTTGGGCACGTGGTTTGGTGATGAGTGACACAGCAAACTGGTGCCCGTTCTTCAAATTCTCGGTTGTTTTAAACAAAAAATAATATGTCGCCTACATGACCTTCCGGTATCCCTCGGGGCCCGCTAACCACCGGGTGAAAACCGCTGCTCTAATATGTGTTCGGCTTGACCAACCTTCCACCCCCACCCCGCCCCCAATTGTTGCAGCTCTGGCAACCTATTCTCTGACTAAAGCTATCCTCTAACAAAAGCGAATTTCGCGTATCTAGGTAGCTCGCGAAATTCGCCCCTCTTTCGCGGCAATGTATTTATATGGAGATGCTCAAACCGCGTAGAATTTCCGCGGCGGTGCAGAGAAATTTCGCGGCATCGCTTGTACTCAAAGTGATAAAGTAGAAGGAAGTATTGTTAGAAAGAATTTCTGTTAATAATAAATCAATTTATTATTGGCTGTCCTTGTTTCCCAGGAAGGTTTATGTCTGTGTGTGTGTGTGTGGGGGGGGTCAATAATAGATATAAGAATAAGCATGCAAAATTGTAAGCTTATATCTTAAACGGTGAGGGAGGGTGAAAGTATTTATTTTATAAAATAGTTTAATGCAGCTGAGAGTATAACTTACAACACATCTTTCATCCGCTTTTTAGTAGATGAAACTAAAATGTAGGCCAAGTCTGCCATCATTGCATCCTTGTTGAATTTTAGGGGAGGGCCGGGCGGTGTATGACATAGGTCGGCAGGCGAAAATAAAAATGTTGGAAAATCTGCTGTCCGCACAAGGGTTTCCTAATGTGTAGTAATATTTGTGTGCATAATACTAATAATAGCAACTTATTTCGTCTCAATCCCAATGCAAGAACCACAGCTGTGCAACATTTAATAGCGTGATTCGTACAACATAGCTGGCTATATATTTGTATTATCCCGTGTTTTGTTTTACAGAATGGTCTCGAAAGCCTACTTTACTTCTATAAAGGCTCTAGAACAGCGATGGGCAAACTCGACCGCGGACCACTATCATAATGAAGCACAACACTAGCCTTCTATGTTATGACGTTCACATTTAATATGATAGTTCATTCCACAGAACTAGCCTGAACTATGTTATGACGTTCACATTTAATATGATTGTTCATGCCACAGAACTAGCCTGAACTATGTTATGACGTTCACATTTAATATGATAGTTCATGCCACAGAACTAGCCTGAACTATGTTATGACGTTCACATTTAATATGACAGTGCATGCCAACACTCAATTCATCTGCTCTTGGTCCGGCTCGCCGGTTCAATATTAAGACTTCAATGTGGCCCGCAACTCATGTGGTGCCGCTCCTTGTGATAGGGAATCTAGGCGAACTGCGCTGCTAAGGTGCACCTTTTAGGGACTTTGATATTGCATCAAATTACTCCATTGTTGTGGGGTCAGATTGGGCCTGTTTTCGAAGACTGTATGGGCCTAAACTTTGCAGGTGTCGGCATCGAAAGTTTTCAAGGCTCCTAAATACAACTTTGTCATTTGTCCATCAATGTACCTTAAAAATGTTCCTCACTTATTCAAATGAACCTATGTCTAGGGCTTCCCCCCATAGAACAACAACAACAACGTAACAACGGCCATGAAATACAAAATTCAGTACAATTGTAAACACCCCCTCCCCTTGCCCTTACCGCCCATTCTATAGTGCAACAATCTTTGTGTTTTCACCGATACTCTACATTAGTGTTTCTCAAACTTTCGATGTATGTGTACCCCCCACATTTATTTTAGTAATACTGTGTGCCCTAAGTAAAAAAAAAACAACAAACTTGCATTTTGTTTTCACGGTTATGGTGTCCCCTTATATCATTCATTTCACTTTAGCCGTGCGTGTTTTCCTGATGATCTCAGCCCGGTGCCGCCAAACTCTTTGCGTATCCTTGGGGGGGGGGGGGGGGGGGGGAGTACCCTTGCCACACTTTGGGAAACACTGCTCTACACGAGTATGTGCATTAATTCTGGTAATGCAAATTATGACCAACAACTTGTTTGTGCCTTTTTTTTTAATCTTGTTTTTTTTTTTAAAAGTTTATGGAAGGGGCTCAGCCCCGTAGCGTGAAAATTCTACAGGAAGGGCCAGGCATTCTATAGCAGGGGCCAGGCAATAGCGGGGGGGGGGGGCAGGTAATACATTTTACAAAGTAGAACAAATAAGCAGGGGGGCAGACAAAACGCAGGGGGGCCCGGCCCCCTGCCCCCCCCCCCGCACGCTACGGGCCTGAAGGGGCTTATTAATATACAAGTCTATAAATTGGTGATATTTCATATTATTAAATGCTATTCTATATGTAGCTGCAAGGATGATGAAACTTTAACAAAATTTTAAAAATCTCTTTCACAGATTATTAATCTGCAGATATTTTTTTCAAAAACTTTGATACAGTATGACATAGTATGCAACTGAATGAAAAATAGAAACCGCACTTGCTTATCAACATTTAATTTGCATCGTATTTCTTAGTTGCCATTTTATTTTCTAAGCGACAGCATACTGTTAAGTTATGAGTTCTTGTAAAGAGTTGTCTAAAAAACGAATCAAAAGTCAAGATGAAGATGATCCGGAACAAAATTTAAATTTGTCTGGTGATGAGAGTTGTCTTGACCTGTCCTGGAACCCAAACGAATGGCTTTTACCTGGGAAAACAAGAAAACGATCCCATTATGAAGCATCATTATCAAACTCGCCGCTGGTCAGTCCGCTGTCCAGTTTTAACTTAAATTTAAATTCTGGAAGTTGGATAATAAATGACCTCACCAGTGAAGAAGTCAATGGCAATATTAATTTTATCTGTGATGGTCAGAGATCAAGTCATTTTTTAAATCAAACTGGTAGTGACAGCATTGGTGACAAATTAAAAATATCCACCACTGAATTTGATTTCAATGACATTAATCATTCACCAACAACAGAGTCATATCTCAGTGACATTAATCTTTTACCAGCAATAGAATCACATTTCAAGGATTTTAATGATTCAATAGCAACAAAATCACATGGCAATGACATTAATCATTCAACAGCAACAGAATCTCATTTCAAGGACGTTAATCATTCAACAGCAATAGAATCACATGCCATTGATACCAATCATTCTCCAGAAACAGAATCACACCTAAATAACAATAATAATTTACTGCCATTCCTTTCAAATGACGGTAGTTTGAATTCGGTTTCATTTGATACTAAGTATGAAAGCCAACTACCTGACATAAAAAGCGATGATGCTGATTCTTATAATAGAGAATATATTAACCAAATAGCTGGGGGGAAAACTGAAGATGCGAACAAAGGCAATGCCCAACCTGAAAGAGAGAAGATTTTGGATTCCCATGCACAATCTGCCAATCTGATAGATCAGTTGTACGAGGCTAATACAGATTTATCAGAACACACAAAGTGCAAAAAAAATCCAGGACATGAAACGTTTCATGGAATCGATGATCTGCGGGTGAGTAGTCAATCATGCACTATGCACGTTTTGTTTATTTAATCCCTGTTCAAAAACATTGTGTAGTATGATATTGTCACTATTTAACAGACGCGACTTAATTGTATACACGTTTGTGTACACTTTATATCCCGGCACTTTATGAGATAACTTAAGTTTTCATATATGTGACAGGGCCAACTACATGCACGGGCCGCAGCCAGACATTCCAGGGCTCCTGACAAACTATGACAATGTTTTTGAACGCAACACCGAAATGCGTTTATTTTGACCCCAAATGGCCCAAAGGCTGTTATTTCGGAATTGTGAAAAAAAAAATCAGGAAGAAACTGTCAGTAAATAACCCATTCGATTAAAATAATGATACAAAAGTTAACGTCTGCTGATGCTTGCCACTTGTTGATTGACAGATGCCATGAGTTTGAAACGACTTGTGGGATAGAAATTCGCGTCAATTTTTGTGGGATATAGGGAGTATGGTGGTGGCGTAACATGATATTTGTGGGTAGAGGGGTTGGGTTGTGAAGTGTGTCAAAATTGGACAAAGATTATAAAAAAAACCTTTTTAATAAATGAGCGACCGATTTCTTGTTATACTTATATTTTTAAGAATATTTGTAAGTTACTTTTGCCTATAGTCTCCGAATATCTAGGGCCTTGCAAAACCTTAGGACGGCCCCGAATATAAGTAATACTTAATGGGCCGGACATTGTTCCCAGTTTGTTGTAGCTTTATGCCAGTCAAATAATTTCAACGTTTTGTTGTTGTTTTTAAATTTTGTAATAAAGTGATACAGTAGTTAAACAGAAAAATTAATTTTATCATTTCTATATTATTAAATAGGGAAATCTAGAGAAACAATATATATATATATATATATATATATATATATATATATATATATATATATATATATATTTGGAAAGTTTTTATCAAGATGTAATCATTGGTGATTTATTTTGGACAGGTTCATCATCTGCCTCCGGAGATTCAACATGAGGACAGCCTGACCTTTTTTAACTGTGCCGCCCAGCTGGTGGTTCAGATTTCAGTATTTTACACCAGCCCGTCCAGAGGTCCTGAAGATACTTACAGTCAGTACATTGGAACCAACAGAAAAAGGAACGGCTCTGGCTTCATCTCGTCAGTGGACAGTGAGATTTTAAAATTCAGGTGTAAACGAGACGCCTGCCCTTTGAAGCAGTGCAGCAATCATCTGGCCGGAAGAGCAGCGAAATTCTCGCGCAGCTTTAGCTCTCCTGAAGGGGCGGAGAAGGAGGAATACAACAGGCATTACTACTACAGCGGCATCTGCGTGCACACCAATAAGCACGTCATCTTCGACATGTCTGAGGCGAAGCGCGCAGTGGTGAAGTTCTTCTTCAACTCACCGGACGAGACCCGGGTCATCTACGGCCACGTCGCCGCCATTGTGGGCGTGAACAACAGCCAGGATCACGTGACCGTGCATGTCATGTCGCACGACGTGGACCTGTTCCACACGGTCAACTGTCTGCTGAAGGACACCAAGTCTAGCTACCGCCAGATGGTCAGCAGCACCCACAAGTCTCAGACGTCGCACGGGCTCAGGCACAGCCACAGCTGGGTGGCCGTGATTGGTCACGCCCATGGCATGTCCAAGTCCATCACTTTCGGCCACGTCATCAAGGAGGAAGAAGATGGCTCGCGCGTCATCAAATACTACGACGCGGCCACGTGTCCCGGCAGCTCC
This sequence comes from Bulinus truncatus, assembly GCA_021962125.1. Taxonomy (NCBI): domain Eukaryota; kingdom Metazoa; phylum Mollusca; class Gastropoda; family Planorbidae; genus Bulinus; species Bulinus truncatus. The sequence continues at coordinate 561,232 of JAGDYQ010000258.1, forward strand.
GGGGGGCTGGTCATGACGCCGTCCCTTTTGAAGCTCCAGTGGCCAGGCGCCGTTCACAGTGCTAGTGATCCAGACACTGGACTAAACGTCACACTGGACTCTCGTGTCCAGGATTTGAACAATCAAGAAATTGGAAGGATTCATGAGAAGTTAACTCGTAGTAACTCCGAGAGTAGTTTTCCTTCAATAGAATACACTGAATGACATCTGTCTACCCACATATTTTATAGCTTGTTATAATTTCAGTTGCGGTTTTAGGGGGGGGGGGTATTTTTGAATGGTACCTGACTGTATCAATTATTAACGTTCGTTCCTGGTCTCCCACACGACACCCGCGCTAGGCCTCGCAAATTACACTTGCCCTGAACCACGCGTATGGCTAAGACAGATTCTGATTGTTTTGACATTTTGGTTGTTTTGCATTTTATTAATTTGAGAAATACACACAAAAAAATGATTTTCTTAACTCTGTATCATTATTATACTCAATAGTCAATACTTTACTGAAGCTATCAAACATTTATGTTGATAGATTTTTTTAAAATGTTATTCGCACATCCTCACCTGTTGTCTATCAGACCAATCCTTCCAGTGACAGTATAGTGTGAGCACAGCTAGATCAAATGTCAGGTCTGTAAACATAAATGACAAACAGGTAATTAAACAAATATAGTTGCTGTTGTAACAGTGAATAAATCATTACTGCACACCTGTGTCTTTGTTGAAGTCATTGTGTATTTTCTTGTTCATATCACGACCAGGCACGCCGAGAGGGGGGGGGCAGGCGGGGTCATTGCCAGGGGGCCCGCATCTGTAAGGGGGCCCGGCCGCCCCGACCATGTCAATTTTTTCACGATTCATTGTTTATTAAGGGGCCCGCAATGATGTCCTGCCCTGGGCCCGTGTTGGCTCTCGGCGCCCCTGTTCACGACTAGGATCAGTGGATCTCAAAGCAAGGGTCACGACCCACTGTTGTTAAGGCGATAGATGGTCGTGGGGTAAAGCGCTCGACTGTCGATCTGAAGGTAGATCTCCGGTGAGGACCAAGGAAAAGTTTCAGGCCATGGCTAAAGTCCTCGCTATATCTCCCGTGGTGCCTCCATGTCCATTGTACTATCGGCTATGGTAGGGATGAAAGAAGGGCAACATAAAAAATTGTCCCATTAGTGGTTTATAGGATCTAACAGATTTCATCTCATCCTTACAGGGACTTCACACACACACACACACCCACTGTTGTTTGCAAGGTTATTTAAAGTGGCCCAGTGGCTCGCCTAAGGTTTTAATATCAATTTAATCAAGAATAAAAACAACTCATTTGAACTTTTTTTTTTAAATCCCTTTTTTTCTTGTTTCGTTTTTAGTATGTAGATCGCAAAAAATAGAAAAGTTATCTTCTCTTCCTTTGGCTCTACAGCCCATTTAGGGCCGTGGCCTGCCATACTACTCTTCTCCAATTTTTATCCTGGTGGGTTATAAATCAGCAAAAGTTTGAGAACCACTGACCTAAACAAATATTTCACCCTCTGGTCTCTTAGACCTTTAAAAAAAAAACGAAACAAAACAGTGTTCTTTTTCTTTTCAATACAAAAGCCGCCAAGTAAAGAGAGATAGTGTCATTTCCAACAGGTTTACTATGCCGCTCAATAAAACACATGACCGTACAAATAAAAGGACGCGAATAACGAATGTGCATTCTTTTTTTTATTATTCAATCTGTAGCGAGGGGAAATGTCTGATGACCACAAAATGTGTTGTTTTTTTTATTTCAAATATTTGAAAATTTGTCTCTGAATCACTGCGACAGTTGTTGGTTTTTTAATGTTTCAGTTTTTTTTTTATTATTATTTCGCCTTTTTTTATATAAATGAAACGAAAGATTTGAATATTTATCAGCTATAACAATCACAAAGAAATGAAAGGAGAAAGTACAGAGTATAGATTTTAAACTTCTTTTTATTAATATCATCTGAGTGGATTAAAAAAGCAATTATGCCTTCGTGGCAGTGTTAATATTAGTTGTTTAGAGTAGGCTACTAGTTGCTGCTATATATTGGTATATATGTACATCTCTATAACTGGAGCGGCCACCCATGAGCTCAACGTGATCCACACCCCGGTTTCTTAATGTGTGAAGTCCCTGCAAGGATGAGATGAAATCCCTTAGATCCTATCACAGATTAGATATTATATTATACAGATTACGCAAGCCTCGTTTTGAAACAATGTTTACATTGCCGCCATTAATGATATATACTCTCATCAGTCCATTCATTGAAAATAAATGTTTATTATATATGTAAAGCTCCTAAAATCCCACGAACTCATGAATTAAATAATATATTATCGCTTTTTTATATTTATAAAGCAAATTGAAATTTTCTTTATTCATATTTCATGTCTTGTAAAAAACAAAACAAAGAGGTGTAAATAGGTCTGTGTGTTTTTAATGATGGAAAGCGTCAATGGAAACAAAAGCGAATAACAACTATGGCGCGAGAGTTTTTAATACAAAACCGAGGACTACGGTATTTATATAGCGATGCGCCATCTGTATAATATATAATTTGTGGATCCTATAAACTACAAATGTTTACTAGCGATGCGCCATCTGTATAATATATAATATGTGGATCCTATAAACTACAAATGTTTATATAGCGATGCGCCATCTGTATAATATATAATCTGTGGATCCTATAAACGACAAATGAGACGGTTTTTATGCTGCCCTTCTGTAATTCCTCACCATACCGGATAATACAATGACCATGGAGGCATCACGGGAGATATATCGGAGACTTAAATGTCCATTGGCCCTCACCAGTGATCGAACCAGGGACTCTCAAATCGACAGAAAAGCGCTTTACCGCACGATCACCCGTCCCCGTCAATTTATCCACACGCAGTGAACGAAGCAGAAGAAAAAGAGAGATTTTTTGGGAGCTATACACAAGACAGCTGGCAACTACTGATTCGTGCTAGACCCAACAAGGGCATCCCTGAAATTGCAGTACACGGAACAGGACCGATGTGATGGGGTGCAAAAGGTCTGCTAGGTTTAATACATCACAACAGAAAGAGGGCCCCGAAGAGTGCACAAATTGGTGTAAATTTATTTATCATGGATTTTACCCTAAATAATGAGGGTCTCAAGAAATCTGTTCTACTAATGGGCATCGAGGTTCTTTAGGGCGTCTCTCCGACTTGCAGGTTAACTTGGGAACATCTATCTATCTTGTACTTGTGAACATCTATTTATCTTGTACTTGTGAACATCTATCTATCTTGTACTTGTGAACATCTATCTATCTTGTACTTGTGAACATCTATCTATCTTGTACTTGTGAACATCTGTCTATCATGTACTTGTGAACATCTGTCTATCATGTACTTGTGAACATCTGTCTATCTTGTACTTGTGAACATCTGTCTATCTTGTACTTGTGAACATCTGTCTATCTTGTACTTGTGAACATCTGTCTATCATGTACTTGTGAACATCTGTCTATCATGTACTTGTGAACATCTGTCTATCATGTACTTGTGAACATCTGTCTATCATGTACTTGTGAACATCTGTCTATCTTGTACTTGTGAACATCTGTCTATCATGTACTTGTGAACATCTGTCTATCATGTACTTGTGAACATCTGTCTATCATGTACTTGTGAACATCTGTCTGTCATGTACTTGTGAACATCTGTCTATCATGTACTTGTGAACATCTGTCTATCATGTACTTGTGAACATCTGTCTATCATGTACTTGTGAACATCTGTCTATCATGTACTTGTGAACATCTGTCTATCATGTACTTGTGAACATCTGTCTATCATGTACTTGTGAACATCTGTCTATCATGTACTTGTGAACATCTGTCTATCATGTACTTGTGAACATCTGTCTATCATGTACTTGTGAACATCTGTCTATCATGTACTTGTGAACATCTGTCTATCATGTACTTGTGAACATCTGTCTGTCATGTACTTGTGAACATCTGTCTATCATGTACTTGTGAACATCTGTCTATCATGTACTTGTGAACATCTGTCTATCATGTACTTGTGAACATCTGTCTATCATGTACTTGTGAACATCGGAAGGAAAAAATGAATCACTAATTGTACACGAGAACTTAACAATGAAGCTTCAACCAGTTTGTATGTACTGACGCCTCTTGAATGTATATCGGATTTTTATGACTGTAAGTGTAAATGGTCAATTATCTAACTTATTTCCGTTTAAATAACCACTTTAATCA
>JAGDYQ010000258.1:565999-587662 GCA_021962125.1 Bulinus truncatus
ATCCGTGTTTTTCTGTGGGAGTTTGCGATAGTATTTAGTCAATCCAACCAAACAAAGTCAACCGATACCTCCTGTACGCAGGTCGATTAGTGTAAACAAACTCATTAGATACGGTGAACACTGAGAGATGGAAAAATCCCATTCTATCATACGGTGAATACAGAGAGAATGTCCCATTCATATCATACGGTGGAATACAGAGATGGAATGTCCCATTTTATCGTAAAGATTAAACTGCGACGAAATGTTCGTTATTTTATTTTCTCTATAACAATCTTTTCTGTACCGCACCGAGTTCACCTGATGGGGAATTTCAAGAATCGTCTGAACAAATGCAAAGAAATTGTAAAAACTTTGAAATTATTCTTCAAGTCAGAGGCATTCTTGTTATTTGTATTTTCTAATTTCAGCCCCTTTATGTTAAATCACCCGCCAGAGCATCGCTGCCATTACAGTTATACCGGAGATAAGGGAGAGAACTAATTGTGATTAAGTGCAGCGAATGTTGAGTGTTCCAGATATAGTTTGTACAAAGAGTTACTGCAATGGTAGAATGGTCGGGTTATTGCCCTCATATGTGCGCTTGTGTGCGCACAACTTAAGGAGTGCGTACGTAGTCGTAACTTCCTGGGAGACTGAGAGTTGAAATATTGGTAGACATCGTACAACGAGGCCCACTATATGATGCTAGAATTCAATTGATTTAGTTTGATACTAATGAAAAACATTTTGGAGTTGGTGGCACACAACTCACTGTTCTAGAGGGGGGGATTACTTACTTGAAGCTAGTTAAATTAATGGCCAGACTGCTACTGCACAATACAATCAAGCGCACAAATTTATGTTTAGATGGCTACATACATATAATTTGCGCCCAAAAAGAAACAGATTATTTTCAAAGTAGCACATTACCAATAACTTTCGCCTTTTGAAATTAGAAGGAATATCGCTTGTTACCCGTTTTAACTAACTGAACTGGATTTAGCAACAAATTTTATTACGTAGCTCATTAAGTTTGGTGAATGTTTTAACGTGTTCATGTTTTAGGAGCTGTATTGCTTTTTAATTATGTAAAATTACCTTGAAATATCTTGCAATGTATGACAATTTAGAACTTCCGACATGAGTTTCCGGTCAGGCCGATGAAACTCTAATATCTGTAAGGTGGGAACTTCTGACATGAAGTCTCAGGCTTAGTAAACCTATAATGTTTGTAAGGTGGGAACTTCTGACATGAAGTCTCTCCAGGCTTAGTAAACCTATAATGTTTGTAAGGTGGGAACTTCTGACATGAAGTCTCAGGCTTAGTAAACCTATAATGTTTGTAGCAGGTGGGAACTTCTGACATGAAGTTTCAGGCTTAGTAAACCTATAATCGGCGTAAGGTGGGAACTTCTGACAATGAAGTCTCAGGCTTAGTAAACCTATAATGTTTTGTAAGGTGGGAACCCCTGAATGCCCCCCCCTATAATAATTGTCAAAAGCAAACCCACTGACATACAAAATAAAGCCGATGAATCTCTAATGTTTGTAGGGGGAAAACCCCTGACATAAAGTCAGGCCAATGAACTTATAGGTTATAAAGGTAGTGTGAGTGGGGGCAGGTCACAACGTCTGCTGCTGAGATGTTTGGCAACAACACCAACATCGATAATGTACCAGTAAAAATGACAGAAGGTATCCAAGGCGGGAAACTAGTTTTTTTTTTTTTTTTGTTTTGTACTCCAGTCTTGATTCTGGGAATGATAAAAATGTGTGTGCTGTACATACAATGACATAATGAACTTGTTGACTTGTAGTGTGAAGTTGTTGCTGAGTGCAAAGTTTGTACATACTGTGGCACCGGCGTGAACATGGAGAAACAACTATCGTTGTACATCACGATTTGTACTACAAATGTTGTACACCATGGCATACATAGAATTTTGTACTTCATGACATACTTAGAATATTGTACTTCATGACATGTATAGAATATTGTACTTCATGACATGTATAGAATATTGTACTCCCATGACATGTATAGAATACTTTACTTCATAACATTATAGAATTGCTGTACTTCACGGCATGTATAGAAGGCTGTACTCCATGACATGTATAGAATGTTGTACTCCATGACACGTAAAGAATATTGTACTTCATGACATACTTAGAATATTGTACTTCATGACATACTTAGAATATTGTACTCCATGACATGTATAGAATATTGTACTGCATGACACGTATAGAATATTGTACTCTATGACATGTATAGAAGGCTGCACTTCACGGCATGTATAGAATTTGTACTCCATGACATTAGGAAATCCTACTTGGTTTCGTGGTGGCCCCCCCCCCCCCCCCCCCCCCCCCCCCCCCCCCCCCCCCCCCCCCCCCCCCCCCCCCCCCCCCCCCCCCCCCCCCCCCCCCCCCCCCCCCCCCCCCCCCCCCCCCCCCCCCCCCCCCCCCCCCCCCCCCCCCCCCCCCTAAAGTATGATAAAAAATTGACATGGTTGGAGCGGCCGGGCCCCTTACAGATGCGGGCCCCCTGGCAATGACCCCCCTGACCCCTCCTCTCGGCGTACCTGTGTGTGTGTGTGTGTGTTCTTTCACGCCAACTATTAATCAATTAAGAATAAAAATGTAATTAGATACAAATTAAATAAGCTACTGAACTGATTAAAAAAATATTTCTTCGCAAGTTAAAGTGAAACTAAATATCAGTGAGTATAATTTACGGAATGTTTGTGTGTGTGTGTGTTGATATAAGCATATCAGTGAGTATAATTTACGGAATGTTTGTGTGTGTGTGTGTGTTGATATAGGCATATCAGTGAGTATATTGTACAGAATGTTGTGTGAGTGTGTTGATATAGGCATATCAGTGAGTATATTGTACAGAATGTTTGTGTGTGTGTGTGTGTTGATATAGGTATATCAGTGAGTATAATTTACGGAATGTTTGTGTGTGTGTTGATATAGGCATATCAGTGAGTATAATTTACGGAATGTTTGTGTGTGTGTGTGTGTGTTGATATAGGCATATAGGTGAGTATATTGTACAGAATGTTTGTGTGTGTGTGTGTGTGTGTTGATATAGACATATCAGTGAGTATATTGTACAGAATGTTGCGTGTGTATGTGTGTGTGTGTGTGTGTGTGTATGTGTGTGTGTGTGTGTTTCTTTAGATGTGCCTACACTAGTGCTGGTCGGTGCGTCCAACACAGAAAGTTGGAGTGGCCGTTTATTTCCAATACGTTAATCAAAATATTTAATAAATATCTGAAATCAATGTTTATAAAATCTACACCTGTCATCTTCAATTGATTTTTATTTTTTTATTTTTTTCGTTTTATGTTTAGAATAAAGTGCAACCCATTGACCTGTGACCTATGACGTAACAATCAACAAAATATGCAAGTTGTGGCCTTGTCTCCTAGCACTCCCCCTACAAATAGACAATGCTGAAATGGTCATTGTCATACGGCATGTTTGACCATTGTCAATCTTTGAATTACAGCGGAGAGTTTTAAAGTGTGTAAAACATTAAACAAACTGAAAACAGGGGAACTATGTAATACTTTATTATTAGCGGTAGTAAGCCATGCATGTAAAAAAAATGAGGGGAAGGGGGGGCATAACAACAGAAAGATTCAATTATAGAAACAAGCAATTAAGCCTGTTCCATTCTGGACACAGGACGTGTTAGCGCATTTTCGTGTTATGTATCAGTACGTTTGTTAGCTTTCAGTAAATATTTGTAAATTTTGGAAATGTTTATAAATTCAATTGTGTAATGCATATATTTGTAAAAAAAAATTATAAAGACGTTTCTTTATATTTGAAAAAAAATTATTGTCTCTTAAATCTAACTACAAGTGGTTTGTGGTTACTGAAATAGGACTCACCAATTGAAAACATTCTAAATTATAGATCATTTAATCGTCCGAAAACTCCGTCAATTGTTGCATAGCTCTGATACTTTCAATTAAACTCAGAACACAAGCTACTAACATTTGATGAGGTTTCTTAATAAATCTTGGTGAGAAACTACGTGCTGCAGTATTTCACGCAAATGAACAGTTATTGAACGTACAAAGTGTATATATAGCATATATAAGCCCCTTAGGAGCCCTGAAGCTTAGCCCTCAGAGATCCTATCGCGAAATGAACTTTTGATATGTACACTTGGCTTAGGCCAAGACCTACAAAATGATATATACATCATGGGTGTAGGACTTATAGTTGCTGAATATAGCGCTCCTTTATTAATATGGCTTATATAGTAAACGGTACTAAAGGCCCCTTTTACGACCCTGAGAGGTCAGATCGCGAAATGGAAACAAACTGAAAACAGCGGAACTGTGTAATACTTTATTATTAGCGGTAGTAGGCCATGCATGTAAAAAAAATGAGGGGAGGGGCATAACAACAGAAAGATTCACCTAAAGAAAAAATGTGTTTTTTTTTATTTTCCAGAAAAAGGCAAATTAACATAATTAGGAAATAGCGATATCAATTAGAATCAAATCAAATATGTAACACCCCCATACACACACAAAACCCCACACTTTAAGTATTATGATTATTGAAACCATCAAGTAGAGAGAGACAACCCCCCCCCCGCCCCAATCCTACTTGCTGTACGTCCTGACTCTATTACGGGTATATGACCCATTATTCCCCATCCCATGACAGAGTTAATAAGTCATATAAAAACTGTGACAGGAACATATGCACAAATCAAACCTGGGACACAGACTTCCGTTTGTTTTCGTTACACATCGTCTCGCCTGCACATGAGCGAACTGTGGCTGAACCCAGAATGAGATGGGCTTGGCTATACACCTGAGTACACCCTTACTCAATAGGGGAACTATTTGGTTAAGACTCGCCACAGGGGAAATGAACGAAAATCATATCGGAAGCAAAGGTGAACAAAGATTGGCCAGGACGTAAAGGAGTTGGAGTTAGCATGTTATTATTTAGTTGCATTTGTTGTTACAAGTTCACTGTTGTTTACTGACTACTTTGTATTAGCTACGGTACTGTTTATAAGCTGTAAACTAAAACTAAAACGGCAACAAAAAACATGTTTCTAAATGTTTACAAGAAAAAATACATACACGTGTAGAAACATACATATCGCGGTACATACAAACATACATAGCCAGGTACATACAAACATACATAGCCAGGTACATACAAACATACATAGCCAGGTGCATACAAACATACATAGCCAGGTACAGACGAACATACATAGCCAGGTACATACAAACATACATAGACAGGTATATACAAACATACATAGCCAGGTACATACAAACATACATAGCCAAGTACATACAAACATACATAGCCTGGTATATACAAACATACATATCCAGGCACAGTTGAGGTAAATACAAACATACATAGCCAGGTACATACAAACATACATAGCCAGGTACATACAAATATACATTGCTATGTACATACAAACATACATAGCCAGGTACATACAAACATACATAGCTATGTACATACAAACATACATAGCCAGGTATATACAAACATACATAGCCAGGTACAGGCAAACATACATAGCCAGGTATATACAAACATACATAGCCAGGTACATACAAACATACATAGCCAGGTGCATACAAACATACATAGCCAGGTACAGACAAACATACATAGCCAAGTACATACAAACATACATAGCCAAGTACATACAAACATACATAGCCTGGTATATACAAACATACATATCCAGGCACAGTTGAGGTAAATACAAACATACATAGCCAGGTATATATAAACATACATAGCCAGGTACATACAAACATACATAGCCAGGTACATACAAACATACATTGCCAGGTACATACAAACATACATTGCCATGTACATACAAACATACATAGCCAGGTACATACAAACGTACATAGCCAGGTACATACAAACATACATTGCTATGTACATACAAACATACATAGCCAGGTACATACAAACATACATAGCCATGTACATACAAACATACATAGCCAGGTACATACAAACATACATAGCCAGGTACATACAAACATACATAGCCAGGTACATACAAACATACATAGCCAGGTACATACAAACATACATAGCCAGGTACATACAAACATACATAGCCAGGTACATACAAACATACATAGCCAGGTACATACAAACATACATAACCAGGTACATACAAACATACATAGCCAGGTACATACAAACATACATAACCAGGTACATACAAACATACATAGCCAGGTACATACAAACATACATTGCCAAGTACATACAAACATACATAGCCAGGTACATACAAACATACATAGCCAGGTACATACAAACATACATTGCCAAGTACATACAAACATACATTGCCAGGTACATACAAACATACATAGCTATGTACATACAAACATACATAGCCAGGTATATACAAATATACATAGCCAGGTACATACAAACATACATAGCCAGGTACATACAAACATACATAGCCAGGTACATACAAACATACATAGCCAGGTACATACAAACATACATAACCAGGTACATACAAACATACATAGCCAGGTACATACAAACATACATAGCCAGGTACATACAAACATACATAGCCAGGTATATAAAAACATACATATCCAGGCACAGTTGAGGTAAATACAAACATACATAGCCAGGTACATACAAACATACATAGCCAGGTACATACAAACATACATTGCCAGGTACATACAAACATACATAGCCAGGTACATACAAACATACATAGCCAGGTACATACAAACATACATAGCCAGGTACATACAAACATACATTGCCAAGTACATACAAACATACATAGCCAGGTACATACAAACATACATAGCCAGGTACATACAAACATACATAGCCAGGTACATACAAACATACATTGCCAGGTACATACAAACATACATTGCCAGGTACATACAAACATACATAGCCAGGTACATGCAAACATATAAATCTTTTCAGTATCGGTATACATTAAAGACTTAAACTCCTATCGTCTAACACTTAACCCAAACAGTAAACATTTAGAGACTTCAATTTATAATCTGTGGCCAGAGTCATTATTTACTGTAGCTAAAGAAATACTTAATACATGCTAATTGACTTAAAGTTTAGATTGCACACGGCTGATTACTACAATAGTTTATAAAGTCTGACCCCACGATAGTATTCAACTCAGTGATTGTTTAGTCTGGTGCTTACCGAACTTCTCATAAAAGTTCAGACTACATACTGCGTACCGTTGTGTTTTCACTCAGTGACTTGAACTTTATTTGTACTTCAAACTTTAAACTTTTCACAGATTTTGATCTTTAGAAAGTTGGCACTGTGAGAATCCGTTGACACGTCTTGTCCGTTACACAGGCATCTTAACAAGATGGTCTGCCAACTCTACAAGACTATCAAGGCCGTCAAGTTTGTAAGAGAGTTCTTCCAGACCACTGGTGGCCAATTTATCGTTGCTAGAGCTGCATGCAGTTTTCTACTGTATCCGATTAGCAGTGGCGTAGCGAAGGGGGAGGGGATGGAATCATGCCCCGGGCGCTACTCCCAAAACATATACTATTAAATGGTTTTCGAATGCGGAGGGGGGGGCACTAAAAAGGTATTAAAACGGTATTGTGCCACAGCGCGAGTTAAGCTCACTATATCACTAGCCAGGTTTGTTCCTATTATCTATTTACTCATGCTTACGTTATAAATAGACTAAGGCGATTTAAATATTCTATTGTATATAACAATTGGAAAGCCGCCATCATTGACCTCATGAATGGGCTTACCTGTACAAAACTATCACGTTTGTCATGTATATAATATCACCATAGTAATATGTAATTTCTTCAAGTACATGACGTTAGTATGTCAATTCTATAAGCCCACCAAGTTAGTTTGTCAATTGTACAAGCCCATGACGTTAGTTTGTCAATTCTAGAAGCCCACCAAGTTCATATGTCAAGTTAAACTTATTTTCAGATAACTAGTAAACAAAGGCCCAGTACCCGGACCGGCGAGAAAGGCACGCAGTTGGAGTTGAAAATGGTGATATATATTTGAGCGCGTTAACAATCAGTCTATATACCAAAAATAGCATATCTCGAAGTGTCCCCAAAGGACATGAACAGATTATTGTAGCCAAAATACATTTACGAATAGGGGCACTTAATAGTACATCAAATAAAGTTCATATGTTATATAGTTCTAACCAAAGAAAATAATCCTCATTTTGGGTACACGATCTTAACAAAAACAACCCCCGACGATTAAACTTTGAACCTAACATTCAACTATACATAATTTGCGCACACAACACTATAACATTGATAAATCTTAATTCATTCATAATATTTTCAAAGACTCCTTTCCAAACAGTTCTTCATGTTATGTTTTATCATGTTCAACATGACGTATTAAAAAAAAAAAGAGAGTCGTGAGTGAGTGCCTTTCAGTTAAGCGATACGCTACATGTTTAGCTGGCGGTTTATATACTGCTATACACATTGTAGCATAGTACAACATATCGTACTGAGAATTAATTAAGAAAAAGAGCCAACCCGGCAGTGCCGAACCTTTGGAATTGGGGGCCCGGTGGCTTTGCCTCTTTTGGGGTCCCTGCATTTTGAGATACGGCGCCATGGCATGAGATAATGTACTTTTATATTTAATGTAAAAAAATTGTTGGTGCTCCCCTCAAGCTGGGCCCCGTGGGGACTTTCGAATTTGGACCCCCACTCCCCCAATCCTTGGTACGCCTCTGCAACCCGGTTCACTTTTGATTACAAAAAATATTATTGAAAATGTAAACAATACTTCATTGATATAATGTGTGGTAACGTATAATGTATCAAAGTACAAAACTGAAATAGATAGAATCGTTGTGTAGCTTTTATCTGACCTTCAATTAAAAAAAAATTCCATCAATCCAGTTGAGGCCGCAGACGCAGAAAATACCAGGCCTCTTAAAAAAGAGAAAAATATTAAAGCTTTAAACATTATAATTCTGTGAAGCCGCCAACATAAATGGGTTACTTTGCATTGTCCCCATTGTGTACGGAGCTACTCCACCCCAGCCCCGTAGCGTGAAAATTCTACAGCAAGGGCCAGGCATTCTACAGCGGGGGCCAGGTAATAGCAGGGGGGCAAGTAATACATTCTACTAAGTAGAACAAATAAGCAGGGGGGCAGACAAAACGCAGGCGGGCCCGGCCCCCTGCCCCCCACACGCTACTGGCCTGCTCCACCCTTGAACAATTCATTCATGTGACGTAATAATTGTGCTTCCGTGTGCAGTGCACTAAAGTATTATTAGTAAAAAATAAAAGAAATGTATGCATATTAACACTAAACTCATTCAGTACAGAACAATGTACCGTAAATGTTGCCACCATTTTGTGTGACAGACACAGGAAGTGTGACGGACACAGGAAGTGTGACAGACACAGGAACTGTGACAGACACAGGAGCACAGGAATGATTTTTTGTATTATAGAGAAGGCCGTGCATAACAATGTAGACTAATTCTGCATCCATCAAATGTTGTAAAACAAAAAAAAATACTTGAAATTTCTTTAAATTTTTTTATCAGATTTTATTTCTAAAGAATAAAACAAAAAAAAAAAAACATTGTTGATCTTCATACTCCATGTTCTGTTCTGCAGTTGTCATGACGTCATTAGACTTTGTTACCTTTTTGAAGGAAGAGTGATTTAGAGGCGCAATGTTGATCATGACATTTAAAATCACCGTATATTTTAAATGCTTTACTTGTTAATGGGTAACAATTTACAGTCCAATTATTTTTATTTTCGTCTCAAAAGAACATAAAAGTTAAACAGCCATGTAAAGAACTTTTTCAAATCATTTGATTGATAATATTTATTGAAAATTATGTCATCTATCAAAGAATCCAACAGCTTTTTAAAATCATCTACTTCCATGATGGTCAGTCTATAAATCAATACAACAATCCGTCAATTCACGCCCTGTGAGAAACTGATCCAGTTTACGTGATTCTTACATTATAAGAACTGTTCATTTATTAACTAGGACATAATCCATCATACAGGGAGAGGTGGGATAGTGGATGTCTGATAGACTGGGATACTTTTGTTTTGCTCATTTGTAAATCATTTTAACTATTAAGTGCACTATATCTATGTGTCTGTAACTTTATGCTAAAAGTATAAGTATAGATTTTTTTGTATCTTTAAATGATAATAATAAGTTTAAATACCATTAAAGAATATTTATTTTCTAAGTATAATCAAGCCCGTAGCGTGCGGGGGGCCCTGCGATTTGTCAGCCCCCCCCCCTGTTTATTTGCTCTACTTAGTAAAATGTATTACCTGCCCCCCCCCCGCTATTGCCTGGCCCCTGCTGTAGAATGCCTGGGCCCTCCTGTAGAATTTTCACGCTACGGGGCTGAGTATAATTCGTGATTTTAACCAGGCTTGCGGTGCCGCCATATTTTTTCCGGCTCCGGCTCCCACAAATTTGACGGCTCCGGCTCTGACCCCCTATTAAGTTAGTATCACACGAGACAAAAATTTTTGTAATTGCGCCACGCAAACATGCCGCTGATAAAAAGTTATTTAAATTTTGCCGCGTTCACCCCAATAGTCAGGAACTTGAAAAATATACGCATTGTCGGTTTTACTAAAAACAAACCATTTCAGTACATCCAGAATCATATCATTATTTTCGACCGAGGTTTCACTAGTATCCATTTTCATAAGTAATAAAAAGCTATTTCAATGATCAAATTAGCATTATTTAAAATATTTTAAAGACTTCAGTATTTATATTTATTATTTATAATTTCGAAGTGAATATTCGGACCCGGGAACCAATAAACTCCGATTTTTATTCGGACTCCGTCCCAATACAGTCTGATTGTTATTCGGACCCACAGCCTTTTAAATTTATCTACTCTATTTCAGCTATTCCGTTTATAATAAAATTGTTAAAAACAGAAAGCGACCATTTTGTTTTTAGTCTATTACAAATTCGCGGTCAAATAATATACAAAATAATGCGTTCTATTTGTCGTCGTAGTAAAAATTTATTTTTAAATGATTGATACAATTATTCTATGAAATAAAACTGTTTTAACTTTATATATAACAAAATAACATGTCATTAAAAAAATTTCGGAGGGTTATTAAGGTTTAAAACGAACACAAAACGATTCCCCATTAAAGATTTCTTGTGGTGATGTGCGTGCACGCTATCATTTAAATGCTGTTACTGTTGTGGCGTTCGTAAAACATGACAATATTTCAAATTGTAGGAGGCAAACAAACAAAAAAAAATTGGAATTTTAAAGCTAAAAAAAAATTAATTCTGCTTAAAAAAAACATTTGGGAGCCGTGGAGCCGCCAGATTTTTTCGGCTCCGCTCCGACTCCAGCAAAAGTGCGGCTCCTCGGCTCCGGCTCCGCAAGCCTGATTTTAACATAAATTGATTTGTGAATATCTCAAGCAAAAATTTGACTAAACTTCTTTTAAAATAAAATTATATAATTTCTATGCAACAAAAAATTATACTGTATTTAGTTTTATTTAAATATTAATTCCCTTTTTAAAAAATGAGGATTGTGTACCTATGTTGAGTTATTAATTCTGTCACGCAAACCATGTTCAATGTCCGCCGATTCCGGGATTTCATTGATTTTAATAATCAATAAAAAAACATTATACTTAATATTCTTCAAAATAGACTCTGCTGCAAATTAGAGCGACAGGAGACCTACATTTTGTTATATAAGATGGGGTACATCATTGATCGCTTTTACTGGACTTTATATATTAACGATCCCATAATGAAATAATAAGTCCCTTAAAATGTGTTCTTTGAAAATTTGTATTAAAACTTTTAAAACAATTTCGTTACATTTAAACATTTGCCTGTTGAACCAGTTACCGGTCTTAAGCCCAATGTTCTTAGCTTCAGATGCCCATCAGTTTATATAACAGACCGACAGACAGACAGACTAACTAACGTATTCTTTGGTACCAATAATTTCTGATGTAACGTAACTTTGAGCCTTTAAATGACGTCATTTGAAATTGAACATGTCTGCAAAGTGTTTACCTTTCCTTAATGTCGGGCAGAACCCAAGGTTACCTGTGTAAGGTTTTTGCCTGTTGTGTGTGTGTGGGGGGGCGCTGTTTTCTGCACTGGAAACCTTTCACTTAGTCACCTGATCCAGGTTAATCAGTACAACCCTGGCACAATGACTGCATTTTGGAGTATGAAGTGAACCCAGCTAGTGATGTCAAGACAAATATCAGTGACATGTCTGTTTATTTACAAATAAAAATACTCAAACACGCCTACATGCACACACACACACCCACCTATAGACACAAACACACACACCCACCTATAGACACAAACACACACGCGCCTATAGATACAAACACTAGCGACAGACTGAACTATTGTAGGGTGTCTACCGTTTCCGGTTCCATATAGATTTATGTTCAATAGTTCCGATAGGAGTCTATCGTGACGTAATCTTTACTCGATCGTTTGATTGGCTACTGTATTCATAAGTTCTTCTCTCCCTCTCCTTCACCTTCTCCTCTGGTACTCGCATTGTGACGAACAGGATTAATAAAACCTCGCGGCGACGCCTGAGTGTACCGACATCAACTAAAAATAGCATCGGGATCAGCCAATCAAAAAGCACGTGCGGGATAGAATGAGTACTACGTCATTGCCGACAAGTTCGATTTCTGGGTCTATATAAGCGAGGAGGTTCCCTCAGTTCATTTCAATTGAACAACAAACCAAGCAAAGCAGTTGGTGCTATAGTGTAGCGTGTTGCAGTACTGTGTTATTGTAGCTGTTACAGATCACGTGCTTAATTGTTTATATTTTCTTGTATTCACTAACGAACTTGTATAGACGGAAACAGATCAGGTTACTTCTATATACTTTTAGTTTTACCAAGTTCTGCCGTGAATTTAACTTCCAGCTTCTTAAACAAATCAGTGTGTACAAGACGATCGATATCTGTTGGACAAATGAGAGACATCTCTTACTGTGTTGACATGGCTCAGATGCACGGCTCCAAGGATGACTCCGCTCTCCCCGACAGATTCTTCTGCTCGGCTCCGGCATCCCGATGCAATTCGTGGAAGAATAAAAGGGGCGGCAGCACCAGGAGGGACAAGAAGAAGGAGCACTTCATTATGGCCCGCTCCAACAGCGCCAGCCTACCTGACTGCTCCGACTCCAACAGCCGCATAAAAGACTCGCTGTCCAAGCAGAAGTGCCACCTGTGCATGGTCAGGTCATTCAAAACCACGTCCAAAGGCATCATCGACTCCGGCAGCTTCTCAAAGTCGCTCAGCTCCAACAGCCTCCTGTCCTCGGGGAGTCTGAACACCTCCCATGGGAGTGGAGATTTCTTTAGTCGGAGTTTCTCTATTGAGCAACACAGAGAAAATAGTGCAGACTCGTCTGATGAGTCAGACAGATTCCAGAACTCATTCTGTATGCCGTCCTACTTCAGGACTCTAGTCCTTGGAGCTCCTGGCGTGGGAAAAACGTCACTTATACAGCAGCTGACAAAATGTGATCCTTCCAATGGTAAGTAAAGTTTATATTTATACATATATACTATCAGAGTCATTCGTATGCGTAATTTGAATAGTTGATGGCGTAAGGCAGCCATGGGCAAATACGACCCACGGGCAAAATCCTACCCACCAAACGGCCCGCTGCCCGCCACTTGTTTCAGGGTGAAGTCCAGCATCAGTCTTTTATTTACATTATTAGCTCATGTCAACATTTCATCATTCTGTTCTTGGTCCGGCCAAAGTAATCAACTCCATGTCAACATTTCATCATTCTGTTCTTGGCCCGGCCAAAATAATCAACTCCATGTCAACATTTTATCATTCTGTTCTTGTTTTCCCAATATGGTGCGTTCATCTGAAGGGATCCATATTTCCCAATACGGTGCGTTCATCTGAAGGGATCCATATTTCCGATATCTTTGCCGAAGTCCCACTATAGTACCAGCTGACTTAATGATTCTCTCTTACAGTTAAGACGAACAATAAGTCCTACAGACATAATGAAGTGAAGAATTGAATAGTAAACATTAAAACGTATATAAATAATGACTAGAAATACAACCTTAGTGCATGTCTATAGAAGTACAACCTCAGTACATGACTATAGTAGTACAACCACAGTACATGACTATAGTAGTACAACCACAGTACATGACTATAGTAGTACAACCACAGTACATAGATGTAAAAATGCAAAATTAGTCACCCATCATACAAGGGGCGTTACTCCCAACCTTCCAGCTCCCCAAATTTTATTATTGATCCGTTATAACCAAATAAAATGTTTTACGTATGTTTTATCTTTTAATATGTTTATTCTATATTTTGGCATTTTTTTTTTAAGTTTGTTCAAAATGTATCCCATTGCGTTTAGTTCATACCTCAAACATAGTCCCATTGCGTTTAGTTCATACCTCAAACATAGTACCATTGCGTTTAGTTCATACCTCAAACATAGTACCATTGCGTTTAGTTCATACCTCAAACATAGTACCATAGCGTTTAGTTCATACCTCAAACATAGTACATGTAGTTTCTTATAAGCTACTCACAAGATAGTAGGACATTTAAATCATATAGTCGGTGATGGACACTCGCACTCTTCACCCACAAGTGACTGATTTAATAACTTTATACCATCAGTGATTGATCGGCACACTTTAATCAATCAATGATTGATCGGCACGCTTTATTCAATCGGTGATTGATGGGGACACTTTATTCAATCAAACTCCATTTATTTTGTCTGTGATTAATATACCCCCACTGTTCATTGAGTGATGAATTTACACGTTCTATTTAATGAGTTAATAATATGTAAACACCATTCAATCCGTGAGTGAAATGTTTGCCATATTAAATCAATAGCTTCTTAATTCTTCCCTTCCATCCATACTAAACTATATACAACTGTGTATTATATCGTCTTCATTGCCCAGCGATCACACTACTTTTTTCTTTGTCTATTTATAGCCATAAATCAATTATTTCCCTTTTTATATTGTTTTAAATAACCCCCCTTTAGAAAGACTGAGATGATAGTAGCTTCCCTTTAAAAAAAAACCCGCTCGAACTTGTCCATCTCTACGTGCTACACTGAGTCAGAACTCACCTGTCATCTCTGTGTGCTACGCTCCTGTACTGTCTGCAACTCTTTATTCCTGATAAACACGCGACGGCGCTTCAACAATTACTCGTCTATGACGTCAGTGATGATTGATTTCCTTTCGTTTTCCCTCCAGTATGAAAGGGATTTGAGATTTATAATAACAGGAAAACATTCGTCTATCTAGCGGTCAAATACCGTTCTTCGGAATAAGATTAAGAGATCAAAAATATATATTTACATCTACATGATATATGTATAAATATAGTGATATAGATATACAGTGGGGCGCATATATGCGTGCTGGTGTGTATGTATCTAAGTGTGTATGTATTTGTGTATGAGGGTGGAGTGTGGGAAATCTGATGTAGACATTTGAAACTCTACAAAAAAAGACATTTCATCTTTGATAGAGCAGTCAGGATGTTTGGACCCTTTCATGAGATCTGTGCCGGATAGAGCAGTCAGGGTGTTTGGACCCTTTCATGAGATCTGTGCCGGATAGAGCAGTCAGGGTGTTTGGACCCTTTCATGAGATCTGTGCCGGATAGAGCAGTCAGGGTGTTTGGACCCTTTCATGAGATCTGTGCCGCCTTAAAAAAAATATGTCTCTACCTCCCTCAGACATCGCCCCCTCCCCCCCCCCAACGACAGCTGCTCAAAAGAAGTCAAAATGCATGGTCAGTTAAAACAAAGGGCTATACCCGTGTATGTGACCGGGTTGACCCATCCGTTAAAACAGCCTTCCAAGGAAAGCAATTGTTAAGGCTTCACAAATTGAAATGAGGACATCCTTTGGTCACTGCAACCAAAATAATGAAACGGTCAAGTCAGTCTTTTAGTATCTATGTTTGTTGTATGTTGTTTTTTGCTAGATTTTTCATGACTAAAAGTAAAGTTCCCTTAGCCCTAAAGGGCGACCATCGGGATCCGGGGCAGATGTGGTGTAGAATTCATCTGTTTTGTGTAACCACAGCATATAAAGGAATTGTGTCGTTAGCACAACGCCCATCTGGAAGGACTTGAAACTATTTCACCAGGACGTGGTGAAATTCCTTTGCTTCTCACCAAGTATTGAACCCGTGACTCACAAGTCGGCAGTAGAGTACTCTACCCTGCTCATCCACACGTCCCTGTATGAGTTAACGAACTACATGTTTGGCGAGGTCTGAATGTATTTTGATATGGAAAATTCAGTGAATTAAAAACAAATCTGTTTTTCCCCCATCACTCAAGCAATTTAAAATCTATAAATGCGTTATGTGGATCACATTGCGTGACTTCGATCGAATCAATATTGAGGGGAAAGAACTCCACGAAGAATTGCGAAATTCCTATTCAGTGTAGTGAGCCCAAGTCTTTTTAAACCGAAATTCATCGCCCAACTTCCGGCTTTCTCGGCTAATAGCTTTAACCTTTTTCCAAATCCTGTGACAGCCTGCAAGGTTAAGAAATGACATTGATGGTGGGAAGGAGGTGGAATATTGTATCGAGGTCAAGTGAAAGAATGAGTCTCCAGTAGCGAGACCTGGTGATTAATTAAGTCAAACCAACAAGTTTCAAGGGAATCGGGGAAAGCAAAAATGTGAAGAATGTAGCACCCCCTTCCCCAACCCCGGGGAAAACATAAAATGACGTCATAGAGTAAACAGAACACAGAACAGTGCAACCTTCCGAGGGTTAGAATTGAAAGTCAAGAGAAAGTTACGTTCATTGTGACGTCAGAAGTTGCAAACTGTGCATTGAATTTTCCCTCTGCCTTGTCTTGCATCATTTTTTTTTTACTTCTGATAACAGTAAATCTATGACAGCGCTTTAAACTCACAAAGGATAAATTTAATTTTTACTATTTATGAGATTAGGTTTTTCCATAACCTGTGGGGGCGGGGTGGGGGGGGGGCTGGGAGGGGGTGAAGAGGGTCAGCTGTATATACCAACATGGAGCCTTATGTGTGTGGGGGGGGGGTCAGTTATATATCCGAAATGGAGCCTTAGATAAGGCTTAGAAAAGTATACCGTCACCTTATTCCTGATGATAAAAGATTGTATTATTTCATTCAGAATATGAACAAATGAATCCTACTTTTAAAAGCCATACTATGGTTTTACTCAACTGTTTC
Organism: Bulinus truncatus; assembly: GCA_021962125.1. Lineage (NCBI taxonomy): Eukaryota > Metazoa > Mollusca > Gastropoda > Planorbidae > Bulinus > Bulinus truncatus. The sequence continues at coordinate 583,346 of JAGDYQ010000258.1, forward strand.
ACTTTACCTGAAATGTTTTTTCTGATTCCGTATAGATTTTCTAAATAACATGCATCACTATATCCAAAATATTCTTCTACTTCCACAGACGAGGAAGAGCCAAGATTTATAGAGACAGGCGCCATGGTGTCAGTACAGTTGGATGGTCAAGAATCCACAATGGAATTTATTGCTGGATCTCATGTAAGTTTATATTATATATATATATCGTACTGGTACCAAGGACCAACTTTATGTTACATGGTATCAGATTTGAGACAAGTGTATACAAGTTGGTACACATTTCTGTTTGTGAATGTTTGACTCGGCGAACAAATTAGACATTTCCCAGTCCATGTAAAACTTTATAGACAGACATTTCCCAATATAATTTCATTCTAACAGAATCTTAGCCCAACATTTTATTGACAAACTTAAAGAATAGATTTGTTGCCCTAACTCTATCGACTCTGTACCCTGACCGCTCTTCAGTTGTTGTTGTTTTTTTTTCAAATACACGATTATAAAAAAAAAGTATTTTGTAAACCATAATTGCCGTGAATGAGCCAAATTTGAAAATAACAACGTAGGTTACGTAGCAATTAATTAATCTCACCACTTAAATCAACAGATCCACATATTTTGTTCACTATAGTTAGGTTTGTGTGAATGTGTATGTGTGATATGGCACCACCAGTAATCGCTATTTTGTTATTTTTTGGTTTTTTTTTTATTACAAAAGTGTACTATCAAACACTTAGTGTTGAAAAAAATTGTTAAGGAAATATTATTAAACTAATTGTTCTGTGTTATTCAACTAATTGTTCTGTGTTATTCAACTAATTGTTCTGTGTTATTCAACTAATTGTTCTGTGTTATTCAACTAATTGTTCTGTGTTATTCAACTAATTGTTCTGTGTTATTCAACTTAGATGTCAATATTTGTGAAAACTGGGTTTCAACCCAATGTTACATAACTTTTGTCGAGTAATAATTCTGAATAGTACAGTAGAATGTTAGTCCATCCATTCCTGTTTCAATGTACTGATATTAACAGATCCCATATTCTCTAACTGCTGCTAAACTAGTCTACGGCCCTTGTACTTTACTATCTTAAACATTACACAAATCTAGAGTTCATCAGCACCGTATGTCCACTGGTCAAATCTAAAAATCTAACAATATCACCTCGCATCTCAAACTGGGCGATGTACACAGCACGAGATTATCACTGATTACCGGTTTCAGCCAGTCCAGAACGTAAATAGTCCACCTCCAGCTGGGAAGTTTTTTTTTTTACCACTGGACTGTAATTTAGTACCAGCTATAATTAAAAAAGAACCAGCTTGATTATCGACAAAGACTTTGCTATGTTGTTAATTAAAAGTCCAATTCCATTTATAGGTAGTCACTGGTAGTTCTAGTACTGCAGCAAATAACGTACGTAATATTTGACGACATTGGCATTTTAACAGAAAAAAATAGAGATAGACAGACAGACAGATTAGACAGATAGATAGATAGATAGATAGATAGATAGATAGATAGATAGATAGATAGATAGATAGATAGATAGATAGATAGATAGATAGATAGATAGATAGATAGATAGATAGATAGATAGATAGATAGATAGATAGATAGATAGATAGATAGATAGATAGATAGATAGATAGATAGATAGATAGATAGATAGATAGATAGATAGATAGGTCGGTAGGTAGGTAGATAGGTAGGTTGGTAGGTAGGTAGGTAGGTAGGTAGGTAGGTGGTAGGTAGGTATAGGTATAGATAGATAGATAGATAGATAGATAGATAGGTAGGTAGGTAGATAGATAGATAGATAGATAGATAGATAGATAGATAGATAGATAGATAGATAGATAGATAGATAGATAGATGATAGATAGATGATAGATAGATGATAGATAGATAGATAGATAGATAGATAGATAGATAGATAGATAGATAGATAGATAGATAGATAGATAGATAGATAGATAGATAGATAGATAGATAGATAGATAGATAGATAGATAGATAGATAGATAGATAGATGGATAGATAGATAGATAGATAGATAGATAGATAGATAGATAGATAGATAGATAGATAGATAGATAGATAGATAGATAGATAGCAACATATCTTTAGCTTAATTATTGTTTCCTCACGAAACAAAACAAAAATGTGTTCGATTATCTCTAAATGGTAGTAAAATATTTTACAGTTTAAAGAAAAAAATTCATTAAATAAAACTTTAAAAAACATAACAACAACTTAAAGATTTTGCTTAGTTTCTTCTATCTAAATGTTTCCTTAGGCTATATGCGCTATAATAATATGTACAAATCAGATATAGATATGCTAAGTTCAATAGTAAACATTGGTAAGTAAGTTACTCAAGTAAACATTACAAGATTGATATTGTGTATCACGTAGGCGATACACTTCAAATATTGTGTATCACGTAGGCGATACATTTCAAAAGTAAATCCCATGATGCAACAGGTCGGACAAAAACCAAAAAAAAAGCAGTCAACATATGGGAGCATCTCTAAGTGTCAACCAGAAAAAAAAAATTGGCCATGAATGATTCTGACATGTTGTCTGCTGGGAAATTTGTTGCTCAAGACCGAAAAAAAATAGCAGCTGTATCCGGTCTCTGTGACCAAAATATGTCAACTCATTTCTGGACATCTTGTCTTTGACTCCTCCCACAAAATGTCTGACCTAATTTACTCTGTTATGGCTCAGTTTATTTGAACTGTATCATTATCTGATCTGATAAGGGGAGTGGATGGCGCGGGGGGGGGGGGGAAGGAGTGGGGAGGGAGGGATATTTATATGCAGTCATCTCAAATCAAATGTTTCAAATACATACCACAGATAAGTGGAACTCAAACTTTTGAGATTCGTGACTCACTATTAGATTAAGTAATCATTACAATTTTAGCGACCCAGTTCAAATCAACTCACAACCTACCTGTAAGTCGCGAATATATGTTTTATACAATATATAAATAAATTGTTGGCGTTTATATAATAAACAAAAACAATCATCTATTCTTGGCCAATATGTTAAAGACTTACTTTGTAGACCAGAATTTAGACGTCTCAAACTTGCCTTAACAATTATAATCATTCATTGACAAGTAACTTAACATTGTTATGGTAACAACCAATAGAATCTTCCTCATAGATCAGCTGACCAACATCAGTACACTATTATTGACCTTTTTTTTTTTCTTTCGTTTAATTTAAAGGTTTTAATTTTCATTCCTGTGACTGTTCTCAAGCAAACAATTCTTTTATTCTATGACCTTTAACGATTCTTTGCAGGAGGCCCCCCTAGAGAGAATCGATTCTCGATGATTTTTCTGGAAATCAATACGCTCTGCCTGATAGTTCTGGGCAAAATCTGGTTTGATCGACCAGTCACATTCACAAAACCAATTAGAATTCTAATACTTGGGTAGCAATCGAATACAAATTCAACAGTCCCTTAAAGCTTTTCTGTGCATAATGCCGCGTGATCAGTCACGTGCCTGGCCACATCAAAGCGTTGGCGTAATGACGTCACTGTGGGAAATGACATCACTTCACCACTTTCCCAAATATCATCGATCATAGATTTCAATAATCAAGTGGGTGAATGTGTGTGTAGGTGTGTATGTGTGTGAGAATGTGCCATTGATTCGAGTGCTCTGACTGACTCCAGGCTGACTTCACCATTTGTTTTCATTATTCTTTCACAGCTGGTAGACCTGGAGTGCTACAAGGCTGACGCCTACATCCTTATGTACTCAGTCACAGAGCCAGAGTCCTTCTCCCACGCGGCCACGTTGCTGAATTATCTGAGACAAGATCTTGGAACTGACAGAACTATCTTCATGGTGGCTAATAAATGTGACCTAGTGAGGCAGAGAGTCGTTCCAACTACTGGTACGGTCACTTTGATTTCTGTCTATTGTACATTGCACATTAGGATACATTGGTTAGGGCATCAAAAGACAGTGGTTAGCAATATAAGCATCTAGTATATTAAACCATAACAAACCATGTCAAACCATGGTATACCATTGCATGTATCATAACCATTAATATCAGGTCGCGATGGTATATGCCGACAGTATCATTGCCAACTGAGTCGTCGGGAGAGAGGGCTGGTGGGTGGCGCTATGCAGTGATTCCCAGAAGCTTGTAGACCCTTTGCAAAAGTAGGCAACCTGTTTTAACCAAATTTAACAAAAGTTATTTAGGCCCCAGGCGGTTGTCTAGTTTTCATATATATATATATATATATATATATATATATATATATATATATATATATAT